>OY998178.1:177578408-178178408 GCA_963921935.1 Galeruca laticollis | reverse complement strand
CCCCGACTTTTTATACAATACTGAAAAATATATTATTTGCACAAAACATTCTAATTAATTTCTTTAAATACTTACAATTTGTTTGTGGTGTAGGTTTAAAAACAGGATAAATGTTACGATTTAATGAGGGACTCTCGTCTAAATCAGAACTAGAGAGATGGGACATATACCTTGTATTTTTTTCCGCATCCTTGATCCCTGTCCTTTGTAAATATCGGAACGAGACGAAAGGTCTGTTGTAATTAAAACCTTTTTGGCTTTTCTTTGTGCTACACTAAAGTCATTTACAAGTTAAAAAATCATTTCTCTTTAAAAAATGACAAATACAATAAAACTCTGTCAAAGTCTCTAATATACTGATTACTGATCCATTTGCTATTGTTTTACTCCTGACATTATGATGTCGTTAGTAACCTTCCAAGCAAATAGATGGCGTTAAAAATGCAATTTAGCAGTGGCTATAAAAGATCGCAGGGCATGGATATGTTTAAAACATCTAGTGATAATTCATCAGACTCATCTGAGGAAGAATATATTTATATAAGAAGACCAAAAATTTACAGACCCAGAGTCGATTGTTTTATTAAATATGATTAATTGGATTTTTTTCAGAGATTTAGATTGAGAAAGCAGACGCTGATATATCTTTTAAATAAAATAGAAGGGCAAATTGCATTGCCCACTAACAGGTAAGTTGAATGTAGAATTTTTAACTACAAATACCTACTATATAGGTACTATTTTTTCAGAGGTGGATGTATTACACCAATGCAACAACTTTTGTTCACATTAAGATTTTATGCATCTGAAAGTTTTCAAATAACAGCAGCAGATTTCATAGGAATATCAAGAGCTTCAGTAGGATTGTTAAAAAAGTGTCTGTAGCAATTGCATCTCTGAGACCTGAATATATCAATATGTATGAGGATCATCATGAAATGGAAAGAGCTGTTGAGGACTTTTATAAAATTGCTTCATTCCCAAGCACGATTGGAGCAATTGATTGTACTCACATTAAAATAGACTCTCCTGGTGGACATGATGCAGAGATATTCAGATCGAGAAAGTCATTTTTTGCATTAAACGTCCAAACAGTTAGTGACGCAAAATTGAGAATAAGGGATATTGTTGCAAGGTGGCCAGGATCTGTACACGACCAAACGATTTTCAATAATAGTCGCTGAAAACAAAGATTGGAAAATGGTGAATTTGGTCATTACATGTTGATTGGAGACAGTGGATACTCCTTAAAGCCATATCTGTTAACAAAATTACTTCGAACTGCAACAGAAGCTGAAAATCTTTACAACGAATCAATAATAAGAACTCGTAATGTCGTAGAACGCCAATATGGGTTATGGAAAAGAAGATTTTCCATACTACGATTAGGAATGAGATTAAAATTAGAAACCACTATGGCAGTTATAGTAGCTACAGCAGTACTGCATAATATTGCCATTGATTTAAAGGACAATTTTCCAGAAGATAATGTTCATGAAGAAAATGATGATTTATTACCTATTGAAAATAATGGAAATATTCCTGAAAATATAAGAACATTATTAATTAATGAACATTTTGCTAAATTGTAAATAATTATTGTGTTGATAATAAAAATACTGTTTTAGTTTTTTGTATTGATTTAATTGTTTTCTTTTTATTTCTATTTCTAAATCTAATTGAATCATTTTTTCTTATCTTCCTCCTCCTCTCTTTCGATTCTTCTTATTATATCATTTTCTTTCTCATTCAAAAGTTTTTTTAAGCAGTTCCGTTTTGGTTTTATAATATAATTATTTTTCTAAGTAGGTTAGGTTTTTCACTGTGGGGCGTAGTTTTTTATTTGTTTCCTCCCTTAAATTATTGGGAACATATTGACTCCCAATCAGATTTGTTATGGCATGGTTCTGCCCAATTTTCGTATTTTCTCTGTAAATTTTTTTCAATTAACTTGATAAGTCCTGTGAAAAATGTTTACTTACTTTTCCAGCAAGTTTACAAGGAGTATGTAATTGTGAATTACTACTAGCAGGCTGTATATTCACCTCAATATTTTCTTCATGATTGCTATCTAGCACTTTGTCCATGATCATCACTTCCTGTACAATAGATAGTAAATTTTAATAATTATGTTAACAAATAATACAAGTAACAAATAACTTACAGGCTCTATGGATGCAGATCCGTTACTTCAATTGTTTCTATCAATATTAATTGGAAATCCTACAAAACAAATGTCACGCTGACACATATATACTTACTTTAAAAGTTTACTTACATCTATAGATGGCTTCAACTCTGATTCTAATATGGGGGTTTCTATGCTTTCATTTTCCAATGTAAAGTCCTATAAAACAAACTAAATATAAAAATTGTAATAAAACTTATTTTTCAGCACGCAATTCATAAAATACCACTAAAAATATAATTAACTAATATAAATTTATAGGTACATCATCTAATATGTTGGGAAAGCCCACCACCGTTTTCAAATTTATAATATTTAAAGTTACTTCAACGATGGGATCTACTTCCTTTATTATAGAGGGACCACCACCAGTTCCCTTCAGATAAGCCTTTTCTTTGGCTACCTCTTTCTTGCTCCTTGTTTTTAAATTATCATACTTTTTGAATTAAAAGCATTCAAAATATTTTGCCAAGCTTCGTCCTACAAAACAAATATGAAATAACATTATAAATAAATAACCTATTATCGAAAAATTTCAGTATATTCTTACCTTTTCTTTGTTTTTAAATTTGTTGGTGGTTTTACACTCAATAATATTTTTAAATTTAGCAATTTCGTGCAATAAAGATAATTCTTCTTCTTTACTGAAATTTGACGATCTCGCTTTTTTAATATGTTCCATTTTTTCTAAACAATGAAAACTTTATAATGAACAAACTTGGTATTAACAAAAGTAAACAATAAAGATTAAGTTAGAAAGGACATATCATTCTATTTTTTACGTCAAAATCCCTAAATTCCAGGTTAACCAACATCGTAAAAATTATTTTGAAGGTACTTTTTGCAAAGGACACTTTAATATTAGTTATGAAATCAAATGACGCTAATAGCTACTTTAAAGGGGACTTCATCTTAAAGTCTCCTTTCAGTAAAGTGGACTTTAGTTGTTCATTAAGAAATTGGTTGTGATATACAGTGTTGTGAACATTACGAGGGAACATACGTTTTACCGTCAATGTGTTAGAAAGAGACAAAATACATATAAATTCAGTGTATTACTCCTCTTCGCTAACAGGGTATCATAAAGAGAGAAACGAAATAACTGTGTAATGGGATGGCTGGTAGGCACCGCCTTCGAGAAGCGTACAGTAGCTCTTATGTCTGGCTTTTACTTACAGTTTTAAATAAACAAATTAGAAATGCATTCAGGCTATTACTAGTCACTTTACCACAGCAAAATGTTGTATAAACAACTCATTATGTTAAAGATCGCAATGAAAGAAGTTGATGTTAGAAATACAGATGTGTACTTTGAACAGTTTAGTTTATTAATTGAGAAATCATAAGATTGTACTATACTGATAGCTTAATGCGATGAACAATAAAAAAAATCAACAATACTTTCGTTTATCCCTTCATGATTAATTTACAAAGAAATAATTCAGTAGTAATAAACTAATTCACTATATCAGTTCGGGTAGTACACGCTAATATGATTTGAACAATAAATTAAAACCTACCTAGTACGTATTTGAAATGAGTACCACTAAAAAATCACTGGAAAATAGCTAAAAAAATTACATTCGTTGATATTGAGGGTACAATTAATAAATATAAGCACAATAATTTTCATTAACATCATAAGGAATAATCTATGACAACAATACAGAGTCCAAAAGCGACAATATGTTGTAATAAAACAAGTGTATTCAGTGTATCACCATTTTCTTTAACAGGATATCATAAAATGAGAAATAGGTCGTATGATAATATTTGTTCAACTGTATTCTGGTTTTAAAAATATCTCAATGTAAACCGCCTGTTTCCTACGCTCCTGATAAAACGATTTCGTTTGCATCTCTTCATTTTCTATCCATGCGTTAGATTGTAGT
The DNA here is from genome assembly GCA_963921935.1 of Galeruca laticollis. Lineage (NCBI taxonomy): Eukaryota > Metazoa > Arthropoda > Insecta > Coleoptera > Chrysomelidae > Galeruca > Galeruca laticollis. Next base: position 178,174,328 of record OY998178.1, on the reverse strand, counting down.
GCCCTTAAAAATTTCCTTCTTATTTGTGAGAGATTTAATTTCACCGTAAAACGATAACCTCTCACGGCCAAAGGGAAATTAGAATGAAATTAACTGCCTCGACCCTTACTTCGTGGAATATGCTCATATTAGTGTTTTTAAATGAAACTCACGGTCTCTAGTTAATTCCACAATATAATAAAAATTTTTAGAATTTTCAATAACTTTTATTATATTGTGGAATTAACTAGAGACCGTGAGTTTCATTTAAAAACACGGAAATTAGAATGGTCACATGGCGTTACCAGTGTGTTAGAGAAGAACAATCATGAGACAGAGAATTAAAAGCCAGCGTAGATTATTATACCAGACGAATACGAATCGCGCGTGCGGCTCTTGAAGATGTTTAACTGTACAATCTGGGTACTTCACTAAACGTTTGTTTGCGAATGAGTAACAATCTTTTGCAAATCTTATCAAAATGAGTATGCAAGTACACCATAAAGTGCAAATTGTATAATGGTACTACCAGGGTCATTCATATCGAGAAATAGCAGAAAATTTGTTTATTGTGGCATTCGAAAAAAATTTGAAGAGCATGGATGTGTCAATCCTACTAAACATGGACCGCGTACATAAAGTCGTCAAACTCAACCCGAAAAAGAAGAAAGAGATATTTTAATTCGTGCCAGTGTGGAAAATAATCCCCTACAATTGTCCACTCATTTAGCAAAGGATTTTGATATTGATCCGAAAACGATTCGGACTGTATTAAAAAAAATGGTTATCGTAGTTTAAAACTGAAAAAGAGCGATGAAATTTTTCCAGACTATCAATTTCGTAGAGTGGAATTTCGTGAAATAGTTATGGAAAGAATACAATTGGACGCAAACTTTTCGAAAAATATTTTGTTCACAGATGAATCGACTTTTCCCATACACGGTACACATAATTCATCCGTTATTCGATATTGGTCAAGGGCAAACTTACACAAACATTACAATAATAGAACTCAATATCCCCAAAAGTTAAATGTTTGGGCTGGAATATTAGGTGAACATTTAATTGGACCATTTTTTATTGACGGCAATTTAACCGGACAAAAATATTTGGACATGCTGGAAAATGAAATTACTCCTGCCCTTATAGAATTAGGTGTCAACTTCAATGATATCGGGTATCAAGGGCATCAAGTGAACAAATTTTACAAATTTGTATGCAAATAACACCTAAAATGCTCATACGTGTTCGTCAAGAATTTTATAACCGTCTCGGTTACTGCTTAGCTCAACACATTCGAAACACAGCAGATGTTTCGAGACCAATTTCACGTTGCCAAATCTGAAAAAAAGTAAAGGCTTTAACCGCTTTCAAACTGAAAACTAGAACAATTTCCAGCATTACAATAAAATATTCAACGAATAGATGGAATTAATTACATCTTGATCTGTTACAACCTCTTGAATTATCATAATTAAAATCTTGTTGTAACTTGTTCTCGTGTTATAACAATGCATTTTACAATTAATATAAATATACAATGAAAATTGGCAATACTGTTAGAAGCTACAAAGAGTAAGAGGCCGGCGTTGTGGGTTTTCCACTTATGAGATCCTGTTAGCGAAAAATGAGAATTAAGATATTTGTAAGCACATATTATTATTAACACAAATTTTATTTCTCATGGTATGTTATTTATTCCAATACTAACCGAACTAATATACTGAATTAGATTATTACTCCTGAATTATTTCCTTGTAAATTAATCATGAAGGGATAAACGAAAGTAATGTTGATTTTATTTATTGTTCATTGCATTAAGCTATCAGTTTAGTACAATCTTATTATTTCTCAATTAATAAAGAAAATTGTCCACATTACACGTCTGTATTTGCACGTCTCTCGAAAGCGGTGCCTACCAGACATACCTTTACACATGGTGGGAGTATACTTCCACCACGCCTTTACAGATATACAGTATTTGCACGTTTTCCACTTTATGATATCCTGTTAGCGAAAAAGAATGATCCACTGAATTTATATGTATTTTGTCTCTTTCTAACACATTGATGATAAAACATATGTGCTCTCATAATTTTCCTAACATTGTATATATTTAACAAGCAACAAAGAGATTCGTGGGTATTTAACGCAGAAATAAAAAGGTGGTTACTTTTTATTTCTGCGTGAAATACCCACGAATCTCTTTGATGCTTTTTGTTCACATGTTACGAATTATTCGTACCTACACCTTATATATAAGTCTTGTCGTTAATGAGTTACAGGGCGTTGAATTGTTTTTAATAAACGAACATTTTTCAATATTCCAAAGGCCATTTAGAATAAACATGTTTCTTCTTACTACTTTTGAAAACCAATGGCTAAATGACTAAAGTATGTTCTAAATGAGTTTCACTTACTGTCAGAGCTCGCTTATTGAAAATAATTCAACCTATTGTAACTCATTAACGACAAGACTTATCACAAATGTTTATCAGAACTTTTCGTCTTAAAATTGAACATCGAATCGCTCACAGCAATCTTTAAGATTACTTTGGAAACACCCTGTATATACATAATATAACATAACATATAACGATGGGAAATACCCAAAAGAACTAAACAGGAAGCAATGAAAATTTATTGTAATTAATTATGTCAATGGTTGAATATTTCTGAGAGAGAGAGAGAGAGGGAGAGAGAGAGAGAGAGAAAAGAGAGAGTGAGCAAAGTCGAGATGTGAACCAAAATAAACAATTTTTTGGTCAGGACCGCAAATTGTTTTAACATGCTTCCATGAAAAATTCCATAATTACGAAACTATGTTATATATCGATTGCTTTCTTACGCCATTCGATAAAGGAAAGGTACGTCTCAATTACTTAATAGGTTTTTATTCTTCCATCTTATATTCGTAGACAATATACGGGATTGAAGCTGGAGTAGAAATTTTTGTAGTTGTCTTCTTCCAGGAACGGTCAGATTACTATTTCGGAATTATTAATATTTCGAATCAAATGTTGGTGTGTAGTAGAAAACCGTAATCGATATATCATTATAGATACGCCTCGTATTTTATGAAATTTAATTTTATTTCATACGATTTCTTTTACGGTCAAATAATTCTCTGATGTAGTGATTCGCAATTGGAAGTGGAGATGGTGCCAGATAACTACTTCTGGTAAGTCTGTAATCCCACGAGCCAAATAGAGGTTGTTTGAAGTAGAATATTCAGCTTGTATTAGAGATTATAAGGCATTACGGCGCTCTTGAAGAGACCCAGGAAGGTCGAAACCGGTCAACATACTACGCCCTTCTTCTTATAGTTGCGATTCAACACAGATGTTATGTATCCACAAAAGGGTCGATCGACGTCACGTTCTTCGAAGGAGATGTAATTAAAAATTCTGTGTGGTAGTAGCCAGAAAAGTAGTTGTTGTCCTCTGCGAGGAACGGTCAGACTGCTATTTTGAATTTATTATTAATATTTCGAATCAAACGTATGTGTATAGTAGAAAATCGCAATCTATATATCATTGTAGACAAACCTCGTATTTTATGAAATTTTATTTTATTTCATACGACTTCTTCTACTGTCGAATAATTCTCTGAAGTGGTCGGTCGCACTTAGAAGTGAAGATAGTCTGTAACCCCACGAACCAGAGGTTGTTGGAATGCGGAATCTTCAGTTTGGATTAGAGACTCTGAACTACAACTTTGAGTTGGCATAAAATTTGGACTAGAAAGCCGAACCTCAAAGAATATATGTTCATAATTACTGGGAACAAACCGTATAACTAGCACCCTCTGTGAGAGGCAGATATAAAAACAAATGTATTAGATCTGTCAGCTTTCAAGAAAATTGTATTACAATGTTGCCAGTAATTTTGGCCTAATCGTAAAAAATGTGTACAATTCTTGTTTTTTCAATACACAGTATCTTGAAAACGGATGCCGTCATGAAATTTTCAACAACTCAACTTGTTTTGCAGTGATCTACCTATCCTAGCCACCTTTTTTTAAACACCCTGTATATATACAGGGTGTCCCGGCATTAATGGAAATTTGAGAGCATATAGTTTGAGCCAAAATAATGTTAGTACTTCATATAAACTTTTCCAATACAGGCACTCGTTTTATAATTATTGATTTCCAAACTTTGGATTTTTATTTTTAAATCTCGTATTGATCATTTGATCTTTATATAAGCATAGTGGTATAATTCATTGTAAATAAATACATGTATCAACCTAACCTAAGTCAAATAAAGGCTGTTATAATATAATAATAATAATAATGTTTATTTGTACTATACAAAAATAAATAATCGGACAAATAAATAAAGAGAAACCGCAAAGCCTAATTGGCTGTCTGCGGATAGTGTATACAATAGAAACGTGTTTAGACTAATCATCATAATACTATCTCAAAACATATCAAGAATGTTCAGCATAATTCCGCAAAACCGCAAAGCCAAAGGGCTGTCTGCGTTGGACTTTTACGAACTATGCGGAACATCATTCAAGAGTTGGCAACAATTTCGGTGTAGTACATTATGTTTTTCTTAACTAACAGTAAGTGTATGCCTATTAGTGATAAATTAACAAAACCTAGAGGCTGTCCGCCAAAAAATTGTTACGAGTACGGATTCCACTAGAGCAATTTATTTATTTATTTATTAATGCACTGTTCAAACAGGACGAACCCAATTACAGAACAGGAACTCAATTATATTGATTACAAAGAATAATATCATCAATCGAAGAAGAATGCTTCAATCGCAGATATGCGGCAATGAAATATATCGAGCTAGTAACTTACATGATTACATATCGAACACATCCTGTGAAGTGGCGAAAATTTTAAAATATTTGTTCGAGGGGTATTAAGGTAAAACGTATTAACAGCTCTTGAAGCTACTCTCGGAGTATTGAACTGGAGTTTAAGAAGAATATTGGTATCATTGATGTTGTTAATCACGATTTTAAACAGAAATATCAATAAGTGACAGTTACGACGAGCACTTGAGTTATTCACACAATGCCTCGTTTGAAGTGTACCAGTACGAACTTCTACCAGTGGGTAAATGCCATCCATTTTAAAGGAAAGAAATTTCAAAAACCTCCGTTGAACTGATTCAAGTTCCTTAATGTGTCTGTCATAAAATGGACTCCAAATAACATCTGCGTATTCAATTTTAGACCTTACATAGGCGTAGTATAAAGCCTTTAAAGTGTCTTGATCATTGAAGTCACGCGAGTTTCGAACTAAGAAGCCATACATTTTGTTAGCAGGCGAGCATATAGCCTCAATATGAGGTATAAAAGGAAGTTTAGAATCAAAAGTGACACCCAAGTCTATAAATTTCGCCGGGAGTTCAAGAACAGTATTGTTGATTTCATAATCATATATAATTTTCTCAGGTTTTAAGGAAAACGTAATTACCTTACATTTACAGGCATTCAACGACAATTTATTACTTATACACCATCTCTCAATACGTCGAAGGTTAGTTGAAAGGGAGACACAATCGCTTCTATCACCAATCCGGCAGAATAATTTCAAATCATCAGCATATAGTAAGCAGTTGACATCAAGATCGTCAACTATATCATTGATGAAAACATTGAATAATAAGGGGCACAGGTTACTTCCCTGTGGAACACCAGATGTTGCTAAGTATTCAACTGACTTATAACCATTAAACACGACATACTGGTGTCTTTTGTTTAGATAGGAGGTGAATAATTTGATTAGAGAGGGTGATAATCCATATCGAGATAATTTACTCACTAGAATTCCGTTGTCTAGTCTATCGAACGCTTTAGAGAAATCGGTGTACACGTCAGTCTGCGATCGCTCATCGATGTTTTCAGTTATAAATTGGGTTATATTTGCCAAATTGGTGACAGTTGAGCGACTCTTTACAAAACCATGTTGCTTTATGGTTATTATGTTGCATAAATGGCTATACATTCTATTGTACAATAACATTTCGAATACCTTCCAGAAATTACAAATAATTACGATTGGCCGATAGTTGCTAATATCAACTCTATCACCATGTTTGTAGATAGGTCTAACCTTCGACGATTTCCACATATTCGGCACAGTGCAAGTCTTCACGCACGTGTTGAGCAGTATTGTTAACGACGGAGCAAGTACAGACGCACAATCCTTCAAAATGAAAGCAGGGATAGAGTCTGGTCCTGTTATCATTTTATTTTTCACTTGTTTCAAAGCTATAAGTACTTCATCCTCAATGAAGGACATGATATTCAGGAACTGTGAGGTTACTGAATCATCATGGGTAACGCACATTGTACTAACTGAAAAATATTTTGCAAAATATTCAGAAAACCCATTCAGTATATCGGTAGGCGTATCGAGCGTTTGACCGTTAAACGTCATTCTATCAGAGATATTAGTTGACCCCTTTTTGCTGTTGACACAAGCCCAGAATTTTTTGGGGTCTGCTTTTATACTCGACTCAGCTGAATCAGCATAACCCCTGTACGACTTGTCTATGTCAGATTTCATCTTTGCTCGTAAATATTTAAACTTGTTAAGAGTATTTACATCATTGTTGATTTCACATTCGTTATTTAATTTCGATTTCAGCTTAATGTCTCTAATAATATCCCGGGTAAACTACGGTGGATATTCTCTTTTATATTGTTTTGATTCTCTTGGTACACACTCATCAAATGCATTATACAACTTACCGTAAAAGTAGATACAGGCATCATCGGATCTATCAAATGTTTGAAGAAAAGTCCAATCTATATTAGAGAGACTTTGATACAATAGTGAAAAATTTGCTTTTCGGAAGTTATATTCATTGCAAGATATTGTTGGAAAATTTCGCTTTAAGGTGTGGCAAACATTTAGTTTACAAGAAATATTTAAAACAGGATGATACCGATCTTGAGCAACTAAGTTTTGAATAGATCTTTACACAAAACAGTCATTATTATAGAGGACAAGATCGAGAATACGTTCCAAGTCGTTCGCAATAGTATTGTATTGAGTTAAATTAAAAATTGGGAGAAAAATGGTAAGAGCAGAAACAATGTCATTCCCTAAATTATTATGGAAATATGTAGCATACGAAGATATATTAAAGTCGCCCACAATGAGTAAGTTATTATTATGCAAACTTTCAATATTACTAATTGATTCAAAAAGATTAAGGTATACGGCTACTAGCAGATGGAGGAACATAAACATTTAGCACATAAACATGACCTGATTCAGCTGTTATTTTGACAAAGACTATATCCACCGTGACTATCGTGGGGAGAATGAAACTATCTATATTCATTTCACACGACGGGAATTCATTGTTTACAGCTATAAGAACCCCTCCGCCCCTCGAGCAATTACACGCCTCCAGATTTCTATCAGCCCGGTATACTGAGTAGTCTTCTGGAAACAGTTCACCATTAAAGACTGAATCGTTAAGCCATGTTTCGATTAGTGCTATGACCTTAAAATCTGTCATAGAGATTGCATTAAAAAAATCTACAGTTTTATATCGCAAGCCTCTGGTATTCTGATAGTATACATTTAAAGAATTTGTGAAATTACTGTTAACCTTTTTACCAGCAGTGCAAGTGGTCGACGACATGGTAGATCCACTTGAAGCTATGGATTGCTAAATTAGAAGCAAATTCTCCTTGAGTTTAGTTAAAGCAATTTTATATGCAGTACAAACACTTCTGTCCCACACCGCATGATCACAGGAAGTAGTAGATCCCTGAGCACCTGACAGTTTAACGCAATTAGTGCAGTTTAGTAATTGGGATCTACAGGACTTTACATTGTGATTTCCACCGCATAAAAGGCAGCTAAAAGAATTTTTGCACGATTTGGATGAATGATTAAATTCGTTACAGTTGTAACAACGCGACACTTTCAAGGCATCATATCTACAGCTATCATACCCTACAAATAAGTTACCAGCTTTTAATAATATATCATACACATTTCTATCTATTTGAATGACAGTCTGAACGATTGCAGCATTTTTCTTAGTTGGTCAGATTTTCACAACTTTGCAATCACTATATTTAGAAAAAATTTCAGGATTACAATTCCTAATTTGGTATTGAAGTATTTCTTCAGTATATTTTTCTGACAAACCCACGATGCACAATCTCGGATTAATACCAGCAACCTCCTTTACAGCATAAGAGTCAGACATTGTTTCTTGAACCAGTTTCATTATCTTCTCATTTTCTTCCTTAGATTTACATGCAATAAGAATACCACCATCCTTAATATGTTTAACTAAATGTATACTGTTATCAGTTGGATTAATATTATGCATTTGCTCTGATTTCGTTTGTTTTATCTCCTGTGCCTTGTTCTTGGGTTGTACTATCACTGCAGGAAAAGTTTTGTTGTTAACAACATCAGCATATCGAGTCGTTGGTGGAATAGTCACAGGTTCTTTAGCAACTTTAGAAACATCAGATTTCAGTGAGGACAATTGAACGAAGCGCGTCGCTAACTGTTGATTCTAACAAGTTAGTTACTTCAGTATGTTTATAGAAATACAACTTTTCGCACATTCGTCGCATCTCCACAAGAGTCCAGGAACAGAATTTAAGACGTCCAGTATATCAACATTTTTGGAGACACATACAACATGAAACTGCTTTTTGCAGAATTCGCAAAAAGTGGCCGGCCTACTTCGACTTATCGTACCAGAACAGGTTTCACAATTGTTATTGACCATTGTTTACATTATAAATTTATTAAAAACTTACGAAAAATATCAAATTATAATCCAATATGCAGGTACACAAATGAGTCACCACTTCCAAAATGTTTTAACAGTCATAAATCACTTTAACCACAAAAATGCAGCAAAATATCAAGAGCGATGTGTTATACGTATTAACGTAATATGAACATCGAGTTCCAATTTCAATAGCAATAAATACGGGACTACTAAACATAAGCAGAAAGTCAAATATGAAATTTTTAGTGCTACTCTATACATTCAGTTTATTCTCTATTATATTGTGTAATTTTCTTCTATCTTCTATCAAAATAAATTGCTTAAGGTTCGATTTGAATAAATTATAATTAACCATACTTTTCCATTGCTGGGGACGGTAGTTGAATACTCTAGGGGCAAGAAAGGTGTAACATTTTTGACCAACAGTTTTAGTTGAAGTAGATAGGACAAATTTTTTATTGGTTTTATTTATGGTCTCATCAAAATGGGAAACAAGCATGAACTTATTCTTGTTTTTTTGACAACACAATGCTATTTTATAAAAATAAATCTGACGTGGGTCAAGTATTCTGCTTTCTTCATACAGAGCATCACTTGAAAAGTTACGGTCCTTTTTCAAAATAATTTTCAGAAAACATTTTTGCAGTATATTGATGCTCTCCAGATTTTATGAAGCGAGTCCTCCCCATCCTAATATACCATAACTTATCCTAGAGTCAACAAGGGCAAAATAGGCCATTTTCAATTGAGGTACATTCATTACTTTAGCAAGATAGGTATATACAAGGAATATATTCATCTTTATTTTAAGTTTTACTGAAGGAAGGTGTTTCCGTTAGACTATATAAGAAAGCTTATTGAATATTATTACTTAACAGACTCTTATAGAATTTGCAGCATGGATATTGCCAGAAGTTATTAGTATAAGAAACTTCTCAGGGAGATTACGAAAATATTGTAAATGTATTTTCAAATTTCAAAACAGTAGTTGTCCAATGAATTTCATAGTACATTTCGCATTTGGATAAATTTATACTATTTCAATGATGGTCAATTTATTACTGATGGGTGATTAAGCGTGACCAACCAAATAGGGCTCGCAAGAGAAAATCAGTAAAAACTAGCTTTATATGAAAAGGAAAAGGGTCGACAAACCTCTGTAGTATTCTAAAATGTTTTTCATTTCCTGAAAATAATAGTTAAATACTAAATATTGAAAATTTCATTCATTAATAGTTCGCTTATCCTTTGAATTTGGCATTTTTTGTGAAACAAAGATTGAGCTTTGGATTTTAACGAGATTGTGCATTGTTCTACAATGGACTATTAGCCTGGTGAATATCACAATAAATACTGTTTTTCTTTTAGAATGTAAGAATACTCGTTTTTAGTAGACTTTGTAATTTGCACGAATTGATATATTTTTGTTTCGTTATGACTTTTTAATAGAATAATCTGATTTTGTGATAACATGACTTCTTCCAACTTGAAGGAACCTGGTCACTTACATAATACGTGACACTTGAATGAATTTTCTTATCGTACTGTTAATAACTTTTGGTATTAGATCTATTTAATTAGATTTGTACATGTTCCGGAGTTCACTGAAATTTGCGAAATCGACCGAAAGTTTCCCATTTCAAATATACTTATTGGTGTATAAATACCGCATACAAAGTTTGGATTTAAAATAGTAGTAATATTATTAGCAAACAAATTATTTTTTTTATTTACATTAACGTGTCTCGAAAACTGAGATCATTGACACGTGGTACAGATATTAACTATAAAAAATGAACGTTAACAATATTTAGTTTACAAACATGGTACAATTACAAAAACTGAACAATTATATTGACGAACTGTTTAGATTACATGAGGCAAGTTAGATTTCATTGACACAACATGGAACAATAATTATAACTACAAGATAGGCGAGCGGGACACCCCCAAAAAGTCGCTTAGAAATAGCAGTATGTGACCACGCAGTACTAATCGCTAAGACCACGTTTAATCCATGTTTTCGGGGTCGCTGAATACGAATATGAAATTATTTTTACGATAAAGTTGGGGGAACATGGAAAAAACGGCAATTTCGGGTAAAATTGAGACAATTGAATTTGGCGTTTTTCTGTGTTCATCTCGCTATATCTTCCACATTTATCAATGTATCATTATGACATTTTTTATGACTATTGCGTATCTAAAGATCTAAACAACAAGCCTACTGCGAAAATTCAGCGACAATTAATACTTGAACAGTAAATTTACAATTGTTTACTTTTACGTGTTCCGAGTTTTGTCGTACAAATGCAAGTTGTGTTACGAAGTTTCGAATTTCTAAAAACTAATTATCCAGTATTAAAATGCAATATCTAAAGAAGTTTTTGGGAAAGTTTCAGATCTAAATATTGAAAAGAAAAAAAGATATGCTATTTCAAAGTCGAGCGTAGCGTGTGGCTGCACGGCGCGCTATAGCACATACATGCTAATACTCGCTTAATATTTCATGTACAACGTATTCAACGCAGAATGAGTGAAAACCAGTTAACAATTGTAGAATCTCCCGAAACAGACGTTTTTTTATTACTACTATTTCATTTTGCAAGTTTCGAAAATAGACCTCAGCTATGGTTTTGCACGGGAAAAATATCCGTACGCACTGATTTCAGAAGGTATATACCTATTCATAGTTTAGCACAAAAATTAGGAAAATATATCTTTTCGTCGTTGTTAGCTGCACACGCTCTAACAGGCTGTGATACTAATTCATCGTTATTTTACATAGGCAAGATCAAGGTGAATGCAGCATTACGACTTATGTCAGACGAATAATTGACTAATTTAGCTACAATAACCGACTTAGACATACATGTTGCTCAATAAGTCGCCAGTACATTCACATCTTATTTGTACGATCCAAAGAAAAAGTCAAAAGGTACACGTAACGATATAAATTCATTAAGATATCATTTAACTATCGAAAAGAACTCTGAAATCGCAATACTTCCTCCATCTGAACCCGCGATGCATAAACACATTTTAAGAGCTCTTTGGCAAATCAATGAGTGGAAGCAAGCAATCAAACCTCTAATCATTTCCAAAGATGTGACAAAGTTTGGCTGGGTGGTAGAAACAGGTAGATTGAGTTTCGATTATTACGATGGACCCACTGCTATGGAAATACTACAACAGTGGTTTTGTTCGTGCACTGGCAAAAATGCTTGCGAAACTGACGTTTGCCCTTGTAGACAATCTAATTTGAAATGCTGTGATGTTTGTAGTTGTAATGATACATGTGTAAATAAAGAAGTGATTGTAAATACAAATGAAATAAATGAAGATTTTTAAGATATTTTAATGGTTTTTATTTTAATTGATATATTAAAACCGTATTACGGACGCATGTAATAAAGTTCCGACTCGGATAGTCGCTGCTCGTGCTATAGCGCGCCGTGCAGCCGCACGCTACCCTCGACTTTGAAATAGCATATCTTTTTTTATTTTCAATATTTAGATCTAAAACTTTCCCAAAAACTTCTTTAGGAATTGCATTTTAGTACTGGATAATTAGTTTTTAGAAATTCGAAACTTCGTAACACAACTTTTGCATTTGTACGACAAAACCAGGAATACGTAAAAGTAAACAATTGTAAATTTACTGTTCAAGTATTAATTGTCGCAGAATTTTCGGAGTAGGCTTATTGTTTAGATCTTTAGATACGCAATAGTCATAAAAACTTTTATAATGATACATTGATAAATGTGGAAGATATAGCGAGATGAACACAGAAAAACGCCAAATTCAATTGTCTCAATTTTACTCGAAATTGCCGCTTTTTCCATGTTCCCCCAATTTTATCGTAAAAATAATTTCATATTCGTATTCAGCGACCCCGAAAACATAAAGTAAAAGTGGTATTAGCGATTAGTACTTCCGTGGTTACTGTAAGGTCAATTTGGGGGTGCGTCCCGCTCGCCTAAGAAGTGAACATTAACAAGCTGTTTAGATTTCATGAACAATTTAGATTTCATAATATAAATTAATGTCCTTTATAAAATTGATCAGGCGAGTTAACTGGTCCGGAATATTTAAAATTTCTTGAAGTTCGTAGCTGGTGGTTACGGCATTTATCTGAATATTTCAGACAGCTTGTCAGTATGTGTTTAACTGTAAGTGGGATTTTGCAGTGCTGACATTCGGGTGGGTCGGAGCCGGACATTAGATATCCATGAGTCAGTCGAGTATTCCCAACATGTAGCCTGCGTACAACGACTGTATCTCTTCGAGACATAGGAGGAAGGTCTTTGAAGTCGATGAAACGCTGAATTTCGTGTAGTTCTGTATTGCAATTTGTCCAGTGATTTGCCCAGCGGTCACGTATGGAACGTCTTATCCTAGTTATCATGTCATTGTGAGTTTGCAATGAATCGGTCTGGAGGTTAGCTGTTGAAGCTTCTTTTGCAGTTTTGTCCGCAAGCTCATTCCCGGGTATTCCGACATGAGCTGGTACCCAGATGAATGTAACGGTAACACCAGAGCTTGCAAGACGGCCAATACAATCACGAATATCTTGGACAATAGGATGAACGGAATATATTTGTCTAATGGAGCTTATTGATGCAAGAGTGTCTGTGCATATAGCTGATTGTTTGTCGTCAGGTGATAGAGAATTTATAGCTTGAAGGATTGCATATAACTCCCCTGTGTAGACACTAGCGAAATATGGTAGACGAAGTTGTTTAATTATTTGATGGGAGCTGGTAACAGCGCAACCTACGCCGTTCTCAGTAAACAAGATTTTATTGTAATGAGTGGAATTTATAATATTGAAAAAGAGATGTTTCAATAGACCACTGTGAGTTTCATGCTTAGGAAATAAGTTCAAAGATGTTTTAAACTTTGGTTGTTACTTTAACCAAGGAGGACAGGATGAGATAGGAATGGGAACTGTATCAGATAGGTTGATATCAGTTGTGAGTGTTGACAAGATTTGTGGAAGTGGTTGCAATTTAGTGCCAGAATTACTATTGTTGGATGGACGATTTATTAGAGGGTATACTGGATTCTCAGGGTGTGCTGAAACTTTTGCACAGTATGACATGAGAAGTAATTCCCGTCGTAACCATAAGGGGGGTTCCTTGGATTCACAATACTTTCAGCAGGACTGGATCTGAAAGTTCCTAGACAAATTCTTAGAGCTGTATTGTGAACAGAATTAAGAGTTTTTAAATCGGATTTGCTTGCTGACATGTAAATAAAGCTACCATAATCTTGTTTGGAACGAACAAGAGATTTGTACACCTGTAACAGGATTTTTTCATCAGCTCCCCATTGATGGTGAGCTAATGTTTTTATAATGTTTGTTCGTACCACACAGTTATTTTTATGTCTTTGAAATGCTCTTTCCAATTTAATCTACTATCAAAGGCTGGCCCCAAAATTCTTATTGAGTTACACACCTGCAGATATTCATCATTTAACTGTATTTGTGAAAGTATGTTAGGTCTCGATGTTTTACTGAATTTAATAATTTTCGATTTCGCGGTTGAGAAGTGACAGCCAGTTGAAAGGGACCACTGACTTAGTTGATTGACTGCTATCTGAATTATGTTACCTGTAGTTTGGTTATTTTGACCACTACAAAAGATGATTAGATCGTCTGCGCATATAGAGAACTTAATAGGGGGTCTAGTTGATGAGCATATATCATTTATGGCTATTATAAAGAGCGTTGGACTTAAAACTGATTATTGAGGTACGTTTCGAAGAAACTTGTCCATTAGTAGATACCTGGAATGATATATCGGTTAGGAAATTTTGTACAAAGGCCAATATGTTGCCTTGGAAGTTGTATTTACTGAGTTTATTAAGTATTGCTGACTTTGATAAGGTATCAAAGGCACTTTCAATATCAAATGCGGCAGCTACAACATCATGTTTTTTAAGGAAGGCATCGGCAATGAATGTTTGTAGATAGGCGAGATTGTCCGTACTACGGTGCGGTCTGAATCTCGATTGTGCTGGATTTATTATTTTGTGTTTTTCCAAGTACCAAAGTATCCTTTTATTAATTATATTTTCCAAGAGCTTACATATTGTGCATGTTGAAGAAATGGGACGATATGAGTGTAGATCTGTTGGTGGTTTATATGGTTTTATCACTGGAATTGAAATTGATTCTCGCTATTGTGTTGGGAATAGCTGTTTAGTGCTATGGTGTTATGTAATTCCAGTAATTTTGTTGAGGAGATCGGTGATAAATATTTTAGAAAGATAAATGGTATATTATCGGGACCAGCAGCGGAATTTTTACAAGAAGAAAGAGCGCAAGTTAGTTCTTCGAATGAGAATGGATGGTTCAAAGAGTCAAGGACAGATATAACGGAGGGAGTAATAGGGAGTGGGGACTCGTTCAGTTGATTGTGGTTTTGATTATTATTGTTCTTGTATTTCTCTTCAAAATGAGTAGCTATTAAATTTGCAATTTGCTGGTTATCAGTGACAATGTTATCATCAATTATCACCGCAGAGATTTTAGTCTGAGTTTTATTGCCTTTCATTTGTCGTATTTTTGTCCAGACTTGTCCCGGGGGTGTGTCAGAGGTAAGGGATGAAACATAGTTATTCCAATAAGCTGTTTTACCCTGCTTTACTACCCATCTTGCTGTGGCTTCAAGTTTTTCGAAATTTATATAATTATCTGTATTTCTAGTCTTCCTGTATTCATTTAATGCAGTTTTATATTCCCGGACAGCAGTTGCCCAAGAGTCATTCCACCAAGGAACGAGTTTTCGGGATGCTGGTCTTAAAGATTTTTTAACGTATGTTTCTGCTCCTTGGATTATACAGTTACTGAATGCTGTAACCGATTCCTCGATATTTTCAGGAAATTGTAGCTGCGATATTTGATATTCAGTGAATTCTTTAAATGTATTCCAGTCAGCATTAGAAATTTTCCATCTTGTTTTACAGTTTAATGTCGTTTTTGATTTGTCAGAGATGAAGATTGGAAAATGATTTCTATCATAAAGACTGTCAAGCGTTTTCCAGGAAAGTGACGGTGTAGTTTTAGGGTCACAAAGACTAAGATCAATAGAAGATAGATTTCCTGTAGCAATATTTAAGTGCGTTTCTGCACCTGAGCTCAGTAAACAAACATTATTATGATTTAGGGAATTTTCAACTATTTTCCCGCTTCCAAAAGTAAGTTTTGATCCCCAAATTACATTGTGTGCATTAAAGTCACCAACTAGAATGCAAGATCGGATTCACTGAGGTTGTAATTTGGAGGGATGTGAATGCTACAGATTGTCATTTTTTGGGGGGCCCAAACTGTGACAGCGACAGCTTCTAATGGAGTAACTAATGGTACGTCTACGGAATAAAAATCACAGGAAACAAATATCGAAGCTCCACCGCTAGCTCTAAGAAAGTTGAATCTAAGATAGTGGTAACCGACAAAGTTTTTTAATTCCCGTTTGTGACTTTCCTTAAAGTTCGTTTCCTGGAGACAGACAATATCAGCTTGGGTATCGGACACTAATTGTTGTATACGTTCAAGACGGTGATAGAACCCGTCGCAGTTCCATTGTATAAGATTAAATGTTTAGTATGAAGTTTGTGAGATGAGAGAACTGTCAGACATACAGTCATCGCCCACTGATGTATGTGATGTTAGACTTTCATTATCGGTATTGTCTATATTAAGAGCCTGCTTGATTTTTTTTGTGATTATTGTAAATCTATTTGAGGGATCTATCGGTAAGGGCGGGATATATAGTATGTATGTCAGCAAGTAACGATTTAATGTCTTTGGTAAATTGTTGAGCTTCTGATAGTGGATCCTTAAATCCATATGAGTTTTCCAGAAAAGCTATAAAGTATTCTAAGGGCAGTGTGAATGAGTCAGGAAATGTATTATACATGTCGGAGAATATTGTCCTGGAACTTTCAGGTATCTTATTATCACGTGTTGATTATTTTTCAGCTTTTTTCTTGACAGGTTTTGGAATATCTATGGATGGAATATCGATAGTGGGGGCTGTGTTGATAGTACCGGGAGAAACAGATTATGTGTCTGTGGAATTTGGCAAGGGTCTTTTCTGTGTAGGTGGAACCTGTATATTTGGGTGATCTGGAGTAGACAGAGGAACTTTAATTATGTCGGAAGTACTAGGTGTGTTGTTTATGGATTGGGGGAGCTGTATATCTGATTTCTGGGAAGCTGGTGGCGGAAGATCAGATTGGATATTAGGACTGTTCGTGTTTGATGCTTGCATGTTTAATGCTGATGGCTGGAAAGCAATTAGAGTATTAGGGCAGTTGGTTGCATTATGGCCGGTTTGCTTGCATATAAAACACTCCATTTTATCAGTTGAAAGAAAGATTCTATAACCATTATTTTCAAAAGAAATTAACATGGAAGTCTGGAGCTCAAAATTTTCGGAAGATGGTACAATATAAACTTGTCTGCGGAAGGATAATATATTATTGTATTCATCCCCGGGAATTCCAGCTTTCAGGGAATATATTGCTGATGCTAACTGTAGTCCAAGATCTATTAATGCTGTTTCAATTATTTCGCGAGGACTGGATGGGCACACATTTGAAAGAACAAGGCGTTTTGCGGGGGTAACTAATCTTCTTACATTCAGTTCCATATTTCCAACTTCAATTGTCGAATGGTTCGTAATCAGTTGGTCAACTAGTTCAATTTTGTTTAGATAAATGCAGATTCTGTTATTGGAAATTCTTGATGCGAAGCATATATTTCTGGGCTTATAATATCACCAACTGCTTTAACGTATTCGAATAATTTCAAATTATCAGCGGAGTGGAAAAGTATGGCTTGTTCTTTCTTGGGAAACGTTGGTTTTGGAGTAGATTTTGCGGCTGCTACATATGAAGTAGAAATTTGAGGAACGTTAGTTTTATTTTCAGTCATGTGGAAGTTGTTATTGTGGCTACCCTCGTAGTCAAAGGCAGCTTCTTGTGTTACGCTAATGGTAGAAATTTTGTGTTTTATTTGTCAGCAAACCAAAATACACAATAGTGTTAAATTGGTTGCCTAGCGAAAAACTGAACCAGCGAGTGTAGAATAACTGGTTTAGTTCTTATCAGTAATCACACAGAAATTTATTAATATTGTTTAATAATTAAACTGATAAACTTTGAATAACTACGCACTAATCTTAATCGAACTTTACTCGTTCAAGCCCAGTGGCGGAGTCCTAGCCAACAATTAGACAGTGATGTTTTCTCCAAAAACTAGATGAATTCCACATTATGTCTCTGACCCCTCCCCCATGTCTCCCATTCATTACACATAAATATAGTTTAATTTTGAATAATACATCCCTAAGTATCGAAGAATTTATATTATTTATTGCTTTATAGTTTCATCTACAAGTTTACAAGAATAAACCATTGAATGAAAGAAAGATAAAATGTATAACCATTAAGTCCTATTAGCAACTACTACAAACATATTTCTGACAAGTCTCCTCATTAATTTCCCACTGGCCGTTTTTACTTTGAGAGTACCAACTGATCTGCAATATTCTACATAATCTCTGATGTATTCTTCTTTTTCACTTTCAGGAAGTTTTGACAATATCGGAATAACTGATACATACAAATCTGCAAATAAAAATATCATCAAATAGTAACATGTAGCTATAAAACGTAATTAATTCTAGGTGTACGTAAACATTTTATAGAATTAAAACAATGAAAATTGTAATCCCTTACAATTTAGAATGCTATGGAGATTTATGTATACATGACAGTGTATTCAATCAACGCGGCTCCGGATTGGATTCCTAGATACAGAAAAACCCTAGAAATTTTTACTATATTCTTTCCGAGAAAAAAGACGCTTTAGAACAATCGCTAGTATGATAAAAGGCAGCAGCCGATCAACAGCAGGCAGTGCAGTAGTGCAGAGTCGTCCCATTGTTGAAATAAATAATGTCTCGACCCTTACTTTGTGAAATCTACTCACATTAGTGTTTTAAATGAAACTTACTGTTTCCACAATATATTTAAAAAATGTTAAAAATTCTAAAAAATTGAAAGTTTTTCCGATATTACCTAAATATCATCGTCAAACTGACAGAAGTAACATTTCATTTGATGCCTACCTGATGTTTAATTATTTTTGGCTAGTCCAAGAAGTGACCTACCTTGTGATTGACTTAATCTATGTTAATAAAAAAAGAAGATATGATATTACAAATATTAAAGCTTAGATATTATTAGCCCTATGGGGATATCCTGGATATCATTTTTCCCAATTAAGATCAGTATAAATGTGCAATGTTATAGAAAACCAGGAAAACTATATCTGCTGATCTTTACAATTATCACTTAAGAAGACAGTTTAAAAGTGAAGAGCTCCCTAGATTTATTTGTTTATTCACGACTTCATATTGTGGGTTTCTTAAGTGTCTTCTAATTTCCAATTCTTCAAGGAAATACAGTTATTGTTTCTTATCACAAATATGTAGTACTTCTAGTTCTGTGTTAGGTGTCAATGAATGATTGGTGTCAAGTAGATGTCTGGCGTAGTGGTTGTTTGAATCTGTATGCTCGTAGGTGTTCACTGTATCGGATTTCAAAATTTCGAAGGGTCTGACCCAAATAGACAGCATTACATTCTGGACATTTAAGTTTATATATACCAGATTTATTTCTTTAATTGTGATATTTTTGTTTTTACTTTTAACAATTTTGTACTTATGTTACTTTCTGTTTTAAAATAAATCGTTGTATTTGTTGCTAAAGATATTATCTTTGAAATATTATTAGGAATATTTCCTGCATATGTTATAGTTTTATAAGTTTTTATATCTTTAGTTTGTTTAGGAAATATCAGTTGTAATGCCACTTTTTCCTCTCTTTTATTAATTAGTTTATTTATCATATGTAATGGGTAGCCGTTGGATGTTACTATTTGTTTAATTGTATTAATCTCTCTATCAAAATTACATTTGTTCATAGGAACTGAAAATGCTCTATGTATCATTGAATTATATGCCGCTAGTTTATGTGACATGGAATGATTGGAACTATATGGAATAGTCACATCAGTGTGTGTTGGTTTTCGGTAAATCGAATAATCAAGTACATCATTAACTCTTTGAATTTTTAAATCAAGAAAATTGACTGAAGTATTTTCTTCAACTTCTAATGTAAATTCAATTTTTGGGAGTAAATTATTAACGAGGATGAAAAATATATCTAATTGTCGTTCACTACCCATAAAACAAGCTAATATGTCATCTACATATCTATACCAAAATAAAACATTTTTTGAAATATTA
This sequence comes from Galeruca laticollis, assembly GCA_963921935.1. NCBI lineage: Eukaryota > Metazoa > Arthropoda > Insecta > Coleoptera > Chrysomelidae > Galeruca > Galeruca laticollis. The sequence goes on along the minus strand of OY998178.1, from coordinate 178,154,272 downwards.
TTTTCAAAGATTTTTCGTTCTAAACTGTCCATAGAAATGTTTGCCAAAATTAGCGATATAGGGCTTCCCATTGGTAAACCTTCATTTGGAATATATATCTTATTGTCATAAGTGAAATAATTCTGATTAATACATACATCAAATAAATTAAGTATATCTGATATAATTCCTGGATTAATATTTTTAACTTCTACTAACTTTCTTTAGGCAGAATTTTAGCGAACATATTGGTAACATCAAATGAAATAAGTTTAGAGTAATCTTGCAAGTTGAATGCTTTTAATTTTTTGATTAGTGGTATTGAATTTCTAATTGAATATTTAGATGTTATACTGATCTTAATTGGGAAAAATGATATCCAGGATATCCCCATAGGACTCATAATATCCAAGCTTCATTATTTGTAATATAATATCTTCTGTTTTCTATTAACATATATTAAGTCAATCACAAGATAGGTCACTTCTTGGACTTGCCAAAAATAATTAAACATCAGGTAGGCATCAAATGAAATGTAACTTCTGTCATTCTGACGATGATATTTAGGTAATATCGAAACAATTGTTAATTTTTTAGAATGTTTAACATTTTTTCAATATATTGTGGAGTTAGCTAAAAACAGTAAGTTTCATTTAAAACACTAATGTTAGTAGTTAGTGTAAGTATACAGTTTTGTAGAGTTTACATAAATGTGTAAATATATTGCAACCGACCTTATTTGTAAATATATTCGTTACAGTAACATTCCTAAGCAGTATTTCCAAGTGATGAAAATTTCGAATGGTAATAATAGAAAATGGAAGACTGAATTAATTCAATAATACAGATGATAGGTTTATGAGTTTCGAATAGAGCTGCTCTCACACAATAAATTGTAATGAATCAACGCCGTTTATTGTCGAATTTACTAGAGTTGTCGAGTGCGGAGTGGGAACTAGTCATGGAGAAGAAAAATACTAGAGAAATCGAGTATGTTAGTTTCTAAGTAAAAACGTATCGCAATATCGAACGTTGAGATAAAAAAATACTAGGAAAATCTAATATTTTTGTTTAAACAAAAAAAGTTGTCACTCGAATTCACTCAAAGAGCAAAAAAAATAAAGTTAAATATGTTGAGTCTATCAAATGTAAACTAATTGCAGCAAAAAATGAACAAACATATAACAAAAGAAATTTTAGCAAAGTTTGACAATAAAAAAATGACTTTTACGGGTAATTTCCTGTGTACAGTAATCGAATACCTCGATGACGATGCTTAAAAAAATTCCAGCTCTCCTATCTTTGATACAGTTGAGTGGACAGGTAAAACTTCTACAAAATTCCAATTTCAGAAGTGGACAAAACTTCACGGCCAACAATCAGTGGATAAGAAAATCCATAGCCAAAAATCCCCCCGAATAATGAGTTCTTCACACTCAATTGCCGTAGTTTTATATCCGTGAAAATCGTGAAAATTTCCTTTCATCCATCGAACCCAACCAGAAAAAATCGTTGAATTGAACCTCCATAAACCAATATTTGATGGTATTTTCGCTCTGCTCAACAAACCCCCCCCCCCCCCTATTGTCGACCTTAACCTTTCAATCCATGGCTACCAAACCGACTACTAACATCATTTTTACTCGTCGACAATGGTGGGAGAACTGGCTTCCCAGTTACCTCAAACTGCCGCGGTCGCTTGTCCAAAAGCAGGTCTACCACACACATTAATTATTGGCTAGGCCGTTCCTCGCGTCGCGTAATTTTTATCGTTACAAGGATGTATATTTTCACCGACATTGTTTTATCTTTACTCTGAAGAAATAATCACTGGCCTACACGATTTTTCTGACACAGTTCAAACAATTACTTTTATAATGTTGATACCTTCCAAATAATATGAAAAATATTCGTGAAACCCTAATACGTACCACTTTTTAGTATGTACTTTAGATACTTTTTTGTTCGCAGGTAGTAAATTTTATGAGGGGTTATTAAATTGGCCTGCATTTGTACACAGAAAGATTTCATAGAATGGGTTATGTATTCTCTTATTAGAGTTCACATTTGAGTTTGAAATTGATTGGTTCGGTGTAGTTAACATTTTTTTAACGAGAAAAATGGCAAGTCGTACGCTCCGCAGTTGCGAAATTTCTCCTGACAAGTGTTGTTATATTTGTGGAGAATATATGGTAAAGTCACAAACCAGACTATTTTCTGAAAATTCATGTATTTTGGTGTTGTAATCAAAGATCATGACAAACAGTGGGCCCCCCATGTGTGATGTGTCAGCTGTAGTGTGTAATTACCCATTCAGTGACAATGAAAGAAACCTACGAAAATATGCGCCTCCTTTTAGATAAAATAAACTACAACCGCTACAAGTGCCAGATACGTGTTATTTAAAAGTTATCGCAATTTTAGTGGGACTTCAGGGAGGGTTTACGAAATATTGCTGTTTTCATTGTTTTTGGGACAGTTGTACAGTTAATGAACACTATGGTGAGGCAAATTTGGCCGGAATGGTCCGAATTTCAACCGGGATCTCAAAATGTTAAGTATGTGCCTTTTGTAGACTAAAAAAATGACCTTTTACCTCCGCCTCACAATAAACTTGGAATAATGAAAAACTTTGTGAAGGCTATGAATAAGTTAAAGGAGGGGCCACAAATTAGAAAGTTTCTGGACGATATTAATTTTATAGAAAAGCTTACCACCCAAGAATTTACAGCTTGGAACTCATTCGTAAGTATCGTGAGGGGATTTTTGGGCAACAATATGGATGCAAACGATGAACAGATAATTCATGAAGTTTTAGATTCCTATAAATCGCTTGGCTGCCAAATGTCAACACACAACGGTGAAAAATATGTAAAATAGTAAACGTAACTGTTCTGTATGTGGTTTTGTTACCTACATGATCAATAGGTAACAAATGAATGTTTGTTGATTATAATCCTAAATATAACCAGTTTGATGACCAGCTAGTTACAGTGGAGAAAGGGGTGGGTAAATCAATATTATTCACATTTAATTACCCTGAAAGGTACTGTGTAACAGTTCTTAACGTTTTATTTTGCAATAGAATAGTGGAGGAGACAAGATGTTTAAGGAAAGTTGAAATTGTTTACGGTTTCACACTATACGCAATTCCCCTATTAGTACTGATAGGTTCACAAGGTAAGTAGATATTAAATGTTATTTTATGAACACATATAAAATCTTAGTTTGGCGGAGTCCTCTACTATGGTGGAGTGGAAGTCAGTTTCTCAATAGTCGATAGGCGAATGATGCTATACAAAATAATAACTATATTCTTACTTGTGGTCGGTAGTCTGGCTATATTAAAAAGGGGCCATCCGGACGTCTAGCTGTGGTGAACCATGCAGATGGTCACAGCAATGGTATTACTGTCAGTAAATGATCCAAAGTATATCCAAAAAAAAGCCGAAGGTGGAGTGGCTTTAAATAGACTAGTTTATAAAATATCCCCTTGCGGGCTTTTCAATACGTGAAATATTATAAAATGTCTCGGAAAGTGTTTCCCTTTTTCCTTTTTGGCCTCAAAAATCCGGAAAAGTTCAGTTCACCTCATTCAGGTAAAATTCAGCCATAAAAGACAAAAAGTGGAGTGGAAATAAAAGCATAATGACAGTAGATCAATTTGATAGATAAGTCAAAGTACCAACCTTAATTACTTACTGGTCTTCCACTAGCCAGCTTGACTCTTTGGTAGGGATAGCCCTTTATGTTTAGACCGTTTAAAGTGAGGGAACAATAAAAGAAGAATTTCTTATATTATTTAGTAAACAAACAATGTGATGACTAAGTGATTGAAATTGAAATTTTTAATTTAGTTTTAACTAACTCCAATCAGTTTGAACCCGTAACAGTTTTTTAATGTAACAAAGAAACCTTACGTGTTACAACTTTTTTCTGGCCATTTTCCTATTTAGATAGGTTCATTCTACTATAGTATATTATTCAGCTTTATGTTACAGCAAAAGATTCTTTTTTTGTCTACCAGTGAATTAATAAAACACTTTCTGACAAGTCTATCGGCAACAATAGAAATGTCGTCTTCATAATAAACAATGTGAGTTACGTCGATGACACGGTTCTTGTCGCAGAAACTCTAGAGGATCTCCAAACATTAGTCAATAGAATAGAAGAGTTAATTGAAAAATATGGATTATCGTTAAACATAAGAAAAACAAAATTTATGGTATAAAGATAATTCTGTGTGGACGTTAACTGAAACTCAGAGCTCAGAATGAGAATGGTGGAGGTGGATATCCTCAATAGAATGAGGAAAGATAAATGCATCGTAAATACCGTGAAGATTAGAGAGCTAACTCTCTTTAGCCATGTCATGAGACATCCAGAGGTATATGATATGTTGCACTCGATCATCCAGGGAAAAGTTGATTGAAGGCGTGTACCTAGTAGAAGTACACCATCCTGACTGAGAAACCTGAGACAATGGTTCGAACAGACAACCACTAAACATTTTAGAAAAGCTTTAAATAAATAAATGATACCTAGTCAACATGATTGCTAACATTCGTTAAACATACATGACACGTCAAGAAAAATAATTTTGAATAAAGGTAGAGATAGAGCAAACCCAGACTTTCGTTCAAATAGATATATTTATTACTTACTTTCCCATTCAGGTCCTTCATCAAATTCCCACGTTTCTCTTTCGGTGTTATAAAATGCGTCTTTGAATCCAGCTGCTATAAAGTCTTGAGTATAAGCTTCTAACGGATTTTCATGGTAGGTATAAGCATTTATCGCGTTTGTGTATTTTCTCCATTTCGGATGAACATCCATTTTTTTCAATACATCGTCTAGAGGCGTATATTCGAAAAAATTTAAAAACGTTTGTACTCCCGGTTCTAACATCTTGTGAATATTCACTAATGCCTTTCTGTAGAAAACACATATTGTTGACTACAAATTAATAAATATGGTTACATTAGTGTTTTAAATGAAACTCACGGTTTCTAGTTAATTCCACAATATAATAACTAGAAACCGTGAGTTTCATTTGAAACACTAATATAAGCAGATTCCACGAAGTAAGGGTCGAGACAGTTAATTTCATCAAATATGGTTACGTTTTTAAATTTTCTCTGTTAGCGTAAACGTAACTTTGCTGAGGGAATGGCTGAAATATCTTGTTACATCTCAAGGGAATGGTGGTACATGCACTTCTGAGTTTGCGCATTGCAAACATGCTGTTGACAAATCTGACATTTTTTTGTTACTATAAGGATGGAATCTCAACAGCCAGGGCAATTTATAGCTAACGGGTTGGCAAAACTTCAAGACGTTGTCAAATCAAGTGGTAAAATTCCCCAGTTTGTATTGACGTTTATTGACATTCGATCATCGTCTAATATTTACAAGTTTTTTTGGTGCTTTTAAATTCATTGCTTCTTTAAGATTAAAAAAACAGTTATTTTCACAACTAATTATTTAGGAAAATCTGTAGTGTGTGGTTAATAAAATGCCGAAGCAGCTGAACAGAAAATGTCAAGAGATGGTAACATCTTTGTTGGGCTATTTTGAACAAGAATGCCGAAATGGGGCCCGCTTCTCCCGCTTACTGCTGTAAGAGACGTAAGTAATCGATAGTAATCGCTATTTGTATTCATCATTATTAATATTATTGTTACATAATTAAATGTAAATGATTAAATGTTTTTTGAATAAAAGCAAGAACATTGATTGAATTATCTTCGGCCATACCTCTATTACGTCGTTTAAAACAAGGACGATGAAAACTACCAGTTTCTCTTAATCTTTTTGCCTTTCTTTTAAATACTTCTTTGCCATAATGTCTCCCGTCAGGATATCTTACCGAATATATACGTGAGGCAATAGCAGCATTTTGGTTACATTCGAAATAAACTCCAACCATATCATACAATTCTGCATTTGATATACTCATCACGAATTATTTATTAGTACTGATAATTAATTAATAATATTAGCAATATTAATATTTATTGAAAAAAGTGCAATCTTCAATTCGAATTATAATATAACACTACTTAAAGAGAACGCAATGTTTTGCCTGCTGTCAATAAATGAACAATATGAAGTCAATTTTATTGTTGCAGCCTTAGTTTCCTAAAAACCATTTTTAATCGTATGAAATAACAATGGTCAAAATGGGTATCGACACTAAGATTCTTCTACTATAAAAATTTGAAAGTAGTACCGACTTATTTTTTAATTTAAGTTTTAATACAGGGTGAGTCAATACTATACTTAGGTACTTATGTTTATGCGTTTTTATTTATATCTCGAGTTCGAAAAAAGTTATCAACATGCGGTTTGCGCAATTTTGTTACGAATTTAATTCAGTTCCATTATTATTTACAATAATTAGGTGTTTCTATTAAACATTTTTAAGAAAAACAAATTTTAATTTTTTTTCCATTCGCAAGTACACTCTACTTATGACAATTAAAACTAAATGCAATTGTTTTATAGTAGATGTAATTAATTCATCTACACTCTTTTGAATGGCACTAATTTCGTTAGAATCGGTTGAATCAAACCAGAGTTATATGTATTTATTCACAAATACTTCCCCACTATCCCCCACCCTTTAGTTAAAAAAATAAAAAAAGTACCTAGACAAATTTGTGCGGAATTTAGGCCTCTTTCTAGTTTACTTATTTAACATAAGGTATATTTGGGTGTATTTCACAAAAAACTGGTACACACACTTTTTTCACAGGTACGCCCCCTAGCGATTAACCTAGACACATGAAAATTATTTCCAGCGATTTCTCTTGGCCACTCTTACTAAGGAATTTTTTCTCCCAAAGTTATAACATGAATAGTTTCTGATATATAGCCGAGAGATTGGCTTATTGGTCCACCCGGTACAAAGTAGACCACAAAATGTTGGCCACATGTTGACGGATGTTGCCAATATGTTTGTTGGATACAACAACTTGTGTCCAGCAACAGTATTGCGCGTCCAAACCAAAAACAGTTGCGCGTTCCAATTAAACGCAGTGTTGGTGAAAATGGAACTGTCTGGCGCTGCTGGTGTTAGTGCTGCTTTCATAATAATAGCTTCTCATGCCCAGAGACGAAAAAGGCGATGGTGGCAGCGAGAGTTTTTACAAAATAGGGCAAGCTATGGTAACAACCTAATGGCGTAGTTACTCTTGAACGAAGGTTGTTTGTTCCGCATTTTTTTCAGTCTTACAAAGTCTGATTTCGAAGAAGTTCGCTCTGTTTAGTGATCCCTAAAATCGTCAAAAAGAATACGAACAACCGTGCCGCGATTCCACCAAATAAAGAAAGTTTTATTCAAAACGATTTTACATGCATACTAAGACAGGAGTACAACTTTTTTTCGTAGAAAAAATTCCGTGTAGGGCAAACTCAGCGGGAATAGGTAAAAAAGTGAATACTTATGTTTATTAAAAAAAATCACTAGCCATTGCAGGGCGGCGGTGGAAATATACAACTTTTGTCTAGAAAATTTTTTCACGTAACCTCAAAATTTTGGAGAAAAGCGTTAAGAACTGATTTTTTCGGTTTTTATTTTTAAACGATGAAAATAAAACAATTTAATTTGCTTAAAACTTCATTTATTTGAACAAATGTTCAATTTAAATTGGTTGACGCGTGTTGCAAACATTATGCAACACGAAATACACTACAATTTATAAGTGTAAAGTTCATATCCTAGATGTCGTCTGCGGCAAGCATCTGAGGTTGAATCATGCGCAGAGCAAAAGATAGCCTGCGGCAGTATAACGAAAACCATGGTGCAAGCAGGAGCTCTCGCGTACGAATGCGTTGTAACTACGCTGTACCATAATTTTAATCATTAAAAGAATCGGGCTAGTTCCCACAAGTAGGAAAGTGTTTTTAATACGCATACAATCGGGCAAGTACCCATAAACAACAAACCATTTCAACAGTGCAGTTGATGTGTAAATATGTTAGTGTAAATATATGTAAATAAATTGTACATAGTAAGTAACATCGAAGGAAACTTATTTATTTTAACACACTCCACAAACCCAATGAGTGATATGTGCTTATGTGTTAGTGAAACGCGTCAACCAGTTTAAATTGAACATTAGTCCAAATAAATGAAGTTTTAAACAAATTAAATTGTTTTATTTCCATCGTTCAGTATGGATCTTCATCAAGTAGAAGCCTCATCTATTCAATTTTTTATTTTTAACTTCACCAAAAAAACTTCAATCATTATGAAAATTGCTTCTCTTATCCCAAAAAAGCAGACTTTTTGTTTTTGCACTAACATAATTAGTGTTTTAGAAATTCAATTTTTTCGAAAAAATTACTTTTTTTCAAAGCCCCGGAAAAGTTATTTTTCACCCTACATACTTCATAAGGCTATTTTTTATTTCGCAAAGGTCTCAACTTTCATATAAAATAGAAAAACAAATACCTGCAGGCAAAAAAAATCGTTAAAATTGAGCAAAACTGAAATTTTTTTTGCAAAGTTCACATATTTTTCTCTTTCTCAGGCAATATCGTTAATTATTTATTAAAAATACTCAATTATTTTAACGGAACTTCATAGAGGAGAAAATTTTCTAAACTTTAAGTCGCTGCATATCAAATAAAGTAAAAAAATATGTTCGCTTAAAAACTTTATAATTTTGTATCTGTCTTACGAAATTGCACCTGCTCCACTTTTAGTATCTTTAATTCTCTTCCGTTTCGTGCTAAATTGAGTTTTAAGGGACTTTATATTTCATCCACATAAATATTATAGCTATTTCCATTTTCATATACATTTCGGTATGCAGCTATTTGATATTATAACATGTCAAGTGTTCTTTGAGGACTGGGATAAAAAGAACGATAATCGATTTATATAAAATGTGTAATACAACGTTTTTATCATTAGTGCTGTCACCTTAGCTATCCACTAATTTTGCGTAGAACCGATATGGATTAGTTATGAGAAGAGTTAACAGAAATATACAGAATGGCACGGCTCCCAAGTCCAATACGTCTAAATACTAGATTTAAAAAACAGTTCCCGCTCTATTTGACTTAACCCGTGCACTGTAAATAACTGGAACGGAAATAATCTCCAAATATATATTTTTTAATAATTATTAAATATTTTGTCTGCAGTTTTATTTGAAAGTGTGTATCTGTGACTATAAATGGAACATTGGGCCAAATCAATATCCCTGGTAATTGGTTGTTGTTGGTTGATAGGTATAGAGGAAAATGGCGGTTAAATATTCAAGTCATATCGGGCGCCGAAAAAGTTAAAATTTCTTAATCAAAGAACAAAATAATCCAATATTTTCTTCCATTGTTATAAAGCGTTTTAATAAAAATGCTACGTATATTGAAGTTTTTAGTATCCGCTACTGAAACTTGACAAATAATAAAAGTAGGTAGCTAAAAGGGATTATCGTTACTCGGTTGAGCCGTTTGATTCATGAGTCAGTCCTTTCCTGTTCTTTACATGCCAAAAATAATGGCTAATTGTTAAAGATGAAATTTATCTACTTATAAATTGAAATATTGAAACATGCATTAAATTAAGATATGTGTTATTTTAGTCTTCTTGCTTTTTCCATCAATGCAATGTAAATCATTTAAATTATTGAAAAAAATTGAAGTACAAACAATATTAATGGCACTATTCAAATTCGATCCTGGAAAACTCAGGGAAACAACCGTAAACTATTTTTATAAGTTGATATTAAAATATCAAATAGCAAATAACTAGAAAACCAAGAAAGTACTAACGAAATGTATAGAAGCACTAACGAATGACACTAACTTCAACTAAATCGTGAAAATGTTGGTTGCTAATTCCACGGAAGTGCCAATAAATTATTATCAAATATCTTGAAAAACAAGATAGCACTAATGAAAATTATTGATACACTGAAGAGCACTAACAAAACACTAAATTTAATCAAATCTAGAATACTTTGGGGGCTGACCTAGTAAACACATGAAATATCTCGAAAATCAATGAAGCACTAGCGAAAATTATTGAAGCACTCAAGTGCACTAACGAATGACACTAATTTGGAATGAATCGTAAACACTTTGGGGGCTGACCATGAAAATATAAAGTAAAATATCTCGAAAACCAATAAAGCACTAACGAATATAATTTAAGCACCAAAGTGCACTAACGAGTGACACCAATTTGAAATTGATCTTAAACACTTTGGGTCTTGAATAAATTATAATTCAATATCTACCTAACCACGGAAGCAGTAACGAAATTTATAGAAGCTCTAACCGATGACACTAAATTTAGTCAAATCTTCACAACTTTGGGAGCTAACTTCACGGACCTAGTTCTGAAGAGAGTTTAAAATTCCTTTTAAATGGAGTATCACTAGCCCCTGCTTCCAGTTTGAAGCTTCCGGCGTTGCAGTTGTCACCTGAATGGGGTTTAAGGTAGGTATGACATTTTTTCGTCGCAAGATATCATTTTACTATTAGAAATTGACGCATCTCAGGATTTTATAAAATAATGCATAATAATGGATCTACTGAATTTATTTCGGTTGGCTGTTGCACACTGTAACTGTTAAAATTTCTGATCACTGTTGATCGAAAGATACGTCAGTAAATTTATAGAAAATATAGAGGGTGTCTTGAATGACACCTGTCGTTTCCAAATATTAATCGAGGGACTAAAACGAATGAATAGCAACATCTTGATTTTGTTCAAACAGAACCAAGTAAGAGTATTTGAGTTACATCCAGATAAACTCGTTTTAAAAAACATTTATAGATTATTATGAAGGAATCGCTCATTTCCATTTAGGCCTCTAAAATTTCAAGGATTATATGAGGAGATGATTATTTTTGTAGATGATTATTGGTTTCAATATGATGGTGCTCTTGCACATGCCGGTAGACAAGTGAGAAGTTTATAATATCAAAAATATCGCGACTGCTGGATTGGAAGATCTTAATCCGTACTATAGCCTCCTAGATCTTAACCCTTTAGATTTTTGTCTGGGGATTCTTGAAAAAAATGTTTACTTCGAACCTGTTGAGACCGGACAATGTAATAGCTCGTATTCACTGTGATATTTATAGACGAGAAAATGCTACAGAGGGTTCGTGATTCAATAATACATTGTATTTGCATTGAAGTAGGGGGCGATTGGTTTGAACACTTTTTATACGTTAATTGCTTGCTTTAAAATAATTATTCTTTTCTCTACATTCATGCAAAAAACAACACTTGTCTGAAACACATTTAATGGAAAAAGTGGTTCTTTTTTGCACTAGTGCAACAAAAATTTTGTTGCACTCATCCGCCATTCTTGTCAGTTTTGTGATGATTTATGACAAACATAAACATTTGAATAAAATAAAAATCCAGAGCAAGTCTCAACGAGTTACAATTATTGCAAAAATCTTCGATTATCTAAAATTTGAATGGTCAAAGCGAAAACCAGCTAATAAAGTTTGAGTTCCTAACACATTGTATTCTCATTTTCCAGTTTTTGCATGAATGTAGAAAAAATATTGTATGCAACTCGTGCAAAACGTGTTTTTTGCACTCGACGTGTTGTCCAACTCGACCTAAAGGCCTCGTTGGACAATTTCACGTCGCGTGCAAAAAACACTCACTTTTTGCACTTGATGCATAAATAGTTATTGATTATACAAGGGAAAAAAGTATTAGATTTTTAGCTCGAGGTTATGTTGTCTCCCGACGCAAAGCGGAGGGAGACAAAAAACCGAGAGCTAAATTTAATATTTTTCCCGTGTATAATACACTATTTTTTTCTGTGACAGGAAAAACGACGATTTAATAGTGAAAGAACATATTATTACAATATATTAAAGTCAGAATGTTATTGATATGAAATTTGAATTTTTAAACTAGTAAGCTGTTGTAGTTATAGCGACAATTAGACCTGCGTTGCTAAGGAAAACTTCAAAGTAATCAAATATATGTCAATTTAATTCTGTGATTTGATTCAAAAAGGAAATTCGTCTGTTGTACCGAATAGTTCAAGGAACATGTCATTCATGCAATGCACATTTAATAATTGTACTTTTGATATAAAGGAAATGTAACTTATGTTCAATAAAATATTCTAAAATCAAACTTCCTCCTTTATCTATATGTATATACAGGGTGTCCCACGACGATTAAGACAAGTAATATATCAGAATTGGGCAGTGGTAGATAATTATAATTTTGGGGGTGTAAATAAGAGCAAATGCTGCATCTTTTCTTGTTATTGTGTTACCCAATGAGGTATTTGTTTTTGGTCACGTGACGTCGCATTCAAAATTATTAATGGGACAACCTGTATATTTTTGCCTTTCTGTGTTCCTCCCGATAAAACAATTCCAACTAACTAGCACACTTGCGGTCTAAAGTGATTAATTCAAGAGCTACAGGTACTTAAAGGATTGTAAGTTAAAAAATTCATAATTGAATCCCCTGTAATTTTCGGCAATCTTACATTCGTACGTACTGATTAAGACGAACCAATATTATAATTTTTAATATTACTTGAAAGTTAATAATGAAACGACCTGTATATCATGGAGTAAAATTACATAGAATGGTTTTTTTTCCACGAAAACTTGTTTACCTATTAATATCGATTAAAAAGTAGCATTGCAAATCTTATAAAATAACTATTCTGACAGTTATTGGCACTTTTGTCATTATCATGGCAAACTAGACATTATGCAGTCTTTTTTATTTGCTATGCTACTTTGTCTTAATCATTACGTACGAATGTAAGATGGCAGAAAATTACAGGGGATTCAATTAATTTTCTAACTTACAATCCTTTAAGTACCTGTAGCTCTTGAATTAATCACTTTAGACCCCAAAAGTGCTAGTTAGTTGGAATTGTTTTATCGGGAGGAACACAGAAAGGCAAAAATATACAGGTTGTCCCATTAATAATTTTGAATGCGACGTCACGTGACCAAAAACAAATACCTCATTGGGTAACACAATAACAAGAAAAGATGCAGCATTTGCTCTAATTTACACCCCCAAAATTATAATTATCTACCACTGCCCAATTCTGATATATTACTTGTTTTAATCGTCGTGGGACACCCTGTATATCCGGGAGAAAAGAACTCACTTTTTCCCGGGGAAAAAAGTAATTTCGTGAAAAGTCGTATTTTGTTACCTGTCAACAGAGATAAAATGTCAAATTTTTTTCCTGTTACAGAAAAATAACTATTCTAATGAAGTTTAACGATTGACTTTTAGATAGTTGTTTTTTTATCAATAACTCTGTAACGCAAAATTTTTATTTAGTCTCACGATTTAATTTGCGTTAGTCCACCGATTCACAATCGAAACAGACGGGGGATATAGAAGATTGAACAATGATTTATATTTATTTCACTTAATATTTATAAATGTAAAAAATAGAGGTAACGTACCTTGGTTCCATTAACATATGCAATAAGAAAAATCCAAATATGTGATCGAATCTATTTTCCAACTCTTTTGGAACTTCATCATCAACGATATCTTGCTTAAAAACTTTAGATTTTGGTATAATAACATTTCGTTCAATGTACTTCACAAATTCGGGTTCTTTGTCCGAAATGTAAAATTCTTTATAATCCTTCGGCAGAATAGGTGAAAGAACCTGTTTCGCATTCGTTCCATCACCACAACCGGCTTCCAAAATAGATTCGTTTTTTTTCCATTTAAGTAGATGTTTGTATTTCCTTACGTGATCCATTGTAGGTCTTAATGTTATTGTGTTATATTTCGTCCATAACTCTGTAATCATCTTTGAGACTCGTTTATATACCTTCAATAACGGGTTTTTGGCACTTAAAAGAAGTTGGTAATACGACAAAAACGATTTATGCATAACGCATTTTTATAATTATAATAAAATTTCTCTGAACTTGTTATTTACAAAACTGTATGAACATTAAGCCATTAGTAAGTGGAAAGTCCAAATGATGAGAACATTAAGCGATTATCAAGTGGAAAGTCCACATTAGCGATAATGATAGCAGATAGGCAAGGACCACTTCTATTTTCGACGTCTAACGGCTCACATCTATGTTATTATGTTTTGTAATCAATATTGTAGTAATAGTTAAATAAAGTAATTGTAAAAAGTGTTAAATAAAGTTTTAAAAAAACCTATTTTCATACTGGAAAGATAAAATTACAAGGTCAAAACATGATAACTGTTGATCTTTGTATGCTTATTTTACAATGTCAACCAAATATCATGCCAATAGTATCTTATAAAATGGTTCCAAAAATGTGACTCGCTTTCATTTACTCACCCCATTAATTTTTTGCATCTTTCAGACGCATATTTTCTTCTTCATTCTGGTTTTTACGTTTGAATGGCATTTTTAACATAATCCTCTGATATTTAAGGTCGTGTATTTCAGAAAATACATATTCAGGTTATTCTGTAAGTACTGAAAATTCTCTCTGACAACCCTGATATATGAATAATTACGTCTCTCACCACATGAATATCAAATTGCAATCTTCTCCAATCATACAAACATTTTCCATGTTTAATTGCTACAATTTAAGTTTAATATATGAAAGTTAAGCAATTATTAACTTAAATAATTTATAGATTAGATTAGATTATATTTTAACGGGGTTACAATGCACTGAAACCTAAGGTTAATTGTGCCCACCTATCAGAGCTGTTCTCGCTACTACAACAGCTCGCCTTCCATTTCCAGGGTTTTAATGAACTATAGTATTTAGAACGGCTTCAACGAGGCTATATCCTCACTCATACAAGTTTCTTGTCTGAAGCATTTCTTGCGTTGGCCTGCAATGGCGAGGCATTCTAGAACTAGGTGATCCGGAGTTTCATCCTCCTCCTCCTCACAATCGTCAGTTCCTGCTAGAGCTATTCTCATTAGGTGCTTCCTAAGGCGGCAGTGTCCTGTAAGAAAGCCCGTGAGGAGATGTAGCTTATTTTCACTGAGTGCCAAATATTTTTAGGATCTAACAGTGTCAAAGTTCCGCAGGAACTTTTTGGAATGTTCCAACCCGGGAAGGCACCGCCAAGAGTGCTTCTCTTTCGGTTTCCTCCTTCTTCCGAAAGTCTTTCTTATAGGAAGGAGCATTTTCGTACACCACAGAAAGGCTCCGGGCCAATAAAGGGCGTTTGTACTCCTTTCCTGGCAAGTGTATTGGCCTCTTCATTTCCTGTGATTCCCGAGTGGCCAAGTATCCAGACTAAAGAGAACCTGTTATTCTTGCCTAGTTCATCAAGTTTTCTTCGGCGCTCCCATACCAACTTTGAGTCAATGACATGGGAGCTCAATGACTATCAGAATGGATCGATATGTCACATTTCTGATAGTTTCTTTCTAGGTTCATTTCCACGAATCTTTCAATCGCAAGTATTTCTGCCTGGAAGACGCTTGGGAAGGAGCCTAACGATAATGAGTATCTAGTCCCAGGTCCAAATACTCCGGCGCCTGCTCCAGTGGTGATTTTTGAACCATCCGTATACCAACTAATGGTGTTTTCTTTGAGAGTTTGGGTGGTGTATTCCCTTTTCCAGTCTCTCCTCGTATTTATCATCGTAGTGAAATTCTTTTCGATACTTACTTTCTTGATCATTTCGTCACTGGGAATATTAACTGATGAGACGTATTTTGTTAGAGAGGACCAGGCTCCCTGATTTTTACCTTCCTTAGATATCCTACCACCAGATGTAGAGGTGTGAGATCAGTAATGATCTCAAGTGCCCTAGTTGGCCACGTTCTCATAGCTCCAGTGATGCACACACAGGCAAACCTTCGAACTTTGTCGAGAGTCTTCTTCGTGCTGTACTGACTTGCTTTTGTATGCCAAACTATTGTCCCATACGTAGTTGCTGGTCTCACAATCATGGCGTACATCCATCGCAGTATTTTTGAGTTACAGCCCCACCTCTAGATTTCTGCACGTCATCAAAGCTCTTATTGCTTCACTAGCAGTTATTTCAACATGCTTATTCCGCAGAAGCTTACTGTCTAGGGTTATCCCTAGATATTTAACTTCTGATTTCCATTCTATGATTTCCCCGTTTAATGATATGTGTTTCATGGCTGGAAGTGTTCTTTTCCGGGTAAATGGGAATACTATGGTCTTGTTTGGGTTAATGTTTAGCCCCACTGACAATCACCATTGCTCAACGATTCTGAGACCCTTTTGTAATAAATCACACAAGGTGCTCTCGTTCTTGTCTCTGACTATTAGAACTATGTCATCAGCATAGCTCATACATTCGAAGCCAAGCTCTCCGTTAGCCTGTAGAGCAACTTATCTACTACGAGGTTCCATAGAAGGGGAAATATTGCTCTCCCTTGAGGTGTCCCCCCGAGTGGCTTTAACTGTGGTCGTTTGATTCCCCACCTCGTCGTCAACAACTCATACATCCATTTTACAATGGTTTCATTTACTTCTCGCCTTTTTAGTGCTTCTTTGACAGATACATGAGTTGTGTTGTCAAAGGCCCCAGATATATCCAGGAATGCGCACATTGCGATTTCTTTGTTGTTCAGAGTTCTCTGGATGACTTCGGTCAGCTGATACAGAGCCGTCTCAGTTGATCGACCCACTCTGTAGGCATGCTGACATTTATGATGTGGTATATTCTCCAGATTCTCTGTTCTTATGTAGTTACCCACTACTTTCTTCATCGTTTTGAGTAGGAACGATGTTAGACAGATGGGTCTAAAGGATCGGGGATCAGTCCCACCTTTTTTACCTATTATGGTATGAAGGTTGCCCTTGTCCCTCTCCATATTCTAGGTATTAGACCCACTGCTAGACTGCTTTTTGTAATCTCTATCCCTTTCTGCAGGAGTGCTGGAAATATTCCACTCTTGGTGATTTATATGGTTAAAAGGTACTTATTGCCCATTCCAACCGTTGTCTGGTAAATATTTTCTTAGCAATTTTCCTTGCGGGATTTTTTGGTGTAATTAATTGCTATTTCAGTGCTTGTTGCTGGTTCACTACCTGGAAAGTGGGTTCTAAGAAGAAGAATCGATCGTTCCTCTTTACCTTCCGTGTATGATCCGTCTGGCTTGTTCAGCGACATTATGGGGTTAGTTCCCTCATTTGCCATGACCCTTTGTAGTCTGGCCGCTGTGTGAGTGGAGGTGATCTTTTCACAAAAGGCTTGAAAATTAAGCCTTTTGTCCTTCCTAATACCTAGTACCTCTGCCTGCCAATTACCGCCACGCTTGGCTCTATTAAAGAGCTGACGGGGCTCTTTTCTGAGGTTTGACAGGTTCTCATTCCACCAAGGAGCGTCCTTTTCTGAACGAGCTTCTGACAGTGGGCAACTGGAATGAAAAGCTTCCATTATTGCCTCACTGATCTGTTCGACTCATTGTTCCAGGTCGTAGTGCGGGTCATTCACCCCATTCACTTCGACTTGTCCCAAATTGTCCTTCAGATTGGTCTTGTAAAGAGACCAATCAGTATTTCTAGGATTTCGGATTGTAGAAATCGAGGTGGTATTTCCCTCTATCCTAAATTCGAGAATCCTATGGTCGGAAAGTGATAGCTCGCTCATCAGACTCTCAACCCTCAGGCTGCTCCGCCCAGTTTCCCGGGATGTAGAAGCGATCTCCGCATCCCCATTCACCCCAGCAGAACCGAAGGAGATCTCGGGCTGACTCAAGGTCAAGCTTTCGCCTTTTTCCTCTTTTCCAGAGGTTCCGGATGTGGAGGGTATCTCCATGTCCTTTGGATCCTCCGCGGGGTTCTCTTTATTTCCCAGCCCCGAGACAGGGATGCGCCCAAAACGGAAGTTTAGCGCGTAACCTCCTGCCTCCACAGCCTCCCCAGATTGGTGATCGATCCCAATCGTGAGGATAGTTCCCTGTCCCTCTTATTTAGAGTTTAGGATCTTCCAAGCCCCAGTACTGAGGTTGGAATTCTGAACCTCGACAAGTTGGAGGATCTTCTCCAGTTTCATGTCTTGGCTTCTTGGGAAGAACACCGTTATGGCTTTGGGATGTCGTTTCCACTTTGAGCCACCAATTCGGGTCCTTCCCAAGAGTTTAGTTTCGGCGCTGACCTCATGAGCCAATCTGCCGATTCTTGTGACCCACAGTCCACCAGTATCATTCCACAACGGAAATGGATACCTGAGAAGTGGATTCCCTTCTCTTTGCTCTGGCACAGCTCTTCCACCAGAGTGTCTTCCAGTGTGGAGAGCTGCTCTGCTTTCAGGATGACCCCAGGATAATCCTTGGGCATTATTCCCACCCCAAAAGCCTTCTCTGTTTTGACAGCTGCTGCGTAACCATTGGCTTGCTCGGTTAGCGTTGCAGCTGCTTTTGGTTTCTTGCTTAGAGGTCGTTGCGGTGGAGTAATATTCTCCGGGCCTCTTTTAAGCTTTGTCTTTCCCGTTGGTGTTTCCTTCGGGGGGTTGGGCGCTGAATAGCCTGCTTCCTGGCCTCTTCAGGGGATATTCCCGGATTGAGGAGTCGCAGGTATTTTCGCACCCCTGCTAGGCAATAATAGTATATCTTACCAACTGTATTCCTACAATTCCCGTTTAAATACTTATTCAATCGTAACACCGACCACGTGCAAAACAATACTGGCTAAATAACTCTTCGATCCCGCCTATAGTTGATGACAAGTTCACATAGTTTTCGCGTCACGTGATCTATCCCCCCGCGGCATCTATCCGTACTTTACCCTATCTATTTTAGTAGAAAAGGAGTTAAAAACTGGATTCATATTATTCATGAAGACAGGAACAGGTCTGGAACAAAAAAAATATTAAACGCAGTACATTAAGTTACCAAAAAATATTTTTGTGTGTTACTCATCTTACCAGCATTTAAATCTTTTTTTATTAATAGTACTCAAACTTTTATGAGTTAAGAAAATTCGTATGAATTATTATCTATACAGGTGAGCCAGTCAAAATTTATGTTACCTTTTGCAAAGAGTCAAGTTTTTTCAGTAATCTTTTCTACTAATCAGACGTGTTTTATCATAATTTTCTCTGAAGGAGGTGAACATCTAAAATATCTGTCTGCAAATTAACCTTACATTCTTCGCAATTTAAGTTGTAATTTCTTCTACGACGAAACCAGAAACATATCTTATTGCCTGAGTGCCATAATTTGACTCATTTAATTCTGTATCTAAAACGGAAATCAAATATCTCCCAATTCATTAATATTATTAGAAGTTAATGATTTTGGTTCCTTATGAAAATTTAAAAAGGGATTTAAGTTATCTAATTAGTAAACTGCAATCATCTGCTTCACAATTTGTCTTGTAGCACCATATTACCGAATTGCACAAAACTATTTTCAGCTGGGTCCTGATTTAACGAACGTCTTCCAATGAATTTGAATCCTAATTTCTAATATTATCTTGTCAACAATTTGACACCACTAATAGTAGTTAAACAAAAGGTTTTAAAAGGCATTTTGGCTTTCATAGCATTCCAAATTGCGAGGTGGCCAAACATTTTTACTATTACAGTCTTTTGCAGTAAAACTATGACGAATTATACCTGGTGTAGACATTTTAAAGGTTCACTTACTCTTATTTACTTTATTAAAACTAAAACCCTAAATAAATTAAAAAATAAACGTATCCATATCTTTATCAATTTTTATTTTTGACACTTTGACTTTGACAAACACAAGCGAAATTCACACCAACCAATGAAATATTGATTTTGTATATTTTTGTTTTTAATAACATAAAAGTTAATATCAAGGGCGTAGCCAGGATTTATAACAGAGGGGGGGGGGGGCAAACCATGATCCATGTTCGTCTAAAATGTAAAATTTTAGGATAAAAAGAAAAGGCAAATGAAAACTTAAATTAAACGTATACCATTTTTCTTAATCTATCCAAAACTTTCTTCACAATGCAGTCCTGATTTTCCTTCAAAAATTTTCGATCCACACTTATCTAGCACAGCCCAGTGAGTCTGTCATCACCCAATGTACTCCTGAGCCAGGTTTTTACCCTTCGTAGGGTACTGAACGATCTTTCCACGGTAGCAGTAGTAGTAGCACTTATTATTAGCAGTGCGTGCCTTGTTGCAGGGAAAAAACATTAGCTTCCTCCAAAAGTGCAGCCACTTCAATGTCCTTTAATTTATCTTCTGCTAAATTCTTTTTCTTCCACATATTGTAGCACAAATCTAATTCTGCAGATACATACAAATGTCTTGAAGCCATTTGGAGCATGCTTGAGGGATGAAGATAAGTTAAAGCAAAAACAGGTGTATTTTCGTTGGAGAATCTAGTATCCAAAGACGAAGTTGAAGAATCAAAATAGGAAATGATTATTGAGCGCTTCCATTATTCAACTGCAGACTCAGATGGTGGATTACTTCTGTGTGCTTGCTTTTGAGTGACTCGTGGTACTGATAACTCAACCCCTACTTTCTCTGCGATATCAAGTGATTTTTTAAATAAATCATAAGAAACATTTTCGACAACTTGTCGATCTTCTTTGGTTACATCTAGAGTATCATAAATATTTTTCTTCACCATAACCAAATCCATACTTTTACCTTGTTAAACGTTTACAACGGGTTCCAAAATTGCAGAGTATCTTGCAATTATGTTTAAGCCT
This sequence comes from Galeruca laticollis, assembly GCA_963921935.1. Taxonomy (NCBI): domain Eukaryota; kingdom Metazoa; phylum Arthropoda; class Insecta; order Coleoptera; family Chrysomelidae; genus Galeruca; species Galeruca laticollis. The sequence continues at coordinate 178,133,667 of OY998178.1, read as the reverse complement.
AAGATGAATATTGGTTTAGTAACTGCACAGCGCAATTGGTAGGCAGATTTTCTTGTTGCATAGTTTCCTTCGACAGATAGATGTTCTAGTGATTTAACAATGTTAGTGAAGCTTTCTGAAAAAAATGTTATGCTCTTATATTTTTCCGACCATCTGGTCTACCAGAGCCTTGGAAGATTTGGAACCGATTTCCTACGGGTTGGCGATTCACGAAAGGTTATTGTGTCTTTAGCCGTTGGAATTGTGTTTCTTATTTCTGGTAGCTGGCTAGTATCATTGACCACAAGATTCAGTCTGTAGCTGCTGTAACGGGTCAAAAATAACGTTACGAATTTTCGCATCTCTATTAATATTAATTAATATGAAATAATTTTTCAAAGCTTCAATGTGTATCGTTCTCCATCGAATTGACTTGCCATGTTGCCAAATGACCCTTTTTATTTCTTGTTAGTTATTATTGTCAATTATTTTTTTTTGCTAAATTTCAGCGCAATTTAGGTTTATAAGAAGCTGATTAAATTCTTTAGGATTTTAAACTTTAGATGACAGTTTCTGTACCATATTCTAAGTTGTTTTATCGTGTTTTCGGTATTTTCCACGGAAACGCCATCTAGGTGTACCCAGTAGGAATTGTTAATACCATAATTGAAAAACTTGTTTTCGCTGAAGCGTGAAAGGTACTTTATTCCAGTAGGTTCGGGCATTCTGCTTTTGACCTTTGTACATCGTGGTGTGACTTTCAATTTTAATCGTGATTTTTTTTGGAAAAAAAAATCATCCTTCATGGGATTTATTTTGAAAGTCGATATCATATTTTGGGATTATAAATTGTTTTGTGGCCAATAGATTATTTGGTATTTTTGGTTATTTCCCAAAGTTATTGCTTGAAATAAAGGATTTTTACACGACACGTGCAAAGTGTCTTCTAAGCGCTGCGTTTTTCACCGACAGGTATGTACTTTACGATTATTTCTTCTTGTTATTTCACGTTTCCCTTAAATATATTGCGAAATAATAAGTTATTAATAGATTCACATTCTTTTTTAAGAGTAACGGCTGTTTCATATTGTAAATATAGTTATTCTCATACATTTGTTATATTGTAACGTATCTTATTTGGGAATTCTTCGTTCTAGGAAGAATATAGATGTATACTTTTTGCTAATAGCGCCAAACTAGATCCCACTAGTAGATACATCAACCCAAAAGCCCCTTGGCCAGGGTAAGTAATTTAAAATTATTTTTTTTAATATTTTTCGTTTTATTGTACACGATTTTTCTGAAAAGGTATTCCCACCTCTAGTTTTTTTGGTAGGCTTAATTTTGGTCTGGTTTTTGTTTATTGAACACAATAGTTGCCAAACCTGATAAATATCGTCGAAGTTAAATATATTATTAGTGGCATTTATTATTTCTTTTAAACAAATATTGATATAATTAGTTATGCGTCAATTGAATTTTGTTCTCTTTAATAAATCGTTACTATTGTTAAACAGGTTATTTTATGAAGTCATTTAAATAGAAATAACAATTTGTTATACTTCTGTTACAGAAATAATGTTATTTATATTTATAGGGTTTTTATTTTGGATATTGAATTGGTGCTGAATTCCTTCAGTTCGATCGTTCTTCTTGGTGTTTTCCTTCTTCATCATATGCAGCTGTTCGTCTGCATTTGCTAAATATATGCTCCCTGAAGCAGTACACCAGTGCTTCTACCGCCGGAAGAGTCGATCAACCACCGCTGGGAACAAGCAAGTTTTTATATTTTTTGTTGAATTCTTTATTTTCGGATTTTTATTTAATAATTGGCATTGTATTTGTTCCGGTATTTAAAGACATTTAGTAATTCAGTAGAATATCGGCTTACTTGACGTAAGTTTATAGTAAATTTTCTTAGTTTTGCTTAACTAGATATCTATTATTTTTTTTTGTTGCACAGTAACTTATATTATGTGAGCGGGATACTAGGGTATCGGATTTTATTACTTTACATATTATGATTATAATTATTATTTTCTGCATAAGGGTTTTTGCCTGAGCTCAAGCAACGCCACAGTTATAAATATATTACCTGCCTACGTTTGTCCCTTACTGTCTTAATGACGAGAGGTTATTGTTGTAACAGTAGTAGTGTTAAACCCTTAGAGTTCCGCAAGGTAAACCTTTACTTAAGAGTGTGATTTGTAGTTGGTGTTAATATCTTAGTATTAGTGTTTGCTTTAAGGATTCCCATTTACGTTTTCTTTTAATTCTATATTGGCAAAAAGAATCCATAATTTTACACAAATTCTGGGAATGAAATTAAATTAACCTTAAGATAAGTAAGACTTTGTTTTTTTTTTCTTGAAACGACTTTTTACTGGCCTTTTGTTAAATTGGTGGCCAGTATGACTACGGTTAGGTGCTTGGGGTCAATTTAACTGGCGCCCATTTAAACTTCGAAATAATTTTAGCTTAATTTGAGAACGGACCACTCCCGTCTCCACTTGAGTCTAGCCGCGAGCCCTAAAATTTTAGACATCGATTGTCGCGTTACACTGCAGCAATGGAAAAATAAAGATTGACCGTACTCTTCTTTAATAATGGCCTGTACACCACCTTCTTTGCCAACCATCGTGGAACACCCGTCAAATCCGAATCCCACACAATTATCGGCGGAAAAATTATTATCTTTTAGAAAACTTTGAATTGCGCTAGCGATTGTAGAAGCATCTTGACATTTTAACTCAATATACCCTACAAATTCCTCCCTGATTATGTTATGGCTTTCATCATAGAACATTAATCCAATAGAAAACTGCTCTCTTCCAGCGATATCTGCTGTTTCATTAGCCATTATAGCATAATCTTCTGCCCGTTTACAGTCTTCGATTATTTTTTCTTTGATAACTACACCGCATAATTGTATGTTCTTTTTTCATCAAAACAAAGTGCGTCCACATATTGCACGTCGAACTATGGAGTTCCTCCAAGATGCTGGCGTTAATGTTTTGCCGTATCCACCCCGGTCACCAGATTTGAATCCTATCCAACATGTGTGCATTATGATTGGAAGGAGACTCTCCAATCTGCACCACCTTCCACGGACTCTGGCGCAATTAATCAACGATGTTCAAGTTTATTGGAACGAGATGCCATATGCAGACATCAACCACTTCCTTTTGTCGGTGCCTAGGCGTGTACAGGAGTGTATTCGGCTACGGGGTCTTTAAACACATTACTAATTTTTTTCCGAGTACTTGTTAATTTGTTACAAATGTTATCATTTCATTCTGGATGTAAGGCTATCATCACATTACCATAAAATATCAAAGTCAATAAATTATTCCTTGTGGGCGGAACACTTCTAATCTCACTGATTATATAAAAAGTTCAAAGAAGTAAAACAAATGAGAATTCATATTGGTATAGATGAAAAAATAATGCCTACCTATCTTAACATTGAAATTGTGGAAATGAAACCAGTCTCTTGCGTGTGAATAATAATAGAATGAATTCCTAAAGTGGTAGTTAAATGGATATATTATAATGATATGCAGGGTGTGTCAAGAAAGGTAGCCCTGCAAAATAAGTTGGGTTCGCTGAGTAAAACTTTTCGTAACAGCAACCATTTTCAAAATACAGGGTGTTGAAAAATAAATATATTGACATTTTTAACGATTATGTGGAAACTACTTGTAACATTGTAATTAAATTTTGAACGAATATGTTTTGGAACCTGACAGATCACATAAGTTGGTTTTTATATCTGCCTTTCACAGAAGGCTCTAGTTACACGTGTACCTAATTTTTGAGGTCAGATTTTATGTGAACTCAAACATCATTCAATTTCACACCAAACAGTTATTCTTGATAAATCTTGATACTGTGTACCGCTTTCGGAAATATTTTGATTCGAAAATGATGAAGTAGTAACTAATGCTGGTATAAATACTTATTCATTAAAAACCAGAAACAAAGCATCATTTTCAAATAATGAAATTCCGAATACGGTACACAGTATCGAGTACAAGAGTACATTTTTGTAAAACTGAATGATTTTTGAGTTGACATAAAATTGGGGATAGAAAATTTAACATCAAAAAAGGTATGTTTCAAGCTACTCGGTAGGAACCGTGTAAGTAACACCATTTCTGAGAGGCAGAAATAAAATTAAATTTAGGCAATTTGTCAGCTTCCAAATCATATTCCTTCAAAATTACAATGTTCCCAGTAGTTTCTACATATTCGTTTAAAATGTGTATAAATTTTGTAATGTGTTGAAAACGCATACCGTTACAATTTTTTTTACTGAGCGAACCCATCTTATTTTGCAGTGTTTTACCCATCCTAGCAACGGGGCCACCTATTTTTTAAAACAACCTATATATTGTTACGAAACAGGACACTGGTGTAGTCCCTGAATCTGGCTCTGTCTAAGATATGTATGAAAGTTAAAATTATAGCGGATGCGCAGGAATTTCTTGGAATGGTTTACGATTTTTTGTGACTATCTTATCTGACATTGTTTTTATGACCAGTCTTATCTAGAAAATTTCAGAGTGCCGATTGTTTTGTTTAAGTCGCAAGCTAGAATTATATAGTGAAAAAGGTACTAATATATAAAGGACTGACCAGCGGAAGGAGTCAGTTTGAAAAGTGATCTCGTTATATAAACAGCGAACTAGTAAATAGTTTAAGTAGTGAAGTGTTTATATAAATTAGTGTAAGTGAATAATAAACTGTGTACATAATATAAATTAGTAAGTAGTGTAGAGAATGAATAAATTAAGTTAGTAGGCATACCGTGTGTGTATAAATTTATCCCATCCGTAATTAAAACATTTAAATAAATAAGAAAAAACATTACATGGGTGTCAGGTGTGGGGTAATATAAATAAATATCTACGTAAAAATGGCCAAGAGAATAAGTGATTTGAATGTGACTGAATTAAGAGCAAAATTGGAAGATCGTGAGTTGGAAACGTCCGGTAAGAAAAGTAAATTAGTAGAAAGACTTGAAGTGGCACTGGAAAATGACGGCTTTGATCCAGAAACAATTTTATTTAATGACGAGGCTTCCACCTCAATCTCGTCAATTTCCGCTAACATGGACGAGAAGATTTCTGCCATGTAAGAGAACATGGACGATAAGATTTCTGCTATGAAAAACGGCATTTCTGCTAATATAGACGAGAAGATTTCTGCTATGAAGAACGATATATCTGCCGATATTCTGTTACGGAGATACATAGCAAACGCACCGTTAGTGAAAACGCCTCAGCTGTCAGTGGAAAATATATAGTTGTCTATGAGATTACTTAATGTTCATGTATATTATAAGTTTGTTCAAGAATAAAATATAACATAAAATATAACTGGAATCTATTATTATTGTTATTCAATACACAACAGATTGGCGACGAGGATGGAGGATCAACTAGCAAAAGTATTAGCAAGTATGATGGATGCAATGACAAATATGCAAGAACAGCAAAATAGATTACAACAAACAATGTTAAACCAAGAAAATACGTCTACCTCTAAAGTCAGTGGCATTTCACTTGTACCATACGACGAAATAAACGAGTCATTCGATAGTTACCTACAACGATTACAAAAGTACATTACATTGAAGGGTGTGACAAATGCCAATACAAAAGTGCACATTTTCCTAAATTGCATTGGACCAAAGTATTACCAGATACTAAAAAACATTACTTCTCCAGATGCACCAGAATTAAAAACATATGAAAACCTCATACAAATCCAGAGAAATCACATCGCTCCAGAACCAGGTGAGGTAGCTCAACAGCACAAGTTTTGCCTCAGAATACAGCATGAACATGAATCTATAGCTAATGATGTGGCGGGATTAAAAGAAATAGGTGGAAAATGCAATTTTGTTTGCAATGGATGCAAAAATAGTACATTTGAAACTCATCTGAGAGTACAATTTATTCGTGGCCTACGTAGAAGTGAAATTAAAGAAAGATTACTACAAGAACCTCTCACTACAAAAGTGGATGATATTATAAAGATTGCAATGGCAATTGAAACATCAAAATCAGAAAGCAAAGAAATGGGAAATTATGAAAATTCTCCAATAAATAAAATTACAGTCAAGAAAAGTACATATAACAAGAACACTTTCAAGAGAAATACATACAAGAAAAACACAGAAAATTATAATACCAGAGAGGAAATGAAAATAATGTGTTACAGATGCGGAAAACCAGATCATAAAGCATTTCAATGTAAGGTTAAGGATAAACTTTTTTGTCTAAAGTGTCACAAACAAGGGCATGTCGAGGCTGTATGGTTCAGAGAACAAAAGCAATTAGAAATTGAAAAGGAATACTCAGATGATACAGAAAATGAAGAAATTTTATAAATATATACAATAGTTACAGTGAACACATCAAATGATAAATTCAATATTACATTAAAAATAAATGGTTCAGATACAGGCGCAGCAGTAACTACATGCTCTGCAAATTATTATAACAAACATTTCAAAAACCTGAAACTGAAAAGCACTAGAATTAAACTCAGAACATATACGGGGGAAATAATACAGTCGCTGGACCATTTCCGACGACAGAAAATAGTGGTAAATACATCCTGGTTATAATGGATTATTTCACAAAGTGGGTGAAAATGTACGCGATCCCGAATAAGAGGCCACCACTGTCACGAATGTATTGGTGAAAGAATTTATCAGCCATCTATTTCAGGAGATTTGCGACAACCTGAGAATGAAGAACACAAGGACAACATGATTACATCCACAGTCAAATGGAATGGTCGAGAGAATGAACAGGACTATTGGAAAATAGCTGTCCAAAGTAGTTTCCAGCCATCAGAGAGATTGGGACCAGTATATTGCCCTATTTGGGGATCGGCCATAAATGAGTCCACAGGTGAAACACCTGCAAAAATCCTGTTTGGACGCGAAATGATGCTCCCTTGTGACCTGAAGTTTGGCTGTCGGCCTGGCGAAGATTTAGCAGAAGAGGATTACGTGTTCCAATTGAGAAGAAGGCTGGACGATATTCGACGAACGAACAAATATTCAAGTTGCCAGGGACAGATTGAAAAGTCGGTACGACATGCAGGCTACAGTAGGCGGTTTTAAAGAAGGGGACAAAGTATGGTTACACAACCCGACGAGGAGAAAAGGATCCTGGGAAGGTCCATACTTAATCAAGAAAAGGATCAATTATGTTATATATCGCATAAGCAAGATTCCCAACGGAAAACCAAAAGTAGTTCACCAAAATCGACTCGCGCCATTCGAAGGACACCATGACCTAGAGAAAGGATTAAACCTTATTCGAGATGTGTCTGACCCTACCTTCGATGAATTTATGGGCGCGTATGGAGGTACCGGGAAAGCTAGATATGGAGTCACTTCTGAACAACGACAAGATTTGTTCACTCTCCCGGAAGATTATTCACTGGCATACAACATCACCGCCCGTATCAAGAGCGCACGAGGGTTGGCAACTATCTTTCGAAAGAAGTTCGGGCAATTAGAAAAACTTGAAGACCAGATTCCAGCCCCTGGCAAAACACTGAGACTGAAACACAATTCGCGGTACGGCTTCTACGTCGTAACTAAAACTGAATTTCAAGATCGATCTATCTACCGCGATGTGTGGGAAGCACTTTAAACCTCCGAGACCATGTGTTGAAGTCCAGCGTGAAGAAACTGGTTTTGCCTAAGATAGCGAGTTGGATTGGCGAGTCATCAGGAGCATGGTAGAGGTGATCTTCCAAGATACCGGTGTCCAGATAATAATTTGCACCTGCAACCCCCGTTATCAATATCCGATGAAGACGGTGCCCTGTTATTTCCATAAGATCGGAAAGTGTAGAAATGGGGCCAGTTGCCGATTCAAACATTCCTTTTCGTCTACACAAAAGTTCCAGGAGGAACTTCCATTTAAGGAGGGGGTAACGTTACGAAACAGCACACTGGTGTAGTTCCTGAATACGACTCTGTCTAATACATGTATGAAAGTTGAAATTATGGCGAATGCGTAGGGATTTCTTAGAACTGTTTACGATTTTTTGTGACTATCTCACCTAGACATTGTTTTTGTGACCAGTATTATCTAAAAAATTCCAGAGAACCGATTGTTTTGTTTAAGCCGCAATCTAGAATTATCAAGTAAAAAAGGCACGAATATATAAAGGACCGACCACCGGAAGGAGTCAGTTTATATCTCGTGATATAAACAGCGAATAAGTAAATGGTCTAAGTAGTGAGGTGTTTATATAAATTAATGTAAGTGAATATTCTGTGTACATAATATAAATTAGTGAATAGTGTAGTGAATAAATAAATTAAGGTAGTGGACATAACGTGTGTGTATAAATTCATCCCACCCGTAGTTAAAAAGTTGAAATAAATAAAAGAACATTACAGTATGATAGAAATATAATTTGGGAGAGAGAATGTTAACAAAATATAAAACATAATATTGTAGTAAAATTAAATGAACTCTTTGCTTTTATATTATTGATTATGATATATCTTTTATTTCCAATTATTTCTATTATCGTCTTCATTACAATTGTTTGTACTTCAAAGAAAATTTTTCTTATTATTCCCTACCAAATAAAGTGGAAATAGACGCCACGAACGTCTAAGAGAGAATGCTTATTTTAAATTCTAATTCTTTTTATCGGTTTGTACAAGGATAATGGCTTTTCAGATAGATTTCAATGTAACTCAATAACAAAGATAACTATTCTGTTTCTTGGAAATAATGGAAAGAATGTATAAAATGAACTATGTTCGGTATAATTCCAATTAGTTACTTCTTGAAATCCATAGATTCTTGTAAAACTGTGAGCATCTGCTAAGGGTGGACTATTTTTGAATTGCTAATATTTATTCGTTGGGTTTTCTATAGCCAATTTGTGAATGGACTTAACGATACAATGGCATTGGTGTTCTTATATAAATATATATATATATATATATATATATATATATATATATATATATTATATATATATATATATATATATATATATTATTTTTTTGAGCTAAAAATTGTCTTCGAATTTGAGTGGGGGTTCTTGGACGTCTGCTAATAGTGCTAGTGTTGGGAAAGATTTGTAAGCACCAAGACACATTTTTAGTGCTTTTAATTGTATTCTATCTACTGTTAGTAAATTCGAATTTTCTGCAGATCCATGAAATATGCAATCGTAATCTATTATAGGCTCTGTAAAATAATATAGAGATTGTGGGAGCGGCGCCTTTTCTGTTTTATTTTTAATATGCCCTAAATGATTTCTCAAGTTAGCTTTTTATCAATTACAATCCCAAAATATTTGTAACTATCAAGGATAGGAATATTGATTTTACATAATTTTATCATGTTTCCAAATACCAGACGGTGACGGGTAAAGACTATTACCGCTGGTTTATTGGGGGATAACTAAAAGGAGTGCTCGTTTAGCCAAGCTTGGAGGGAGTACATTACACACACACACACACACACACACACACACACACACACACACACACACACACACACACACACACACACACATCTCTCACACATTGTTTGTATGTTTTATGAATTATATAGATACATATGTGTCATCAGCATACTGAATGAATGTGATGTATAAAATGTGACGATCTAAAGCGTAGACATTAAATAGCAGATGGCTAAGACCCGCTCCTTGGGGTAGACCCCGATTCACAATTCTCGGTCCGTGAAGAGTATTGATATGATCTCCGATGTATATTTTACGATTTCTAAATATTTGTACAAAGTTTTTTAAAAATTGAATAGATGAGGTTTTTACTTGATGAAGATCCATACTGAACTATGAAAGAAAACAATTTAATTTGTTGAGTTTTTATCTGAAAATCGAGATTTGAATGAACAATAATTAGAAATGACATCTATGAGAATCTTTGAAATTTTGAATGAAGGTGCTGCGAAATAAGAAACAACTGGTCTGATTGGGTACTCCTCTTTATGGAGTTTAATTATTGAATAAAGTTCAGGGTGTTGCGGATTAGGTAAAAATTATTCATATTTTTCTTTATCGTTAATTATTGATTTAGTGTTATCTACTGCTAATTTTATTTCTTTCTGAAATTTATTAGTTGGGTCTTTTTTAAGGGTTTCAAAATTGCTTGCCTGAATAAAATTGTTGTTTTTTTATCCCAATCAGACCAGTTGTTTCTTATTTCAAAGCTTCATTCAAAATTTCAAAGATTCTCATAGATGTCATTTCTAAATATTGTTCATTCAAACCTCGATTGTCAGTTAAAAATTCAACAGAATTAATTAATACTATTCAAAATATAATACTACCCCATAATTCTAAATTCATATTGTTCGATGTAACAAATCTATTCCCTAGTATACTTCCTAAAGAAACTATAACTCTTGTTGATAACTTGCTCACATACAATAATGTTAATCCTATAATTCACTCTGATATCATTACTTTATTAAAAGTGTGTTTGAATCAAAATTATTTTCATTACAATGGAGAGGTTTATAGCAGTAAATATGGTTTGATTATGGGCAACCCCCTCAGCCCCCTACTAGCAGGAATTTTCATGGATAATATAGAAAAAAATAATTCATAAACACTCCAATCAATTTATATACTGGCACCGATATGTGGCAGAAATTTTACCTAGCTGCACCGGTAGACCTAGGACAGAAATCTCAACCTCTCTGGGATCATATGCAACCGTATTTCAGGCGGAAATTTATACCATTGCTCCATGTGTGGAGAGTTTGGGGCAATCCAACCACACACATAGATCAATAAAAATGTTCACGGACAGCCAAGCGGCCTTAAAAGCACTTATCTCATACCGTGTAACGTCCAAATTGGCTCTAGACTGCCAAAAAAGACTCGCCTCGATAGGAGAACGCAACAGTGTATCGCTGGTTTGGATCCCTGGTCACTCTGGTATGGATGGTAATCAGAAGGCAGACTCTCTTGCAAGAGAGGGTACCGTTCATGACTTTATCGGACCAGAACCTACAATTGGCATCGAAACAAGTATTGCCAAACAAACACTAAATACCTGGACTGCAAGAAGAGTTGTAGACTTATGGCATAATATACCAGGATTGGTTCATTCAAAGGCCTTCATACATCCTTCGAATAATGTATCCAAACAAATGTTAGGCTATAATAGACACGATCTACGGTGCCTAACAGGCCACTGTCGTTTGAATCATCATATGCTGAAACTTGGACTGTCGTATGATCCGATTTGCCGTCTTTGATTGGAAGATGATGAAACAGCAGAGCATATAATTTGTGCCTGCCCGCCGCGGCTCGAGTCAGGTATCTGATGTTTGGCAAGGCCACTCTCTTGCCCTCGGACCTGAAATATCATTCACTGAACAAATTAATCGGCTTCGTTAAGAAGCTGAATTTGTTTGGTGAAATTTGAATAGGTATGAGCCACAATAGACTCTCACGAGTCGCAGTCGAGGGCCTCATTATAAATCTAACCTAACCTAGCTTCACCGGCACAAATAGACAATTCGACAGCTGCATTACTTACATAAACTCAATCCACAATAATATCAAATTTACCGTAGAGCTTGAACAAAATATGTCTATAAACTTTTTAGACCTTACAATTTCAAATATAAATAATAAACATGATTTTTCTGTATTTCATAAACCATCACATACAGATACTACAATTCATAATAGTTCGGTCCGCCCATTCAGTCATACACTAGCAGCTTACAATAGTATGATACACAGACTCTTAATACTCCCATTAAATACTAATAATTATAACAAAGAAATTAATATCATAAAACAAATACCAGTTAATAATAATTATGATCCAAATTTAATTGACAATATCATAAATGAAAAGATAAAAAAACAGACTTTAGAACAAGTATTCCCTTCTGATAAAAATAATAATAAACAATTTAAAAGCTTAACATACTTTGGAACACCATTCTTAAAAATTAAATCATTTTTAGAAACTTTAGACATGAATATTTGCTTTAAAACTGACTACAAATTATCCAAACTCATCAAAAATAACTAATCTAAAACTTCAAAATTAAACAAATCGGGAGCTTATAAATTAAAATGTGTTAATGACAACTGTGGTAAAAGTTATATCGGTAGAAGTTTTAGAAATTTTAAAACTTGAATTTCGGAACACAAACGTAGCTATGGCAACTAAAAATTAGATTGTAACTACTTATTCAAATAATGTATTAGAGAATCAGCACATTTTCGACCCAAATTTTGAATTTTTACATGTAGTCGGTAAATCCTTCAGTTTAAATTTATTAAAGGCTCTAGAGATAAACATAAACCTACCAAAAAAAGCAGTTGTACAGCTAACGTACCTAATTAATTTTATTATCAAAACAGGACAATATCCCGATATGCTCAAAGTAGCAACGTCATCCCTATCATCAAAGCAAATAAACAATCAGGTTATGTAGATAGTTATAGACCAATATCACTCCTAAACAATATAGCGAAGGTGATTAACCAAATAATTTTATTTCGTCTTAAACAGTTTGTTGAAAAATATGACATTATCCCCTCAGAGCAATACGGATTCAGGTGCGTGTAATCAATTACATAAGAGAAGGCTCCCATGCTAAAAACAAATCCGTTATGGTAACGCTCGATATTCAAAAGGCATTTGACTCCTTATGGCATTAAGGATTAATACATAAATGCATTTCACTGAAAACTCCTGATTATTAATTAAAAATATTAAGTTCGTATTTATCTAACAGAATTTTTTACGCCAAAATTAACAACCACACTGCTGGACCATACTCAATCCAAGCAGGAGTACCTCAATGCTCGGTGTTATCACCTTTGCTATACTTCTTGTTAATCCACGATCTACCAACATCCCCTAACGTTCTAACCGCAATGTATGCCGATGATACTTGTTTTGTTGCCTCTGCACAGAATCCTGATCATGCACTCGAAACAGTACAAACACATATCAATACAAAAATAATACCATATTCACACGAACGCAAATTAGTTATCAAAGAATCCAAAACAGACTATTCATTACTCAGGAGAATAGCTAAAAAAACATGTCTCTGCAATCTCAGCTTCGCGTGAATGGACACAATATCAAGCCTAATAATACCCTAAAATACTTGGAGTATACTATACAAGCGAATACGAACGCAAACGCTCATATTACGCAACAGGTACGCAAGGCTAAGATTGCAATGGGTAAACTCTATCCACTCATTTGTACATACAGTAACTTAACAAGCCACAACAAAATTCTTACATAATCAGACCAATACTCACTTACGCAGCCCCAGTTTACCACAACGGAACAAAACATAATCTTCACTCCCTATACAGACGGTGCAAAACAAGTGTCTACGGATGGCGATCAAACACAATTGTTATCCTAAATTACCCAGAAATACTTGGTTACATGACAAAGCCAACTTACCAACTATCAAAGACTTCATAACTAAAATCTCAACGAATTTTTATAACTACTGTCTGCCAAATGATCTTCGTAAGAATCTCACAGAAACAAATCGCGCAAGAGACATCCAAGATAATGGGTGTAGGCTTCTGCATGGCAAGCTTATTACATAATAAGATTGTATAACTCCAAACCTATACCATTGCACAACGTGTAAATCAATTATGAACAAACAAATTATTAAAATCAACGTCAGTCATGTTGCCGTCTTATAATCTAATAACCCCATTTAATTTTTGAAACCCTGTTTTTAAGCTACTTTTCTGGGATAACCTAGCTGAAATCTTGTAGTAGTCAAAAATAAACTAAGGGACAAAGTTGTTGTACACAGCGAAACTTAATGGATAATACATTAGTAAGGAGCCATTTATTTTGTCACCGGACATACACAACAAGAGGAAAATTGGCCAGGACGTCGGCAATCTTTTGTAATTTTTCTTTATCTTGTAAAAGGGTACTAAAACATTCTAATAAAGACTATTTTTAATAATAATTAGATAAACACACAAAAATAATTAAAAAAATATTCAGGTAACCTTCTTAACGACCAAATAGATATCAATCACTCTCCTTTGTTAAACCTTTTTACCTATAAGATAACTAAGGAATGTTTGTAGTGAATGAATTTCCAGGTAATTTCTTTCAATACCTTTTGTTAACATCAGTAAATAGAGATCTGTATTTATGCACTGTATATATCAAAACATTTTTATATTATACCTTCATTCGTTTTGAGAAAGCTACTGTGTTAGTGAAACGCGTCAACCAGTTTAAATTGAACATTAGTTCAAATAAATGAAGTTTTAAACAAATTATATTGTTGTTTTAAATGAAACTCACGGTTTCTAGTTATTTCCACAATATAGTAAAAGTTATTGAAAATTCTAAAAAATTGACAATTGTTTCGATAAATCAATATCATCGTCAGAATGACAGAAGTTACATTTTATTTGATGCCTACCTGATGTTTAGTAGTTATTTTTGGCTAGACCAAGAAGTGACCTAACTTGTGATTGACTTAATATATGTTTATAGAAAAAAGAAGAAGATGTGATATTACAAATATTCAAGCTTAGATATTATTAGCCCTATGGTGATATCCTGGATATCATTTTTCCAATTAAGATCAGTATAACTGTGCAATGATATAGAAAACCAGGAAAACTATATCTGCTGATCTTTACAATTATCACTTAAGAAGACAGTTTATTAGTGGAGAACTCCCTAGATTTAACTGTTCATTGACAACTTCATATTGTGGGTTTCTTAAATGTCTTCTAATTTCCAATTCTTCAAGGAAATCCAGTTCTTGTTTCTTTTCACAAATATGCAGCACTTCTAGTTTTGTGTTAGGTATCAATGAATTATTGGTGTCAAGTAGATGTTTTGCGTAGTGGGATTTATCTGGTTGTTTTAACATGTATGCTCGTAAGTGTTCACTGTATCGGATTTCGAAATTCCTAAGGGTCTGACCCAAATAGACAGCATTACATTCTGGACATTTGAGTTTATATATACCTGACTTCTTTAGTAGTGGTATTTCCGTTTTTACATTTAACAATTTTGTACTAACGTTACTTTCTGTTTTAAAAGAAATTGTTGTATTCCTTGCTGAAGATATTATCTTTGAAATATTATTAGAAATACTTCCTGCATCTGTGATGGTTTTATAAGTTTTCATTTCATCAGCTGGTGTAGGAAATATTAGTTGTAATGCCACTTTTTCCTAACACGAAACTAGAAGTGCTGCATATTTGTGAAAAGAAACAAGAACTGGATTCCCTTGAAGAATTGGAAATTAGAAGACATTTAAGAAACCCACAATATGAAGTTGTCAATGAACAGTTAAATCTAGGGAGTTCTCCACTAATAAACTGTCTTCATAAGTGATAATTGTAAAGATCAGCAGATATAGTTTTCCTGGTTTCCTATATCATTGCATAGTTGTACTGATCTTAATTGGAAAAATGGTATCCAGGATATCACCATAGGCCTAATAATATCTAATCTTCAATATTTGTGATATCACATCTTCTTCTTTTTTCTATTAACATATATTAAGTCAATCACAAGTTAGGTCACTTCTTGTTCTAGACAAAAATAACTACTAAACATCAGGTAGGCATCAAATAAAATGCAACTTCTGTCATTCTGACGATGATATTGATTTATCGAAACAATTGTCAATTTTTTAGAATATTCAATAACTTTTATTATATTGTGGAATTAACTAGAAACCGTGAGTTTCATTTAAAACACTAATATGAGCAGACTCCACGAAGTAAGGGTCGAGACAGTTAATTTCAATAAATTATATTGTTTTATTTCATCGTTCGATACTTGTTTACTCATACCAATAAGTTTACCATTAACGAACGAATTCTATAAGCAAGCTTTAGATCTTTTGGATAAAAGATACGACAACAAATGCTTAGTAATTACACATCATGTAAATTTGTTATTGGATCACCAGCCAATCTCAAAAGAGACATAATCCGAACTTAAGACACTTTGTATCTATAGTAAGCCAACATTTGGGGGCTCTACACAACTTGGGGCAGTAAATTCAATATTGGGATATGCTCATTATACCTATCCTTCTGCGAAAACTTGACCCTCTGACTTCCAGAGTTTATCACTCTGAACGAGATGCTACCAAAGTACCTACAACAAAAGATTTGTTACATTTTTTAGAGAGAAGGGCAACTAGTTTTGAAGAGACACAATTATCAGCTGGTAAGTCATCCAAATCTAATGCAAAAGCTGTGAACTTGGCCAATGTTAGTGATAGCACAAATACCTGCAAATTTTGTAACAAACCAGATCACAAATTGTTTAATTGTATTGAATATAAAGCACTGAGTGCACAAGAGCGTATTGACTTTGCTCATAAAAAAAATTATGTAAAATATGTTTAAATTATCATGTTAATAAATGTAAATACCACTTTAAGTGCTCAGTATGCAAAAGTAAAGAGCATAACTCTTTATTCCACTTTGGAAAAAAATTTGCAATTTTTCCAATTCTAGTAGTTATTGTTACCAGCAATAAAGGTTTATTTCAAGGCTCAAGACGGGTCATATGTCATAGCTAGAGGTTTGGTTGACAGTGGCAGCCAAATCTCTTTCATAAAGAAAAATTGATTAAATAAATTAACGATTCCTTCATTTAACTATGATGTGAATCTCACAGCGATTGATCAAGCTCAAAAACCAATCACTAAAACTGTCAATTTATCATTACACTCGAGACACAACAATGTCAGCTGCAATGCACTGTTTTCTGTGGTAGACAACATTAATTCATTTATAACTAACAGACAAAATGTGATCTTCAGGGTATCAATATTCCTTCCTAAGTCAAATTAGCCGATGACAAATTTAGTGTTCCTGGCGAAATACAGACTTATTTTTATTGGCTACAAGGTATGGATATATGGTATATGGGGACATACAAAAGGACAATGTTTGTCTTACATCACAAGGCGTTACAAATAATGTAGTCATGCATGCATGAGTACAAAAATTTTGGGACGACCAACACATTCCTGAAATCAAAACAAAAGGTATAGAAACGGATGTATGCGAAATAGATTTTAAAAAGTCTGTCTCAATTAATGAGAATAGATTTCAAGTTAGCCTTCCTGTAAAAATACCTATAGAAGAGGTTAGGTTAGGAAACTCATTTAACATAGCGCTGCAAAGACTTAACGTTTTGTGCAAAAATGTTCTAGTAACGAAAATTTAAAAAATGAATACATTAAATTTATTAATGAATTCTTAACCTTAGGTCATGCGAAAAAAATTGATCTATTTAAGCTGGGAAAGCCATTATACTCTTGCTATTTTTTGCCTCATCATGCCGTTATAAAAGAGGACAGTGTGACAACAAAACCTCGTGTTGTCTTCGACGGCAGTGCAAAAACGGATTTAAATTTGAGTCTCAATGACATATTATGTGCAGGTTCTGTTGTACAGAAAGAATATTTTGACATTCTCCTATTTCGTACATACAAGTATGTAGCTATGGCGGACATTAAACAAATGTATAGACAGGTATTGATAGACCCTGCATTCACACACTTACAACTAATTTTGTGGAAAGAAAAACTCAACGATCCTATTTCATGTTTACAACTCAATACAGTGAGTTATGACGTTACCAGCTCCAGCTTCTTGGCAACAAGATGCTTGGTTGAATTGGCTCTACGACATGGCAGTAAGTACCCTCTCGCTTCATCTGTTGTTTTGAACAATAGCTATGTTGACGACTTTCTTTTTGGGTCCTCCACCTTAGACAATCTCAAAGAGACTTGTCTTGAACTTACTAAGCTGATGTCTCTAGGTAGCTTTGAGCTTCATAAATGGTCGGATAGTCATCCGAGTGTTCTGGCTGACATTGATGAATGTGAAAAATTATTTGACAGAGTTAATATCCACAATTTTGAATTGAATGTCAAGGCCCTAGGCCTTCAATTGAATTTAAAATCAAATCAATTTATAATTACTATGTCTAGTGGTAAAATATTTGATAATTGGACAAAGCGTACTGTTCTCAGTTTCATAGGTTCATTTTTTGATCCGATGGGATTGGCTGGCTCAATAGTTACACGAGCTAAGAAATTCCTGCAAAAAGTTTGGCAATTAAAACTAGACTGAGACACACCCTTGCTAGATGAGGTTTTTTTCCCTTGGAATTCATTTTTTGTGACTTATTGAATATGAAACCTATCTCTAGAATAGCACCAATAAAATGTAAACAAACTCTACCGCGATTAGAGCTTAACGCATGTTTGCTTCTAGCTACATTCTTCGATAGAGTTTTCGGTAAACTAAATAATTGGAACATTAGACAATTCAAAAACTGTCAATTGTAATTTGGTTGAGGAGGTACTTCCTGTATCGAAATTTTCTTCAATTTTCAAACTACAGCGTGTTGTTGCTTACATGTTGCGATTTTTAAATAATTGCAGATCCAATAAGGAAGACCGTATCTTCTCAACAATTACTGCTGTCTGTATCAAACACTAAAAAGGAATGAAGTCACGTAATAAATAAAATTATATAAATTTACTTACATTTTATGCGGTATTAATCAACTTTATGATAAAATTTCAAAAAATAGATAATTAAACAAATTTTACAGTCGACATGTTTCACAGTCGACAATTATTGCTAAATAGCGTTATCTATTTTCTTCTTAAAATGTACCACAAAATACATTTATGCTGTACTTCTGGCTCTAATCATTATTACTCAACAACCATATTAGTCGTTTGACGTTCAATTTAGAGAATTTTTTTGCATTTTTGTATTTCTGTACTACTTCTACTCTGCGTATAGAAAACGGAACACGCCTATTTTCTCTTTCTCTCATATGAACTGTCACATTTAGAGGGCGCCACATTATTCATTCTATACCAAGGGCAAGAATGAATATTCTTGCCCTAGGGTTAGAATGAAGGTATTCCATAATAAAAAATTACGTGGGAATATAGAAATTCTATAATAGTCGTAGAAAAAGTTTATATTTGACTTCCTCTTTTAATAATTTACAACCACATGTAGTCAAGACTTCGTTAAGGTTAAAAATGATCACGTTTTCAAACAATCCAAATTTCCAATTACTTTACAAATCAATTGAAAATAACATATTCAGGATACACACTTGACACGTTTAAGAATTATCTATACGCCTCCAGGTAACTCTCTTCATTAATAAACTCTTTTTATTCTATTGAAATAGTGAATATGCACTTTGCCTTATCTCTTCCCCTTTCCCTGGTTTAATTGTCCACTAAGGTAAGTTGCACATATGTGTGGGTCGATCCTTATCAAGTATCCATAAATATTAATGCTGGCCTATTAAGATTCCAGTTAACCACCTGGGACGAGCCACTTCGGGTCATAAAAGAAGTTATTTATTATGTCCAGTGAAATTAATTTCTCCATTTTCTCCTGCGCTTCGTTTGAATAGTAGGTACAAGGTATGCATTAAAGAGTTTTTCAGTGATAAGATATTAACGTGTTAGTTTCAGTAGTTGGTAGATGAATAATTTTAATAAAATTGAGACCATCATTCAAATTTTTGGATTAAGGTTGTTAAATGTTTGTGTTTAAATCTAACTATATCTATGTGTAAAACAACAATCCTCCGATAACACAGCTGGCCTCTGATTCCAATCGATGTAAGGAGAGGTGCTTCAATAAATACCACTTTTTGATGAAAATAACAAATATATTTCTTATTTATGTTTGCGAAGTACCGGAGACTCAGTGGTTTCCACACTGAGCAACAAATAGTTGGTGGGTGGTGTTGTAATTCTATATTTGATCCATTAATTATACAATAAAGATAAATGTTACCTTAAATTCCAACAAAAGAATGCACAAAAACACTGCAATACGTACTTAATCACATTTCTTTTCACTACAAGTGCTATTATGTCTTTCTGTTGGAAATATGGATATAGGTACTACAGGACAGGAAGTTTTAACCACCTCGTTTGGAAAAATATATTAACAGCCCTTACAGAACAAAACAGAACATGTGAGGAAGAGGGACTTGTTAATTCATCACTCTAGGAAGAGTACGGTACTTCTCCCCTTGCGTGCGGCATTTTCGCTCGCAAAACGGGTGCTTCCATGCGCAGTCGCTAAGCCGGCCAGGTTAGAAGGTTCTGAAAGACTTTAAAATAAGTGGCGTGCTTGCATATTCAAAAAAGAAGGTTTGAATTACAACAGATAGTATTCATCTAGTCTCTATATAAAAAAACTCGGCCTCTTGCTATAAGAATAGTTCTGACTCATTTTGTGAAGAATTAACTTTCAAAACTTCTATTAACCAAGGTCATTAATAATTGTACGTTATAAACACGCTAGCAGCTGTTTGATTTATTTCTAGTTCGTCTTTCCTGAAACTATTGATGTAACATCGGACAAAGATGATGATGAGCTTATCGGTGGATCCAACTTTTTAACCACGTTCTTACTAAGGAAAGGAGAACTTAATTTCCAGATTAAAGAATTATTACCTTCTAGCTACAGGAACTCAAGTGTGTCTATGTAGAAAAAGACAATAATATTTCACACAATATGTTTTCTAGAAAAATCGAATTGTCTTTTGCATTCACAGCTATGGATGTTCTCAGTTATGAATGCAGATCTTGTGAATGAGTTTGTTGAGTGATTCCTCAAAATTGAGTTTTAAAGTTGCATAATTTACTATTTTATAATTCGCGGATAAAAGAGACTTCATTATAACATTGTTTACAGCGTCACAATGAAGTCAATTTGAATTTTTTCAGTAATTTTTAGTGTCATTCAGTTGGTTTTGTATGTAGTATATATTTTTATTTGACTTTAACCTTGAAACAAATTATAAAATGATCTAGCGTTGTTCTAGCTAGCAAATTATAGTATTAAATGGTCTTAAATGGGAGAGAGAGAGAGACAGAAAAGTTCGACGATTATTTTAAGTTTGGGGTAGTTTGTGTTGAGATTAGGCCCTGATATAGGAAATATTTCCTCTGCAGGGCTGGTTGGGGGTGTTTTGTTGGTGGTTTGTGTGCGAGAGTTGACTTGGGCTTGAATTAAAAGTGTGACTGAAATGAAATTAACTGTCTCGACCCTTACTTCGTAGAATCTGCTCATATTAGTGTTTTAAATGAAACTCACGGTTTCTAGTTAATTTCACAATATAATAAAAGTTATTGAAAATTCTAAAAAATTGACAATTGTTTCGATAAATCAATATCATCGTCAGAATAAGATTTATCGAAACAATTGTCAATTTTTTAGAATTTTCAATAACTTTTATTATATTGTGGAATTAACTAGAAACCGTGAGTTTCATTTAAAACACTAGTGTGACTGAAAATTCAGTTTTGGGTGTCGATAGCCTGTGGGGGCAGCGAGGGTGGAAGGCGGGGTGAGGACCGCCACAATTTGTACATGTAGGGGCTCCGGACTTGGGGCAATTTTCGGGACGGTGATCTGTTTGGCCGCAAGAAGGGCATATCGGTTTAGAGCGACAATAATCAGCGGAATGTCCGGTTTGCGTGCATCGACTGCAATATTTAGGGACTGGGGGCAGCGGATTGGCGTTGGATGGCTTGCACTGATGAGGGAGACCATGAAATGTGAGGCTGGAGGTGAGGGCCTGGTGGTAGTGGGTTTCGGAGGTGGTAACAATGCGAAACATCGATGACGGCTTGTTGGTGGCCTTGGCGATGATTCGCCAAGTTTTGAGGAACGAAAATTGATGAAGAATTTCTTCAAATTCTTCGAGGCTGATCGTGGAGTCTACACTCCTGCAGACGAAAGAGAAGGTGGGTATGAGGGTTTTGTTTGCGGGGCGGGGTGGACGTTCGGTGGAGTTGAGGACATTGATGGTGATGTTAGAATCACCAGTTGAATTGTGGATTCGTCTCAGAATGATTGAGACTAACATTGTGGAGGAAGTTTTAAGAAGTGCTGTTCTGTTGAAATTGACTTTGAGATAAAGGATTTGTCCGTTGAGGAGCTCGAGGGTATTTAAAAGGGCGAAGAGGGATTTTTGTGTAGAGGATTGGATGGGAGGTTTCTGAGATTTGAGGTTTGTATGGTGTTGTTTATGGGGGTTAGGTTATGTGGTTAGGTTTTGGTCTTACCGACGAGGGTGAATCCATCCTTGTCGGGAATAGAGGGTTGTCGGATGGCTGAGGGTGTTGGGGATTGGGATCGTACGGAGGAAGCGTAAGACCTGGTTGGGGATTTGTATGAAGTGCATGTGTATTGTCGTTCGGGTGAATGTTTTGAGGACGTTGGTTTTGATGAAGTTGGAGGATATGGAATTGAGTAAGAGTGGGTTGTTTTGGAGATGTGTGATGGAGGTGTGTTGTGTTTGGGTGAAAGTTTTGGGAAACATCGGTGTTGAATGTCCTTCCTTCTTCTGGTTGGTGTGGCTTGCTTGTTTGGATCTAAAATAAAACAAAGTTATAGCACAGTTTTTATTTCCATAAATAAGAATATGTTTCGATCGAAATAATTGGATATACTTTCTAGTATGTTGAATGAACTGTCGAACTGAAAATTCGGCAGAATATGTGGGTAGGCTGGGTTTCTTCGGTGAAGGCGTCCACGGTGCCGGCGTAGTCGCGGTGAATTGGTTTGGATCAGTGACCAAATCGGGCTTGTATCACCTTTCTCAGGCAGTTGACTGGCGCTACTCCTAATGTGAAGTATATTGTTACATTTAAATATAATAATATCAATCAACATCGAATGTTATGAAGCATTTTAATAATAACAGGTTAGCTATCGTCAATCCAAAAAAGTTTTATAATTACTTGTGAATGTAGATTAGCATAAAGAACAACAGAATAACTTTTATCCAATCTTTATTAAATCTATTTTTATGTTCAGATAAGTACGTTCCATTTACCTACTAATAAACATAAAGATTAAAATCAATTTGTTACTTAATCTTGTAAATATTTCGTCGACTTATTGTGGATGATAATGTAACACCCACTATGAAATTATTTTTATCTACACCCGACAACGTGTAAAGTGTTTAGCATTAGTGAAGACCAATGACAGTTACATATTAATATAATTGGCGTCAGTGGCGTAACTAGGATGAAGCTCTGGAGGGGGATGAACTACCGGGAGATCTGGGTATCGGAAATTTTTTCAAATTTTGAGCCCCTAAAAATGCATTTTGGCTTTGTTTTTCTTATAAAATTATAGCCTACAGTTCCTAGCTTTTTGTACATTTCAATAAAGTATAGGTTTGCTGTGATTATGTATTAGATTTTTTCATTTTTAGGGTTAGGGGGGGATGAGGGGGATAGAACCCCCTCTATCCCCCGCACCCCCCCCTTTAGTTACGCCACTGATTGGCGTATAAAAGAGACTTCGATATAACATTGTTTACAGTGTCACAATGAAGTCTATTTGAACCCTTTTTTAGTATAGAGTTGGTTATTGTATGTAGCTATATTTTTATTCGACATTGTTCTAGCTAGCAAATTATTATATTAAATGGTCTTAAAGGTAAATTTGAATAAATTATATAGTGCCCGTCTAAAGTCTCCCCCCCCCCTATCTATTTCATGAACCATCGGACATAAATCAATAATTGTTTGGGTGCCTGAAATAGGGTACAAATGCAACGTTTTGATAGTATTTCGTGAAGTCCTCATTCAAAATGGCGGATTTCCGCCATTTTGTAAGATAATTTTAAATGGGATCATATGGCAAATAATGCCTCATTTCAATACTCGTCCCAAATCTTGTTCAACGACACCATCACGATCAAACTATTTCTACTTATTTGTGAATTTCAACCCAGTTGCTAATTCAGAAAAGATGAACATGTTCATTGGTCGCTTGGATATTTCGTGTGTCATTGATCTATTAATCGGTTCGTTTTTGACATTAGCATCGTACTACTGTCAAAATTGAGACTTTTTGTAAGAAATATCCAAGCGACCAATGAACACGTTCATCTTTCCTAAATTAGCATTTGGGTTGAAATTCACAAATAAGTAGAAATAGTTTGATCGTGATGTTGTCGTTGAACAGGACTTGGAACGAGCATTCAAATGAGGTATTATTTGCCATATGATTCCATTTAAATTTATCTTACAAAATGGCGGAAATCCGCCATTTTGAGTGAGGACTTCACGAAATACTATCAAAACGTTGCATTTGTACCCTATTTCAGGCACCCAAACAATTATTGATTTAAATTCTATGGTTCACGATATAGTTATGGGAGGGTGGTAGACTTTAGACGGGCACTGTATATTATAAATATTAATAAATAAAGTACGTGACCGTTTAGTTATCAATGATTTGTCAATTGTTTATTTTTATATTGTATAGGTTCAATAAATAGGTCTACATACCGTTCGATTTTTGGAATAAATCACCAGATATCTATGTGAAGATATATTATAGAAATAATTCTGTTCATAATATAATATAAATAGATCGCAAGCATATACGTAGAAGCTCTTTCTTAAACAAATAATAATCTTCTGTTTGCTTAAATGAAAGTTTGTTTACAATTTACACAATTATTCGATCATAATATGTGAAAAGTATCGAGAGCTGAATAAAACCATCTGTGATCTGACCAATCAGGAATCTACAGAATTGTCAACTTTAAATCAAACCACTCCACCTAGTTTAAAAACAGGGATTATATGTAAATCTACTTTATTTACAAAATTGAGTGAATGCGAATTATAAAAACTATTGTGTAAAACTTGTGTCAGAATGACTTTCTCTAGTACTCGCCAAGCGGTTCGTTGCGCAAACCTCACTCGTACTACAAAACGAGTCATTGTGACACTTGGTTTACAAATAATTATTGTACCGTTAGCACTTGAGGTAGACTTGACATAAAAAAATTTATGAAACCCCTTGTTTGTGTGGCTGTGAAAGTTATGGTCTTCTACTTTGTTAAATAATCTTGTTTCCCCTGTCAGTGGAAGAGAAAGATATATGTTAAACCATTATTAAGAGTTGACCTACCAGAACATATTACGCGAGGAGACAAATGAATGTCAAGAATTCATCGCTCATTTATATTCATATGGTAAATCAGAGTAACAAATATAAAAAGAAATAATTAAGATATATTCGTTTTAGATAAAATACGTTCTGTTAGGTTTTTTTCCCTTAATGGCATATCTTGACATTATTTAACAATAGTTGGGGCTAAAGGGTCTCATCGTCCCATGTGGGAAACAGTTTATTATTACAAGAATATAGATTGGAATATATTGAAATTGCATCAGATCGGAAATGTGGTATAACACGGGTGTTATGAAATTGAATATAAAAAAATCAGAATTATCTTTTATTTATTGAGGAAATGAGTTATTTACATGTACATGCACTTGTCGATTTTATAGCTTATTCAAAGAATGTTATCTAAATGCAGATAAGTTATTTGTTGTAATTATTTACATAAGTACGTCATATTCCAGAGAAATTTGAAAATATACTCAGTAATAAAGGAACCCGCACCCAGTAAATATATTTTATTTCAAAAATATTCCACCTACATGTTTATCATAAAAGTTTTACTAAATGAATATAATTTGAGCGCCATCATTTGAGCACTCCTGTTTTTATTCAATTATTTTTTGCTGTGAGTACTGGATGAACCAACCCATTCCGATAACAGAATACCGAATTCATTCGAGTTCACTGGTTTTAAACATTGCTTCACAATACTTCACAAGTGTTTATCGTACCCAGAGTGCGAAGAAATGCAAGTTATCGGCAGCTAACTGAGTACAATAGAGGTCGAATTGTATGTCTTCGGGAAGCTGGGCCGACGTTCCGAGAAATGGCTGTAGAATAAATAGGAGTGATACTGTTGTCATATGTTATCAAGCATGGCACCAAGAAAACCGAATACGAAGAGCCAGAGGCACAGGGCGAGTGAGCAGGATAACAGAGGGTCAAGATCGTCGTCTAAGGTTATTATCTCTAAGAGATCATTTCTCATCGATAAGGGCAATAGTAAGTCAATAGTGTGCAGAACATGGAAGGGTCCCTGGAGTGCAAAGTTTTTTTAGGCGGATAAGAAGGTTTGGACTTTTTTCAAACCGCCTTCAGTTGGTCTTACCTTTAACTCTGGAGCATTGAATAAATCTACTTCAGTGGGGCCAAGAAAGACTAGTATGGAATCAAGAATGGAACACTATCGCCCTTCGTAACCTCAATTTTTTGTTGAGCGGCATGTACATCGCACTGAGTTATGATATGGGGTGCCATTGCTTATGGCTCAAGGTCACTTTTAGTCTTCATCAGGGGCAATATGAATGTACATATACACATTCAAGAAATAATCTGATCTGATTTGTTACCTCAGACCACTTCATAATCCACCTTTTTAGCAAGATAACGCTCGGCCACAAATAGCCAAACAAAACTTGATCTACTTCCACCAGATTCAAATTAATCTCACACCTTGTCCCCAAAATCCTCGGATTTCTCCCAATTAAACATGTATGCGACATAATCGGTAGAAGTTTAAGACATTTACGGCATTCTCCTCAATCCCTGATAGCTCTTTGGCATGAGATAGAGGTAGCATGGAATTAGATAACTCAGGAGGATACTGATCACCTGATTAAAAGTATGCCTAGACGCATTAGGGAAAGTGTAAGAAATCGTGGAGCTTCAATCCATTATTAAAGTTGTTGATCAGAAACTGATATTATGAACTCCCTGATATGTATACCAAATATTACCGAAATAAAATAATTTTTACTGGGTGTTGGGGTTTCGATACCACTGAGTATATATATTTCAAACAACAGAGCTAAAAAATCACCTTCTTAGTTATCACCGTACCGGAAGTACGGTACGTATACCTATTTTTTATAATATAACAGAAAAAATCCCGCTAAATCCAAACATTTACCAATACTTTTTGCAAAATTTATTAGTAAAAATATGAAATTTCAAATGATTGTAAGAGTTCTTCTAAGTTGCGCGTATTCATAGATTATTCGGAATATTTTTTAAAACCTTGTTTCAAATTCAATACCTAAGAGTGAAATTTTTATTTCAAGGAGCTGCGGACATTGTAGTCTAAATTTTCTGAAAATAGATGAAGTAGGGAAGGGCGGAAGTCTCCGTGGTCTAGCGGATTGGTGCTCTGCCTGCTAGCCAGGGGACCCGAGTTCCGGATAACATCAAAAATAAAAAATTCGATATGTCACCTGTCGGAAGGTCTGCCTAGTGTAGCCTTACAGCCTCTCTACATAGACATTCGGATATGTCGTTAAACTGTAGGTCCCTTGTATCTATGGCAACTGGAGAGCACAACACAGGTAGAAGTGAGAGGTTGCCTACGTCCGATTACGGACATGCCACTGAAAGAAGAAGGGACTTTGTATGGATGAAATTCATATCAAGTTTCCTTGATATTTGTTTTTGACTTAATTGTTGATTGTCTTCGAACATGATACAAACATCAATACTTCCAGTTTCTTTGCGCCCTGATTTCGATAAATATTTCATAGTACCTGTTCTCATTCACATATCTTCTTATATTTTTTCGATTAGAATATAAATTATTAAAGATATCCTAATGTCATTAAAATTTCAATTCGTTATTTTTCAGATAAACAATCTATTGTGACTTTCAATAAACACCAGTAATAGTAACTTTTTTACAGTTTACACGTTTAACAGTTTCTGAATAATTCCACAATATAATGAAAAAATGTTAAAAATTCTAAGAAGTTGACAATTGTTCTGATATTAAATATAGTCGTCAGAATGACAGAAGTTACATTTCATGGGGTGCCTACCTGATGTTTCATAATTATTTTTGTGTGGACCAAGAAGTGACCTATTTTTGTGATTCACTTAATATATATGAATAGAAAAAAGAAGAGGATTTTACAAAAATTAAAGCTTAACTTATTATTAGCGCTATGGGAATATCCTGGATATCTTTTCCCATTTAAGATCAGTATAACTGTGCAATGATATTGAAAACTATATCTGCTGATATTTACAATCATTACTTAAGAAGACAGTTTAATAGTGGAGAACTCCCTACATTTAACTATTTATTGACGATTCCATATTGTGGGTCTCTTAAGAGTATTCTAATTTCTAATTCCTCAAGGAAAACTAGTTCTTGTGTCTTGTCACAAATATATAGTATCTATAGTTCTGTGTTAATGAATGTTTGTTATCAAGTAGATATTTTGAGTAATGATATTTCTCAGGTTGTAGCAATCTGTATGCTGTTAAGTGTTCACTGTGTCTAATTTCAAAATTTCAAAGGATTTCACCCAAATAGACATTCTGCACATTTAAGTTTATATATACCAGACTCTTTTAAAGGGGATATTTATGTTTTTACATTTAACAATTTTGTACTCTCAATACTTTTTGTTTTATCAGAAATTGTTGTATTTGTTGCTAAAGATACTATCTTTGAAATTTCACTAGCATATGGGATGGTTTTGTAATTTTGTATTTGTTTGTATTCTTTATTTCTTTAGTTTGTTCAGGAAATATTAGTAGTAATGCCACTTTTTCCTCTTTTTGTTAAGAAATTTATTTATTACATGTAACAGATGACCGTTGAGTGTGGATATTTGTTTAATTGTATTCATATTCATGTATCTAAATTATATTTGTAAATAGGAAATGAAAATGCTCTATGTATCATTGACTTGTATGCTGATAATTTATGTGACATGGGATGATTGGAATTATATGGTATAGTCACATCAGTATGTTGGGTTTCTGTAAATTGCATAATCGAGTTCATTATTAACTGTTTGAGTTTTTAAATCAAGAAAATTGATTGAGTTATTTTCTTCAACTTCTGATGTACGTTTAATTTTTGATTGTAATTATTAAAATGATTGAAAAATACATTGTCGTTTACTACCTATAAAACAAGGTAATGTCATTTACATATCTATGACAAAATAAGATATTTTTTCAAATGTTACACTAAAAGATTTTCCGTCCTAAACTATCCATAAAAATGTTTGCCAATAGTGGTAAGATATGGCTTCTCTTTGGTAAACCTTAATTTTGAATTTATACCTAATTATCAAAAGTCAAATAATACTACAAATAAATTAAGTGTATCTGATATTCCTTGATTTATATATTTATCTTCTAATAATTTTCTTACGTTATGCTATGCATTATTTCAACTTTAATTGAAATGAGTTCTATTGAATTTTTAATTGAGTATTTAGATATATTGGGACGATAGGGAATTTTTATTCCAAAAAAACTAGAGGTGGGAATACCTTTTCAGACAAATCGTGTACAATAAAACGAAGAATATTAAAAAAACAACAATTTTAAATTACTTACCTTGGCTTTTGGGTTGATGTATCGACTGGTGGGATCAAGTTTGGCGCTATTAGCAAAAAGTAGTCATCTGTATTCTTCCTACAACGAAGAATTTCCAAATAAGATACGTTACAATATAACAAATGTATGAGAATAACTATATTTACAATATGAAACAGCCGTTAGTCATAAAAAAGGATGTAAATCTATTATTAACTTATTATTTCGCAATATATTTATGGGGAACGTGAAGTAACAAAAAGAAATAATCGTAAAAGTACATACCTGACGGTGTAAAACGCAGCGCCAAGAATACACTTTGCACGTGTCGTGTAAAAATCCTTTGATTCAAGCAATAACTTTGAGAAGTCATCAAAAATACCTAATATTCTATTGACCACAAAACAAATACTAATCCCAAAATTAATATCGACTTTCAAAATATTACCCACGATGGATGATTTTTTTTCCAAAAAAAATCACTATTAAAATTGAAAGTCACACCACAATGTACAAAGGTCAAAAGCAGAATGCTCAGAACCTACTGGAATAAAGTACCTTTCACGCTTCAGCGAAAACAAGTTTTATCATTGTGGTATTAACATTTCCTACTGGGTACACCCAGATGGCGTTTCCGTGGAAAATACCCAAAACACAATAAAACAACTTAGAATATGGTACAGAGACTGTCATCTAAAATTTACAATCCTAAGGGATATAATCAGCTTCCTATAAACCTAAATTACGCTGAAATTTAGCAAAAAAAATAAATTATTGACAACAATATCTAACAAGAATTAAAAAGGGTCATTTGGCAACATAGCGAGTCAATTCGATGGAGAACAATACACTTAAAGCTTTCGTAACGTTATTTTTGACCCGTTACATTTTCGATAAAATTTTTACACAAAATACACATATTTTAACAAGTTTTAATTAACTAACATTCATAAAAGTTATGAACTCGAAAATTACTCTTATAACAACTTTGTAGCTTGTTTGAATTGCCCCAGTTTCTTGTTTT
This sequence comes from Galeruca laticollis, assembly GCA_963921935.1. Lineage (NCBI taxonomy): Eukaryota > Metazoa > Arthropoda > Insecta > Coleoptera > Chrysomelidae > Galeruca > Galeruca laticollis. The sequence goes on along the minus strand of OY998178.1, from coordinate 178,103,294 downwards.
GTTTGCATAAAGTTTGTTATGAATTTACATCTATGCCCATTGTACTGATTTCTCTATATAGGTAGATAATAAGTACAATGAAGCGGTGCCCTTTTGGCACCCCATCAAATAAATTCAGTAATGTTGCTTTAACAAAAATTATCTACGCGTTTTGAAAATATCGAGCCATCTACAAAACTAAATTGATTCAGCTTTTTCCACTTTTAGGAATAGTCCCTTCTCTCTATTATGCATTTTTCAACCGAGTCTTAATGTGAGGAATTTTGTGTAGGACTTTTGAAAAACAATGATTATTCCACTCTGAGCGTGGTATCTCCAAAACTTTGGGTTCAAATTCTCCTATAGTGTTTTTAGAAAATAGAAAATGATCTACTTGCATTCTACTTGTCATGTATTGGTATGAGAAAAATTCACTGCCTGCTAGATCGGGAAAATATTAATAGAATGTTTCCACTAGTCAAAAACTCTTCCGTTACCAAAAATAATCATAACTATCCTTTCTCTTATTGGAAACAGGAAACATAATACTTATTTTTATTTCGAAATTCTATTTTTTCTTATCCCTTCCATTTTGCTCTTAAATTACAGTTACCAAACGTTTTTAGGAGTTTGGTTTTAGTTTTTTTTCCCATTTTATACAGTAATGCACTAGATTAACGACCTCAAAATCGTACTGTAGTGGGTCACTTCACAGCATAGCAACCATTACTGCAAAAAACGTCAATGAAATTCAACAATTTAACAAGAAAGAAATTCGTTTATTTTGAATCTTATTACAATAAATATTAAAAGAACAATTATTTAATTTAGTAAAGGATATAAGTTCTGACCTCGCCACATTAACTAGTTGTTGCTGAACACTCATTCACCACAATCCCTGTGGGGACATCTTGAGGTTGTCCCAGTTGAACATTGTGGAATACCCTTTGAGCATTTTTCATATTATTATCAATGCTCTCGTATCCTTCAGCTACGCTTGTGGACCGCCATCCCTCATGCTGTCTGAGATCCTGAATATCAGCACCATTGTCAGCAAGAAAACTTGCAGATGTTCTTCTCAAACAATGACCGGTGTAGCTTGAAGCATCAGGAAGTTTTAAATATTTCCCAATTTTTTGTGGAATTCTTGCCAAAGTGTTGATGCCAACTGGCTGCACTGTACATTTAACATGACAATAAGACAGGAAAAATTGATTGCGCCTTACGGTTTTGGGTCTTAACAGTAAGAATTTGTAGTAAATTTCATACTCATTGCCGTCTGATCCTACGGTAAATCCACGTTTTTTTCTTTGTCAAAACTTTTGATATTTTAGGTTCATATTTGTCGTTTTGACGTTTCAAAAAAGTGATTAACTTTTTATTTTGTGATATATCCGTATTTTCACTGATAAGTATTGTGCTTTTGATCATACAGTACGTAGACCATAAACTGGAAACTTTGAGGACTAGTACCTATATACCACATTTTAACCATATGAAATAGCTTACCTTCTGGTAATGGTATGCCAGCGTCAAATTTTCGTCAATGCCTTAAAAATTCTTGGTATTTCTCCACTCGCAGAACATATTATGTGCTTTCTCGTATCTTTCCTTGGATATAACTGGAAGCAAACTGGAAGAAGCTTCGCGGGCTGCATTTAGGATATCTCCCAAGTCGTTTTCATTAACCATTTCCAAAATTCTTGTGAAATTCACTCTTCAAATATGATTTTATTTGGATATTGTCAATAGTCGTCTATCCCAAAAAAACATCTTGATTAGATTGCTAAGTTACCGAGAAGTCCTAGTATTACGTTTTTTAGATTTTCTTCAGAGACTATTCTTTTTAGATTTTAATATGAAATGCAGAACAATTAATTACTTACAAAATGCGAAAAAATTGTATACGCACATCGTCAGAAAAGTGATTTTACTTGACTCGTATGGAAAGTAACCGTACTCGTCAGGTAAAGTTCCACTTTTCTAAACTTGATACGTAATATACTATTAGTAATAAGTTTGTGTTTCTTATTTTTCAGGTAAGTTTTTATTATCAACCAACCAACCAAACAAGTTAACGACTTCAGAGGCCGAAGTTTATCGAAACGCTCGTCAGGCAGCGTATGTGTGAGTATTGGTGTATGTAGTAAACAGTTTATTCAGTATTTATAGCAAAATGTATATATACATATATATATATATATATATATATATATAAATATATATATAATAAAGAACGAATAGATTGGTGGGTATTGCACGCAAATAGAAGAAGGGGCTACTGAAAGGGATGGTAACCGCAGACATGCATGTTTCTGGCTCATTAGCTGTCATCGGTACGGTACAACCAAGAAAAGATGTAAAACATGGGAGCAAAGGTGTTGAATGAAACATGAGAAAATATAACAGAATTCAGCAGGATAGTCAAACACAACATTTGTGTCAGTAATATTAGAAGATCTCGAATATTCGAGACAACAACCAACATAGACACGGAGGTGCATATAACACTCCCGTCTATGTTCCTATTGTGAGCTCCATCAATGCGACCACATATAAAATTTCAAAATTTTTGGCGGACATTTTAAAAAATGCATTTGAACATCTAACTTAATACAATGTTAAGGATAGTTTTGAACTTGTAAATAATTTAAAAATGAAAAATTTACCAGATAATTACATATTGGTGTCACTTGATGTGGTATCTTTATTTACTAATATTCCCTTACATCTAGTAGTGAATATTTTGGAATCCAAGTGGGAGAGGATTGAACTATATACAACCTTGAAAAAAGACACGTTCTTAAATCTTATCAACTTCATTTTTAATAATACGTTTTTTACCTCCAACAAAAATTTTATCAGCAATGTTTTGGCACTCCAATGGGATCGCCAATAAGTCCTATCATTGCAACAATAATTTTGGATGAACTCCTGAATAATGTCATCCCAATATTACCTTTTCGAATGCCTTCTGTTTACAAATATGTGGATGATTTGATTTGCTCCGTCCCTGCTGATGAAACTTAGGAGACACTAAACATCTTCAATTCATTCAATCCACACCTACAATTCACCCTTGAAGTGGAGAACGATCGCAGTATACCTTTTTTAGATACCAAGCTGATTAGAAATAGCGAAAACTGCATAATTTTTGATTGGTACTTTAAGCCAACATCGTCTGGCAGGTTTATAAATTACTTTTCTAACCATCCAAAAAGTCAGAAATTTTACAGTGTAATGAATATAAAAAATAGAATCTTACATTTCAGCGATGACACCCTCTTAAATAAAAATCTTAAGAAATTGTACGATATTTTTCTCAACAATGGTTACCCAGGATATATTTTGAAAAAACTAATTTACAATTCTGACTTTTTTGATGGTCCAAGAGAGAGCGGAAGTTCTCTGCAATATACATATAAAAAGGTACCGTATGTAGAAGGATTAACAAATGCTATTACAGCTATTTTTAAACCGTTTCCAAATATAAAAATCGCCAAATACAACGCAAGAAGTAGTCGATCGATATTTACAAATACAAAAGATGTGACTCCACTTCAGTTTCATTCGCATGTGATTTACAGAATTCCTTGCTCGAATTGTCCCAAATGTTATATTGGTCAAGCGTCTCAATGGCTCAGGCAACGGTTGACACAACACAGAAGCGACTGCCGATTAGGAAAAAATGTGTGTGCCACGGTAAATCACCACCAAACCATCGGGCATACACTGGATTACGATAATGTTGACATAATCCGATATGAGAATAATTATAGAAGGAGGCTGTTCCTTGAAATATGTGAAATTAAAAAGCAACCACATGTGGTCAACTACAAAATAGATGTGAACCAATTAAGTACCATCTACTCGAACCTCCTTAAAATTTAACATTCTGGCTGTTTTTCTTCTTTTATCGTTGACTTTCACTGGACTATTGTATACATTATAAAAAAGTTTTTTATTATAAAAAGGAAAAATTATAAAAAAGAACAAAAGAAATAATTATCGTTTTAATTTACTGTTATCAGGTATTTTGTTTTCATTAAGAATTTCAAGTTTTAAAGTAGTACATGCCTCACTTGCTAGTGGAGTACCTCATGTAAGATGCTGGTGATTGCCTTTAATTTCAACTGTGTGCTGATAGCGTTTATACTCTGATATGTAAGTGTGTTTTATCATGACATTTAAATATAGTTGTATGTGACCGTATATTATTTTAGTTAACTCCTGATGAAGCAATAAAATAATTGCGAAATATAGAGATTTGAAAGGAAAAGAGTTGTATTTATTGTATGCACAGACCGGATCGCTACTCCAAAAACTAATTATATATATATATATATATATATATATATATATATATATATATATATAATAAAACTTATCACACTCTTTTTTGGGGATAGCAGCAAAAGGTTAAGAAAATTCTGTAGGATTATCGGATTATCCAAGCTTTCGAATATTATTTATTATATTCATCTTCAGGGAAGCTACAAGTGAATGAAGCAACTGTTAAACAATACTTATTAGAGTTAAATTTTAAGTTCTACTTATATCCTTGTGAGGTTAAACCAATGATGTTTTAATTTTAGTGATGTACATATTGAATCAAAGCTAATTACTTGGATGCTTGAACTTACGTTATAAATTAAAATAATAAAAAGATATTTAATCCAAAATTGTATAAAACACATAACAACAGATTAAAAGTGATGACAACGAGCCGACACGTGTTACTTTCAATTTGCTCTTAGTTAGGTTAATGTCACTCTTCTTTCTTATTGTTTGTCAATGTCAAATAGTTTTGTGGCCTTTTGCTATGTCGTTTTGTGGTTAGTCTGTTCTTGTGAATATCAAAGTGCTAATAACGTCTGTGTGATTATGTTTTGCCTTTGTGTCTTGGCTACCGCAACAAATTCCCACATCTCATTTCCTCTCTCTCTCACATTAGATTGAGATGAAGAATTCAATGCAGCCCCCAATTGACGCAAGCTTTTATCATTGACTAAATTTACTCAGCTCTCCTATTTGTCACGATAACTCTGTCACTAGTCATTGCCACAGCCAGGAAACTGCTTTTGTAATGTAAGATGTTAGTAGTATCAAAGGAACCTTTCATTGTTGGTATTATCTATTTTATATGATTAACTGCCCCATGCGCATCACTTCCCAGACGCATCACAGTCTGTCAATTCTGTCACTATTGACTGCTGCAACACCTCCACGGCGCCACACACATAACGCAGAACTCGACAAATCAACTCGGGTCCCCCGTCTACCCTGACGACCCTGTCACTAGTCTTCAGTGCAGCCAGCAGACCTTCATGTTGAAAGACTCCCTGGAATCCCACGCTAAGTGCCATATTATGCATATCTTACAGTCAGCATTATCCAATTGTTTATTATTATTATGGTTTATTATTATGTTGAATTTCATCATGGATAATACTGCTACTTAGATTTATTGATTTTATATTAGTACCTAACAGATAAGAGTATATCACACTGAGGTGTTCAATATCAGTTCTTTTGTTTATGCAATTTTTTTCCTTGAATATGCATGACATCACTAGAAAGAGTCTTTTACTAGGTTAGATTCTCTTTCGAAAATCGTAGCAGACTCATAGTCCATAGTATGGTCATTGTTAAATACATGTTCACCCAAAGCACACCTACCCGGATATAGTCTGGCATCGCTCTTATGTGATATTATTCTGTTGGCTAAGGATCATGCGGTTTCACCAATGTAAACCTTGTCACAATTCCTACATGGTATTTTGTATACTATGTTACATAAGGATTCTTTCGGTGTTTTATCCTTTATGATACTGTATATTGAGTTGATTGTTAGAACTGTTTTGTGAGCTATTTTGATAGGTAAGACTGATTTTAATATCCTAGATATCCTGGGCGTGATGTCCTTGATATATGGTAGGCTTACGTGCCTTATTATCTCATGGTTGCTATCAAGTACACTGCCAAAATTATTGTTGGAGTTGTTTGATAAATTGTTTTGAACCTGTCTTTCACCTACTTGGGCCTCACTAGTTGTGGTAGATGATAAGTTGAATAGGATGTGGCTAACCAATTTCTTAGGATAAGCGTTGTCCAGGAAAAGGTTCTTGAGTATGTTGAGGGTTTTTTATGAAAGCTTATTTTTAAAATTCTGTTTTTCACTTGTTTGATTATGTTGACATTCATTTGGTACTTCTGGTACGAATTAAAATGTAGGTATCTACCTGAATGACATGGTTTACGATACCAATCAATTAGTATTATGTTGTAATTATTTCGGATGAAACGAGTATCGAAAAACGGTACTGAGTTGTTTTGATCTTCGACTTCAATAGTGAATTGGATGGGGGGGTCAAACCTGTTGAAAGTAAACAGAATTTCGTTAATGCTTTCTTTGGGTAAAGCTAAAATTATATCGTCTACATATTTTTTTATGAAGAAGGTGTTAAAGGATAATACTGGTAAAAAAGTGTCTAGAATGTAGTCCATGACATATGTGGCCAAAATAGGTGACCAACTTTGTCCCATTGGACATTCAAAAGTTTGTTTGTATATTTTGTTATTGAAAGAAAAATATGTGTTGTCATATAGAAATTTTATGATATTAGTAAAACTTTCTTTACTGATATTGCAGTGGTCCTTGATGTCATTCCAGTTATATTCCAAAACTTTTATAGCTATGTTGAGGTGAACATTACTAAACAAGGCAACGACACCCAGGCTAGCTAGTACGAATTTGTCTGGCAATTTTTTGTTATTAAACAGTTCTGTAACTTGAAAAGAATCCCTAATATAGTAATAATTGTTTATGTCATATGCATTAGTTAAAATGTTTGTCATGAAAGCTGCTAAAGGTTCAGTTGGTGCACCTATAGAAGATACTATTGGTCTTACCGGTAAATTTTCTTTGTGTACCGTGGGTAACGAGTAGTACTTTGGAATAATACCATTGTAATTTGTTAGTTTCCTTTTCGTGGTCTCATCTATGTGTTTCAAAGCAAAAAGTTTTTTTATACATCTATTACATTCATTTTGAATTGAATTAGTGGGATCTCTTTCTAATTGAATGTATGACGTGTCATTTTCTATGAGATCGTTTTGCAAGTTGTAGATATTGTTCTTTGTTAATTAATACGGTGACATTACCTTTATCCGATCTTGTAAGTATTATATTGGGGTTGTCTCGTAAGAACTTCTTGCTTTTGTAGAGTAGATCATGAAATGAGGATGAACTGTGTCTCGTATTGTGGAAATGATTAGTAATTATATTAGTTATTTTTGCAATAGTTTCATTTTTTAAACTGGCGTCCTCAATTAGTCTATGTCTGCAAGTACTTTGTTAATTGATATATCTTTGTTAATTATGGGTTCTACACTGAACTTGGGAGCCAAAGACATGAACTCGAGAATATCCTTAGGTACTTCTACATTAGTTAAGTTTTTTATCCAATTATATTTTGAAATTAGAATTGCTTGACATTGTTGTTTTTTTAATCTATTGATTTTATTGATATTGTTATTTCGGATTTTAAAGAAAAGTTTATTGTATTTTCTATTTTGTTTATATGAAAAATTATTGAAAATGTTTTCGCTCCTGAGAGCTATTATGTCAGTTTATAAAATTGTTAGTTTGTTTTCTAGATTATTGACAATTTTCACATTAATAAGTCTTATTCCTAACTTGCTATTATAGTGTATGAATTTCCTGTTTTCTATGTGTGTAGTAGTTTCTCTATTGGTGTTCTGCAAGCCTTGATGTGATTGGGTTGTATCCCTGAATGTTTGCATCTGAGTAAGAAATGTCTTCTATTTCTCTGTTTGGCCAATTTGTTGTTGGATTTGGCCCACGTTTTGAGTTTGTTTACAGCTCCATCGCCGTATGAATCTTTGATGGTATTGCAAAACCCCATTTCTGTGAATTAAAGTAGAAGGAGTAAACTTATCACGCTATTTTTTGGGAACAGCTGCAAAAGGTTAAGAAAACTCTGTGGGATTATATTAAACTATTAACTATACCTACGTTCAACTGACTTTGCTACATTAAATGATCATTTTTCAAATTATTTTTTTTATAGTTTAAATATAATACCAATATAAGTAAGTAACTTTTTTCTTTCATTAATAAACGTAATCGTAGGAAAAATAGAGTGCACAACTTGCATATATTATCACAAGTTACAGGGGCAACTAGTTCCGGCACACTGAGCTATCATCGGGGCTTAAATGTATTTATCATTCACATGAAAAGTATTATAAAAGGAAAGCTGTCACATGCCCGTGACATCCAGCAGAATCCAAGATGTGTCAGTAGGTAATATGGGAAATATATTGTAGGGAAATTTACATAATTATGCAAACGTCAAACAAAATTAAAATTAGATAGCGTTAAGAGAAGCCATTCAAATTAAATTAACGTATAATTAAAAGGAAAAGAAAGAAAATATGGACTTCGTCTTACGGCAGAATCCGTCTGATGCAAGAAGTCCAGTAATTGAATAGTCGTAATAGGAAAATGAGCAATACCAGTAATTGAATCGTCGTAATAGGAAAATGAGCAATAGAGAGGACCGAATGCGGACTAACGAAAACCAACTTTTGCGCTCTGTTAGTCCGCATGATAATACTTATATATTCAGAATTCATATTTTAACTCATAATTCACACAATTTGTATATTCATTGTCGTGGTAAAAATAGAGTACATAACTAGTTAGAAATTGTATTTCCTGTACTAGTACGGAATATGTCACTTTCCACACTTCTTATACAATGCTATTCAAATTCGAGTCTATGCATTGGGATCATGGTAACGGTAAGCGATATAGGGATAGTTAAATGGGGGCAAAGTTGTGTATTTCAGAGGTCATTTATTTGATTCAAGACAATCTAGCTTCTTTAGTTCTGGAGTTATACCGGAAAAATTGAAAATTTTGAAATTCTTCTTTTGCCTACAGTTTTTTATTTTGCGAGGATTTTACAAAGCTTTGCCATAACTTTTTGTATATTGAACTATTACCAGAACAATTGTAACCTTTTTAAATATTCCATAACAGCTGTAATTAAAAAATATCAGTGAGTAAGAAGTGGATCAATACCAAGTTGATCATACAACAAGATCTTGTTAAAATATTGAAGATTTGAAAATTTACCGGTAATAGTTCAATATTTCCAAAACACTCTGTAGTTTAGATGTAAATACTACTCCGATATGAAGCATGACTCTTGGCATTTGAATCAATGCAATTAAAAATATAGATTCGTATTTGAAAATAAAAACTTGAGGGTGGCACAATTTTAACGATACTTTGTATATAATTTTTTTTCACATAGAGCATGCTGCAAATTTTTTTAGTTCGAATACAAAATCTTTTCAATCTGGTACCTACAGAATAATCCACGTTATACATCCAAAGAAATTATTTTTCACTTTCTAGCGCATTTGAATAAAAGTTTGTCATTAACAAGCTTTTCATAATTTTATTTTATGCTTTTTAGGCTTCTCGTCAATCTATGCATTTCAGATACAGCTTCATTATTATAAGGTAATTTTTCCGTGAGTCCTGAGCTATTATGATTAACTGGTTTGCCATTGTGGAGCCACGATATTGAATTTTGACAATCTCCGGCTAAATTCGTAACCTCAACCCACAATTGGACAATAATCACAAATCTCGTCCGCCATTTTGGAGACGCTATGTTGAATTTATGAATTTTGACATAAAGATTAATATTTCAGGTATTCAAAGATGTGACTATAATCTACGGTTCAAATGGAAATTCAATGAAGTTCGTTTTTTTTTAAATAGAATAACCTACATCTTTTTCAATATTTGGATTCTTAAAAACTTGTAACATGTATCATACTCTATCTTTTGCTATGACGGTTCCAAGACATGTCAAATGAGTCGCCCATTTCATCATTTAGTTGGAAATAAAATAAACTATTATACCAGAAATCCTAAATATATTGCATTGTTATTTCGGTGGCTTTGTATGTTCCAGTACTAAAAACCTTCCCTCCGATTCTAATGCTGTGAAATTTGATATTCAGACGCTGATTTTGGAAATAACTTAAGTCCCATATTCAGAAACTTTCAACGTTATAAATGATTCTCATGCAGGCATTAATTTTCATCATCATATTAATCAAAATCCCAACACTGAAATTTCATCATAATACTTCTGAAAATCGCAACTTTAGACCCAGAACACTCTGGAAGATTTTGAATATGGGGTTTAATAGATGGATGCCTTCCACTTGAAATGAATATTTGACGTCATCAACATCTGACTGTCAGATTTAACACCACCTCTTATAAAATCGGGAGAAATGTTATTGTTCTTATCATACTTACATACGTATCATACCCCCAAAATGACGTATAACAATAATATCGGACTTCTCGCACACACTTTCACTTTTTGTTAGAGAGGATAAAATGTGCGACTCAAAAATCGTCAAAGATAGGTCAAGGATATTATAAAGGTTTAACATACTTTTTCTTAGAAACCAAATTTAAAAAACATTTAGGGAGCTCCTTTCGTAATGACGAAGTTCGTTAAGTTTCTGATTGAACCGGAAATGACAGTCAGATGTTTAAATACCTGAAACGTTCATCCCATGTACCTATAAAAATCACCCAAATTTCAAACCCATCGCCCATTTAATAATAAAATAGCGGGCGGTGTAGTAATTTCGTTGGTAAACTATATATAAATAGAAAACATGTTTAATTGGAATATGTACTGTCTATTTTTTGTACGAACATTTGTAGTTTCATAATAGTATGTTACGTAACGTGTGTTGTAAGAAGCATTTTACGCACGAACGGAAAAGTTACGCACGAAGCCGCGTAGCGGCGAGTGCATAATTCCGTGCGTACGTAAAATGCGTTACAACACGAGTTACGTACTATACTTCACCTACGACCTACTTGTACTTGTATTTATAATCTTATTAAGGGATTTAAAGTACAAATAAAAACGTACATCCTCGATCCCCAGCCAAGTTTTATAAAAGTCGCTCCTCGATGCCCAGCAAAGCTTCTTAGAAGTTCACCCTCGATGCCCAGCCAAGTTTCGTAAAAGTCCATCCTAAGTAGTATTTATTTTTATTAAAAAGTATGTAGAATTACCGGAATTACATAAAATAGCGTATACACCTCTCGACTAAAGTGACTGGATTACTTCCCTCAGGAATCAAACACCACCCGCGGGATTAAATGGGCCACTTTAGTCGCTTGGTGTATAATATACTATTGTTTACTAATATGAGATACATTCAGACAGCTAAAAGATGCGGATTGGATGAAACGGAACCAATTATCATATAATTCCAAATAACTCTTAGTATTAAATGCAATCTCATGTCTAATACATGTTATCTACCATTTATATATAGGGACTGAGAAAGATGACGCTTACGCCATCTGCCGGGAAAAAACACAAACAAAGTGATGTAAACACTATTAGTTTTGTATGGTTTCCTATAATCAGCGTTTTAAAATGTTAATTTTTTTAAACTGATACTAAATGTTTGTGATGTCTTCATCAAAAGTATCTTACTGTATTCCGTATAAAAATACTACGCAGTTGAAATATTATAGTTTCTCCGAAAGTTCATTGAACACTGCGTGGACAACCTTAAAACGTCAAAAATGGATAAATGCAGTAAAAAACCATATGTAAGTAAAATGTTCTAATTAAAAAATTTATTAACTATTGTTCTGTGTATAATCAATATGATACTACAATTGGCAGCTATTAGAAAAGTTCAATTTTTTTTCCATAAATAAAAGGTATTATCGAGAGAATAAAATGTTTTCTGTACGATTCATTGCTTTTACAAAATAAAAAGCTTGTTATATGTTTGCTGACTTTAATATTATATAATAAGTTTAAATCATTAAATACTATTAAGAGAAAGGAAGTAAACATTTGTACAAAACGAATCACTTCAAGTTTTTTAATTACATTTCAGAAAACATCGGAATGATTGGGAACCAAATCAAAATACGAGAATTTGCAGTGCTCATTTTGTCAATAATAAAAAATCAGATAATCCCCCACACCCATCTTACATACCAACAATTTTTCCTGGCAAATAAAATAAAAAGATCTATTAATTTTTCGCATTTTGTATGTTATTTATCACACTGTTTACATCACAATGTTTTTCTTATTTAACATCAGGGCGCTCTACTTTCGGCAGAAGTGCTGCCTCTATAGTTCGGTCTCGATCCCTATAGCCGTGCGATTTACTTTACAGCCGTGCGTTTTGTTTTACCGTGCGTAATAAACGTCTTACATTGATTGCCGACTGTGTGTTTTTGACTACTTACAGGGGTGGTCGTAGGTAACATATTTTTTTATGTCTATTATATCCAAAACGCACAATAGAAAGAGCTTTAATGATGATACTGATCCGAAAACTTGTACAGTCATGATGGATTCCTCACTACTTCATTATCTCTTTAGATTCCTTATTCTTTTGATATGATCTTCATTAGCGTTACACCTAAGTCTAGCAATTCTAGTGATGTGAAGACTTAAATTTAAAAATTTCGTGTTCACACTTTTCTTTTTGAAGTTCTGTTTCAAAGTTTTTCTTCGAAATTGAGGGCCTAACTTTTCACGGATTTGTAATTCTTCAAGAGAATGAAAAAAAACCTTCACCAACCTCACACGGCTCAATCGTGCATATAAAGGTAAGTTGCTTTCAATCGTCCTATTTTGAGCTCTAGTTCACTCTGTAGGATTAATTATATGTTGGTCTGGGACACCCTGTATACAGACATCACACTATACTCGATAGTCGAAATTGTGTAAAGTGAGTCAGAGCTATCTAATCAACACTTTGGTTAAAGCGCAGTTGCCATATGTATTCTAGAGAGAAATGCTGTATTTTATAAATACACTTCAAATCCATTGTGTCAATATTTCAGGTACAAAAGATGCAATGTAATTAAGTCAATACCAATTTAATATATTTATTTCAAATTTCAAGCAGACTAATAATAATTAGTTTACTTGAAATGTGAAATAAAGTGTTTATGTATATTTCTTGAACGCAAAGTTTGTTGTGAAAAACTCGCCGATTTGACAATGTTGGAGAGTCGCTTCAATGTTCCGGCTTTGAGAACGAGATAGATAGATCGAGCTACGCGAATGAGACAGTGATAGTAAACAGTTATGTGAGGTGTTTATTCTCTTCATGAACGTAACATCAGTATTTGTGTTGTGGTTTTGTGTGATAAATCGGTTATTATTGGTATTTATTGTAATATTTATATCGGTATATTTAGTGACAATAATGGCGGAGTGTAGCGGTGTTGGCGATAAAAAACGGCGTCGTAACAATTTAATTCGGGAAGAAAAAGTCCTAATATTAAATGTGTACGAAGGACTGCGTGCCATGGACAAACAGTTGGGTGTTAGTGACGCTGTGATTAAGTGCAGTTATTTAACTAAAGTTTCTGAGAGTACTATATACAATATTCTAAAGAAATCGCGGGACGGATCTTTGACAAGAGAACGAGGTGAAAACTGTAAACCGGAAAGTAGGGGAAGAAAGAAAATTGTTTTGGACGACCAAACACGGAATGCTATACGTAGGGAAATACATTCTTTTTATTTTAGGAATGAAATCCCCTCGGTAGCTAAATTGAGCAAGGTAATAGAAGCTGATGATACTTTACCAAACATCAGTGATAAAGTTTTGAGACGAACTTTAAAATTAATGAATTTTCGTTACCAAACAAGGAGTAGAAACAGTGCCTTAATTGAACGAAATGACATTGTGGAATGGAGGAGAAATTATTTAAAACAGATACGACAGTTTCGTAACGAAGGACGGCACATATATTATCTTGACGAAACATGGTTAAATGAAGGCCACACTGTGTCAAAAGTGTGGCAAGACATGAATATACGAAGCAATCGACAAGCCTTTATGGAGGGTTTCTCTTCCGGTTTAAAAGCTCCCTCTGGGAAAGGACGTCGACTGATTATCACTCACATTGGCAGCGAGGAAGGATTTGTAGAAGGTGGATTACTAAGTTTTCAGTCCAAAAAAACTGTCGATTACCATGAAGAGATGGATGGTAACCGGTTTGAAACATGGTTTAGATCAATTTTAACAAAGGTAACTCCTGGTTCAGTGATAGTTATGGATAATGCTTCATACCACTCTCGTCGACTGGAGCAAATACCTACTAGCTAGCCGCAAGAGGGTTATAATTGATTGGTTAGAGAGTAAAAGCATTCCGCATAACGAGGCAATGCTAAAAGTTGAATTATTATCTCTCGTACGGAAACATAAAAGCAGTTATATTAAGTACGTTGTCGATGAAATGGCGAAATATTTCAACGTCTCAGTTGTTAGACTTCCTCCCTACCACTGTGAGTTAAACCCCATCGAGCTGGTTTGGGCCCAAGTGAAAAATTATGTTGCGAGAAAAAACAGTACATTCAAAATGGCTGACGTTGAGAAACTGTTTGACGAGGCGCTGCATACCGTTACTGCTGAGAGTTGGCGTAAATGTATTCAACACGTATTAAAAGAAGAAATAAAGTTTTGGGATTTAGACATACGTGTAGAAGTAATGACGGAACCACTCATTATCGATATAGGAGGAGAAAGCGGTGATTCTGAGGAGTCGTCAGGGAGTGATACCGCTTCCAGTTAGTCAGACATTTTACAAGTGACCTCGCAACATACCTATACTTATTGGTAATTTATTTTGGTCTTGACAAACAACTTTTTTTTAGTTTTAGTAGTAGTAAGTTGGAATTGACTTTTAAACATTTTTTTATAACTTACTTATGAACAAATTGTGATAAGTTATTATTTCAAATGTTAAAAATTGAAATTCCAGATATTTCAGTATTCGCACCCTTAAACTATGATACGCTCATGGAGTTCACTTTAAATCGGTAGATAACCGATGACGTCACTTTACACAATTTCGACTATCGAGTATAGTAGAACCAGTTGCACAAGTTTAAATTTTGCATTTATCAGACACCCTGTATATCGGAACAGATCCTTCATTTTGACACTGCACTGTTTGGAACCGGTGGTGTAATAATGAACAGACTAAAGTTATTTTCTAACACCAATCCGCTATGGTGTTGGGAAAAATACTCTAGTGTATACATAGCTTTTATTGCTCTACTTTTATTTAAGACATTTTTTCCTTAGATCAAATAAGGATGCAGCTATCGTCTATCCAGTTATCATTGATATATGATTGATCATACTCGTATGTATATGCCAGAGAGAGTTTCAACGACTTCGAAATTTTTATAAATTTTTGTGAAATCCAGTATTATAGGTCAACTACTAATAACCCACCTAGTAATCTGATTGCATTTAGGTTTCCGGAATTTTCACAAAAAAAATTGACATCTGCTAGCTGCTTTAGTGAGGTAGAAAAATATACCCATACGAAAATTAACCTGAAAATTGAGTTAAAAAATTACTTCATCTCGTGGTTTACGTTGGAAAATTCAATTAATTTTCCTCTCATTTACAGAAATTCAGAATTCTTTAGTTGATTTTATCGCCAGCATAATTAATTTTTATCGCCACTAGTGTTTTATTTTGCTTCAGAATTAGATTTGAGTGAATTGTAGAACGAAAATATCATTTTAAAATTAATAACGGTAGATCTTCTGCAATAACTAACAACCTCCGCACTGTCAAAAATGGTATCAAAAAATTAAAACGGATGGAAATCATCACATTCAATGTTAAAAGCTTTCCATATCCAGAAGTGATAACGGCAACAATGCCAGAATGCCACTGCAAGAAAAATAAATATACAGACGCCAAACTATACCGTTCTTCGATATGTATACTGACGGATGCCAATTTGTGCATAAGATGTATAATAAATATATGAGTGTACTAGTGTAGCGCCGCATACGGAGACCTTGTGAACCTTGGTGTATATGTTTATACAAAAAACGACCAAAGTGACGTCCTGCTGATTTCATAAGCAAACGATTCACATGCATTCACTGAACCGTTTGCGATATTTTGGAGCTCTATGCACTGTATATCGGATGCCATAGTGCCGCGGACGCCACAGCTACCGCGATTTTGATGTGGGCGGATGCCACTTATATATATATATATATATATATATATATATATATATATATATATATATATATATATATATATAAATAAGATGTAGGAATATCGCGTCATATGTTAACAACAACAACAAATAGATTCATGGGAATTCACGTAAAAAAGGGCTACTGAAACAGAGTGGTAACCGCGGACATGCATGTTTCTGGCTCATTTGCCTCTTCAGCACGGTATAACCAAATAAGGATGTGAAATTTGGGAGCAAAGATGTTAATCGAAACATGGGAAAACACAAAACAACGGATTTCAGCAGAGAAACCAAACGCTCATTTGTGCCTGCAATTGGAAGATCCCGAGTTTTCAGGACAACCACCAAGATCGACACGGAGGCGCATATAGCCCCCCCGCCATGAACCTTCCGACCCATAGTAAATAACACAGAATATGTAGGAATATCGCGTGATATGTTAACAACAACAACAAAGAGATTCATGGGTAATTCACGCAGAAAAAGGGCTACTGAAACAGAGTGGTAACCGCGGACATGCATGTTTCTGGCTCATTTGCCTCTTCAGCACGGTATAACCAAATAAGGATGTGAAATTTGGGAGCAAAGATGTTAATCGAAATATGGGAAAACAGAAAACAACGGATTTCAGCAGGGAAACCAAACGCTCATTTGTGCCTTCAATTGGAAGATCCCGAGTTTTCAGGACAACAACCAAGATCGACACGGAGGCGCATATAGCCCCCTCGCCATGAACCTTCCGGCCCATAGTAAATAACACAGAAGATGTAGGAATATCGCGTGATATGTTACCAACAACAACAAAGAGATTCATGGGTAATTCACGCAAAAAAAAGGGCTTCTGAAACAGAGTGGTAACCGCGGACATGCATGTTTCTGGCTCATCTTCCTCTTCAGCACGGTATAACCAAATGAGGATGTGAAATTTGGGATCAAAGATGTTAATCTAAACATGGGAAAACACAAAACAACGGATTTCGGCAGGGAAACCAAACGCTCATTTGTGCCTTCAATTCAATAGGTTTCCCTGCTGAAATCGGTTGTTTTGTGTTTTTCCATGTTTCGATTAACATTTTCTAGATAAGACTGGTCACAAAAACAATGTCTAGATAAGATAGTCACAATCGTAAAGAATTCTAAGAATCCTTGCGCGTCCGCCATAATTTCAACTTTCATACCTGGCTTAGACAGAGTCGGATTTAGGGACTATACCAATGTGCTGTTCCGTAACAGTAGGTATAGGTAATAGTGAAATTTTCTTTTGAATTGTTATGCCTGTTGTATCTTTTTTTGATAATAATTTTTGATCAATTCTAATATTAGCGTTTGTCAACAAAATTCCCTACATTACATCAACATTTCCTTTCCCATCAGGTGGCGCTGCAGCATATCAACTTCTGTATCGTTTAATTTTCCCACGAGCGCAGAAGTTTCAAGGCTAGTGCCGCAAATCAAGCGAGCGGGTAAAGTGCTTTGCGTACGAGTTGTAAACAATATTTTTTCTCCGACCACGTTTAATAATTAAAGAAGAAGTAACTTATATAGGTATTCCGTTTGAATATTTTAATTAATTATAATTGTAAATTGACATTTCCGTGTGTAAAAGTGCCATAGCGTGTAAACAGTGACCAATCTTTGACAGGTCAACGTCTGCCGGGTTCATCTAGTATATTATTTAAATTTTAGTGCTACTGCAATTTATAAAATAGAGATGCAATTGCTGTATTTGAATGCCTAAATATTCTTTCTTCAAAATACACGTAATTAGTTGAAGTAAATTGAAATCAGAATTTGAAGTGCCATCTGTTTTGATAAAATCTTTGCTATTCAATAATGGATCTGTACCGTGTGCCATTGCGTGAAAATGAGTACAATGAAACAGCAAATATTGATTATTGACTAACATTGTATACAGCAAATGACCAGTCACTGAAATTATTGTTTTATCATGAGGAGACAAAATGGAATTCGGTAGCTGAATAGTTCCCAATCACGAGTGTATTATTAACTGATTACAATAAGGCATTAATGTACGTATTCAAATGCTTGAATTACGACCGATTACTTCCGCAATACTAAGCATATGTGATAGAGTAGTTTCCGATTTGGTGTTGAATAACGTAGGGATAACATAATTCGTAGACTATATATTTTAATTGAATTTCCGGAATAAATGAAAAAATGCATTAAAATTATATCATAACCGCCAGGAAATCTTCAATCTCAATAGCCAGGTTTTGAAATATTCTTCTGGGCTAATCGTCATTCAATTTTAAGATAAAGAGCCCTCATAAACAAATACGTTAATTGTACCTGTACGCCTTGTAGTTTATTGTAATTAGTTTTTGTTAGTATATATATATATATATATATATATATATATATATATATATAGATGTGCATTCATGTTGCCCCTGATAAAGACTAAAGGTGACCCTGAACCACAATCAATGGCACCCCGGATCATAACTCTAAGCGCGATGTACATGTCGCTCAAAATCGAGGATTTCTACGTTCACCTCGTCTCCTTCTGACCCTCGCTCGACCATCATGCGTGTCTAGGCAGAACCGATATTCATCACTGAAAATGGTGGTGTTCCTCCATTCCTGATTCCATATTGGTCGTTTTTGGCATTAATGGAGTCAATGAGCGAAGTCAGCTGAGTGTACCAGAGATGAATAATTATAGAAAACAATCCAATTGTGTATTTTGGTACCAAGATGCACAATTGGTTTCTTTTCTATAATTACCAATTGTTCAAGATTAGTAAATCTTGAATTATATAGGTAGATTACGATACTTTTAAAAACGTATAAAATATTTATAGATATTAAACTCATGTGTCTTCTTCTTTTCGTCATTGTATACATTTTAAGGCGTAAATTCAGTTCATTTGCTAGCGTTGTAAGAATGTGTTAAATAATTGGTAGATCTTTTTGTTTTGTTTCGGTCTTGTTGTGAATTCAAAGGGTAGATTCACTTTATTTTCAGCTTTGTTAAATACTTTAAAAGTATCACGTTTCGCACTATTATTTGTAAAATAGTATTGTTAGAGCAATGAAATAACACATTTTGAAATTCGTGAGATATATTGTCGCATTGTGTTTGAAATCCCATACTTAAAAATTTAGGAAAATGTCACACTATTATTTATTGTGTTGTAAAAGCCCTAAAATGTTATTACTTGGAACAAAACTAAATTTGTAACTTATTGTCATGTTGTATGTGAAATTTTATGGTAGATGGTCGGAAGGTTGGTAATAAATGTTTGAATAGCCTTTCTGAGTAAAAGGTTACAATAGGAAGGTCTCGGTTTTTTAATGTTCAATAGAAATTGAAATATCTATTGGAGGCGTCCATTGTTGATTCTTGTCGATGATTCCGGCAAGTCAAGTGATATTGGCCAATAGGAAAATTTTATTTCCTTTTAGTCAACCCAATCCACGTGTAAACACGCCCCTTGCATTTATTTTTAACACGTCAGACAACGTGAAGAAATCAGTTCATAACTCAGTGCATCACTCAACAACAAAGTTTTCATTACTCAAATCAGTTACGAGCTCATCGCTCAATCAACGAAGTGAGTTCAACACTTATTCAAGAAGCATTCACACTTAGTTAAGCAGTTATCACATAGTTACGCAATCGGTTACATTATTAACGAGTCAGTTGGTAGAATAGTGAATCGGTTCCTTAAATTGTGCAACAAAGTCGAAACTCAATTTCTAAGTGTAACTCAAGTCGAAGCACATCGTTTCACCGCAATTAAGTCAAACACGTCGTTTCTTAATTAGTTTTCGAATTCCTAACTCAGTTCAACACTCAAAAACGAAGTGAGTTCAACACTAAATCGAGATCATCGAGTCGTCGTTACATATCGAAGTAACTTCACTCACATTCAAACAGTCAGAGATACTAAGTATAATATATCGTTACTTAGTTGCTATACGACTCAAGTAAGTACTCATTAAGTCGAAACATAACGTGCCTTCCGATCTGAAACCACCGAAGTTCAAACATTCATAACTTTGTACCATTCTTGTAAATTTGTACATAATAAATTATTAATTTTGGCATTAATGTTGTCAAATTCACATTATCCATCTAGTTGAATGTCTACGCCAGTCGACGAACTTCAACTTGAAATATAATCAAAACCACCAATGAAGTCGGTTTCTTCGATGTTCCAGAGTTAAAGGTAATACCAACTGAGGTCGGTATGATAGAAGTCTAGACCTTCTTATCCATCTATAAACACTTCGCATTCCACGAGCCCTTCCATGGTCTGCAAACCACTGAGAAACGATCTCTTAGAGCTAATAACCTTAGGCTCCGATTTTCGCCCTCTGTTGTCCTGCTCACTCGTCCTGTTGTTCTGGCACTTCGTATTTGGCCTTCTTGGTGCAATGATTTATAACATGTGATAACAGTATCCACACTCCTGTTTACTCTAGCAGCAATTTCTAGAAAGCTTCACGAATATGACCTCTCTCGAACACATGTGAATTCTTGTAAGGCAACGTTTAAAACCACTGTACTTGAATAAATTCTGTATTCTGAAATAGGCCAAGCCACAGAAATTTGGAGTGAGCATTTTATGTAAAAAGTGCGCTATTATTTGGAAAATAGTTTCATATGATATAGTGAGATGTTTTTCACTCTACTTTATTATTCATAACTTTGTTATTAACAATTTTATGCAATATTCCACAATATTTTCAAAAAATATTAAAACCTCTAAGAAATTGACAATTGTTTCGATATTATATATCTTTCGTAGAATGACAGAGGTTATATTTCATTTGATGCCAAAAATAATTATTAAACATCAGGTAGGCATAAAATGAGATGTAACTTCTGTTATTCTGACGATGATATTTAATTTCGAAACAATTATCAATTTCTTAGAGTTTTTAACATTTTTTCAATATATTCTGGAATTATCTAGAAACAGTTAGTTTCATTTAAAACAGTAATATAAGTGCATTACACGAAGTAAGGGTCGAGACAGTAAATTTTTATTCTCTAGAATTGCTCTCTTGGCACCATCACGATTACCCTGACAGTTTTAATTTTATACGCACAAAACTGAACAAGAAGCGATTTTTTGCATAAAATTGTTAATAACAAAGTTATGAATAATAAAGTAGAGTGAAAAATATCTCACTTTACCATATGAAACTAATTTCCAAACAATGGCGCAGCTGGTTGTCTTGCGAGTTTCGTAGATAACATGCGAGTGTATTTATACTCCTACTCCTATTAATAAGTATTATGTAATTAATAATTACCATTTATATTAAAAAACAGATCAATGAAGGGAAATTCAACAAATAAATTCAAAACTTTTGATCATAATACCCAATTCTTCAATTATCTTTGTTTATTCTTCTTCTTCTAATTCCTGCTTTCCTTAATAGGCTCGCGCCTGTTCCCTCTTCGGGTGCCTCCTCACTATATATCCAGATTATCACTCCATCTCTTCCCTGGCCTTCCAATACTCCTTCGGCTGTTTGGGGATTTGTTTCGTGCAATCTTTACCAGTTTTCTTTTTCCCATTGTACTTATAGGGATATACCATTCTTTTTTCCTCTTCAGTGCCCATTCATTTATGTTCTCTATATTACATTTTTGCCTGAGGTCTGTGCTACGTTGTCTGTCCCATAATGTTTTTCCTTTGATATCATGGACTATTTTCATTTCACATGTTTCCATCAGTCTTTTTTTCCTTGTTATGTCAGGTCTTGTTTACTCAGTGTAGGTCATAATTGGCATCACTACTGTCTTATAAATCCTGGCCTTTGTTTCTGCCCGTAAATGTTTGTTTCGCCAGATAGTGTGTTTAAGACATCCTGCTATTCTGTTGGCTTCGTTCATTTGTTGGGCAACTTCCGCTTCTGTATCTCCGTAACTGTGCATTAGTATTCCCAGGTATTTGATGCTTTTTTCTTGCTGGATTATCTTTCTGTCCACTTCCAGCTTGCACCTTATTGGATCTTGAGATATCACCATACTCTTTGTTTTATTCGGTGATATTATCATGCTAAACTTTCTTGCTGTTATATTAAATTGATGTAGAAGTGTCTGAGGATGATCTTCACTCTCCGCAATCAGTACGGCATCATCTGCATAGCATACTATAGAGATAGTTTTTTCGCCCATTGTGTACCCTCTATTCAGATTTTTGATTTTATGGATAATTTCATCCATGATGAGGTTAAAGAGCAGCGGACTCAATGAGTCTCCTTGACGTATTCCTCTTTCCACTAGTATCGGCTGTGTTAGTTTGTTATTAACTCTGGCCTGTATGTTATTTTTGCTGTTTATGTTTTTGATAGTCTTGATGGTATCTGATGGAATGTTTCCTTTATATGACAGGTGAATTACGTCGTTTAGCTCTACCCGATCGAAAGCCTTCTGTAGGTCTATGGAGCAGCATAAGGCCGGGACGTTGTATTCCAATGACTTTTACATGAGTTGCCTGACGACAAAAACTGCATCGTTACAGGATCGTCCGGATCTGAAGCCTTGTTGTTCATCTGCTAGATCTGTTTCGTTGGTGATTTTGGTGCTTATGACTTTTGTGGTCAGTTTCAGAGCGGTGCTGAGCAGGTTCATTCCTCTGTAGTTCTCGGGTACAGTTCTGTCGCCCTTTTTAAACATCAAGATCGTTGTGCTATTGCGCCAGCTATTTGGTATTGTATGTCCCGAGATAATTTACTGTACAAGTATCCTTAGTTGTTCAGTTAGTGTGTTTCCACCGTATTTCAGCATTTCGTTTGGAATTTTGTCCGGTCCTGGAGATTTACGGTTTTTTAGTTTTTCTTAGGCTTTAGTAATCTCCTCCGTTGTGACGATTACGTTTTAGGTTGTTATATCTGGAGTTTCTGCTAGTGTCTGGTCTTCGCTTGTGGGGTGAGATAGGAGATCCAGATGTCCACATCTATTTTATTGGTTTTTGACTTTGCAGTCCGTAGTAGTCGGCTTCCATTCTTTATGAGAAAACCCGCCACTATTCGTCATTTGTCTTCTTTACTAATGCTTTAGTTTCGATTCTTATTCTTTTGTAGTTGTTGTAAACTTCTGGTGTTTGATGTGATCTGTACTTTAAGTGGGCTTCTCGTTTTTCTTTACACTTTGTTTTGATTTCTCGTCGGAACCAGGGCGTTTTGTTAGCCTTCTTGAGGTTTATATTCACTGTTCTTGTTCCTAACGCTTCACATGCCGCCGAGTTCAGATTATTTTCTAGTTTTTTCCACACTATCTTTATTCCAATATTTCATTTGCTTCTATTTTGGAAGTTAATCTTTTCTGATATAGATATCTGATTGATGGTTGCCACGTACTTTCGATGTTTATTCTCTGTATTTTCTGGACTGTTTGCGATTTTCTTGTTTGCCGTCGGACTTCCATTCTTATTTTGCAGATAAGCAGACAATGGTCACTTCCCACGTTCGCAGAATTCAAGGTTGTCACATCTAATATTTGAGTAAGGTGTATGTTCTTATTTGTTGTTATGTAATCTATGATTGATTTCTAACCCCTCGTATTGTGAAATGTGTGTTTATGTTGTGTCTTGTGTGGGAAGTAGGTGTTATAGATGCGTAGTTCATTGTATATACCGAAATTGATCATTGACTCCCCATTATCATTTAGCTCGTCTTCATTATATCTCTGTTTAATGCCTGGTATGATGTTCTTCCCGATTCAAACATTAAAATCTCCCATCAATAAGAGAGTATAATTTTTTGGGATATTATTTAGGGTTTCTTGCATTTCCTCATGAAAGGCCTCTTTTCCTGCCTTTGGCTCATAGTCTTCGGGACTTTATACACATACTATATATAGTTCTTTATGTTCTGCCATTAGTTTCACGTGTAGTATTCTTTCTGAGACGTAATCGCAATCCTCTATGCTGTCTTTGATTTTTTGATGGAAGACGATACCCACTCCTGCTTTAGCTCTTTCTTCTCTACTGACACCACTATATATTAGAGTGTAATCATTGTAGTGTTTCTGTCCCTTTCAATTCTTCGTTATCTCCTGGAATGCACATAAGTCGATCTTTCCGTGTCGTAGTTCTTCAACGATCTCTTGTTCTCTATTTTTCACTGATTTTATATTACACGTTGCGACTCTGATCATATTTTTCTTCTTCTTCCTGTTTATGTATACCTAAATTATTTATTGTACAATTTGTAATATTTATTTGGATGGTAGGCTATGGGTAGGGATCGAACTACATAACCTGCCGTTTACACCATTGGAACTTTATTAAAATTGCATTTATAATTTAAAATGATTTGTCCATTTATATTTCTTTATAAAAATTTAAATTCTATATTTAATTCAATACATTCGAAAAAAGAAATTAATTTTCAACTTCTTCTAAAAACCTCCTAATTGGATCTGGTAAAAATATTTTAGATTTTATGCCAATATTACTTTGTATTTACGTTTTATTAGTGCATGCAACTTGGGATATGTTGTTATGTCACCATTAAGCTTTATGTTTAAAATATTTGGTAATTGAACAATGTGTCCGTACCAGTGATTGCTTCATTTTCTTTTGTAATTCATCAAAATAAACTATTAAATAATTTTAGGTATAGGTACTTTTGAAAATCAAAATTGACACTTGTCAAATTAAGTGTCACTGCACTAAAAAGTAACTTGATTCTATTGGCTTAAACATCTGTATCGACATAAAAATCTGTATCATAATGCACTTCATTATGATACAAATTTTATTTTATTTTAATAAGTGTATAAAACAGGAGTAGAAACAAATATCTATATTTTCATTCATCCTTACAATCACAGTTTAAGCAAAGGTAAAATGGGTTTTTGTCTGTGTAGTTTAATTGTGCCCATTCTTTGCATGTTCGGGATTGTATCCAATCTTCTGTGCTCACAGTATATGGTCCACAACACACTAAACGAAAGTTGTCATCATCTGAAGAATCTAAAGAGTATTTTTCTATTTGCTTTTTCTTGACTGTTTCCATACTTTTGCTTCTAATTTTATCAGTTTTTAAACCTGCGGATTTTCGTGTGTCATCTTGACCAATTTTACGTTTAACAGGAACTTTTCTCTTCAAATTTAGTTCTTCAATTAAGATCTTCCCTGGCGTGTCGGTCAATATTGCGGTTTTTCGTTTCATTCGTCCCCCTTTCCTGGGTTTCAAGTGATCTGCTTTAAGTAATGGTTTCAGATCAACATAAGTAATGAATACTGTCGGTAGTGATTGTGGCGAAGGAGTAGTATATCTGTCTGTCGGTGTTCCTACTTTAGTTTAATTCAAATTGTCGGGTTTAACTGTTTCGTATTCATGCTTTTTTTATTCATTTCCAGTATTAGATACATTACTTCTCATCACCGGCTGGTAGTTATCTAGTGGTCTGTCGGTTACAGTAGATGTTATAAAATCACAAATATTTCACGGTTAAAAGACCAAATGCCGGTACAAGAGAAACCAGCTAAAATATTGTATGGCGAAGTGGTCCAGGGGAGTGAGGTTTTAACAATTGAAGGTAAATCATATATTCTCATACGCTTTCCTGGATCATTCTTCATCCATTGATCTGCAGAGTTGTTACGTAGAGCATTCACAAAGCGATTTAATAAAACACGGCACATTCCATAATCCTTAGTTACTTGCCTAACGTATTGTCCATTATCAATAACCTTTTTTGCTGCTACTTCATAAATAATTTTAGATATTATTCTTCTTCCGGTCTTTCTTGGTCTGGGTTTCACCATTTTTCAAAGTAAACTATAAAGAATAAAATATTTCATCAAAAGTGTGTCAATTGTAACACGTTATAATCGACATCGAAGTCGAGTTAGTCTAAAACAGCGTCGGATAAGAATATGCCCTTGTATGTTGCACAAGAAGAAGAAACATTAAACACTAGTCTTATGGGTAAATGTTTACAATGTATTCGAATGACATCTATGTCCTAAACAGCATCTTCTGACCAATATGGAAATACGTACTAAAGCCATAATACGGTAGATAAATGAAGATCAAATAACCACTATCCCGAAAGAAAAGTATGTATAAGCTAACCAGCTAATCAATTTTAAACTAATACTAGTAAAACGTTTTAGACAAAGTCAAGGGGTCGGCTATACCAGAACCCTAATAAGTTATAACACTTATTGGGCTTAAACGGGCAGTTTTTTGGACTACTAAGGCTAACACACAAAGATGATGTCACCAAAATAAGAATCAGTAGTCCCACGGTCACTCATATCTACTGTAAAAACTACAAGAGAGACATAAACTCCTAAAACGCATGAATTGCATAGAAAAACCAGTACTTTTCAAAAGGTAGTGGCACTTTTTGTATCATACGATAATAAAATACGTTTTATTAACAACTTACCCAGCGTCATTTTGGTTACAGCCTGCACCAATTCGCTGGTGAGATGATGGCAGAGTAATCACTAGAACACTGGGCTGCAGCAGAAACGATTTAAAACAATTACCAATATGATTTGAACCAGGGTCGGCCTCAGACCGTTCCAGCATAGGGGAGAGTGGTCGAATATCAACCGCTGTCCAATATCGATCACACACCCCTACCCAATTCTTGAAGCTTTTCAACTTCTTAATAGAGCGAGACCGCATGCGCTGGGATGGTATTTACTATGTATACAGTCACCTACGCACTTAGTCGATGTTTGACCGTAGTGAATGCTTGATGTTAAATTTTGCCTTATTCCTTATAATATTTGTGACACCGATACGAAAGTAAGTAATGATTTAATTTGATTGTAGCTTTGATTTTTGTGCAGTAAGGTAATTAGATATGTATGTGCTTATTATGTGTGATGAATTATCGTTACATTTTCACAGATTTTTTTTGTAATTCATCTTTTTTGTCTACCACGTGCAGTCGGCTAATGTCAACCGGGGTGATCGATATTTTCCTACTGTGATCGATATTGTACCAATGGCGTTTATTCTTTTACAGATGCCTCGTCAAAAGTATACACGCAAAACTTCTCGCGCTTCGTGGTCTGAAAAGGATATGGAACGTGCGCTTAAGACAATACATGACAAACTTGCTTCCATACGAAAAACTGCACAAATGTTCAATATTCCATATGGAACATTACAAGACCGTTTAAAAGGTCGCTTCGCTACAAAAAAGTTCAAAATGGGCAGAAAATCTGTTTTTACTGTTCAGCAAGAAGAAGATCTCGCAAAACATGTTATAAACCTCTCTCGCCTTTTTTATGGACTAACATCTTCGTCCATAAGAAAACTTGCATTTGAATTTGCACAAACCAATAAAATAAAAAACACTTTTAATAAAGAGAAAGCAATGTGTGGAAAAGATTGGTTCTATGCATTTATGCGGCGCAACCCGACATTGAGCTGCCGTAAACCGGAAGCCACAAGTCTGAGCCGTGTGTTGGCATTCAATAAAGATGAAGTTACGATATTTTATGATAATTTAGATAAGCTCTACTCTGAACACACTTTTGAAGCTCATCGCATCTTCAATGTAGACGAAACAGGGATTAGTAACGTTCACGTGCCAAGCCGCATTATTGCCCAGAAAGGTCAAAAACAGGTAGGAGCTGTCACAAGTGGTGAGAGGGGCCAACTTGTAACTGTTGTTGTAGCGATGAGTGCTGCAGGTTCGTTTGTTCCACCGATGTTTATTTTCAAACGAAAGAGAATGAAAGAAGCTCTAGAAAGAAACGGGCCAACTGGTGCCGTATATAGGTGCTCTAAGTCTGGATGGATTACTGAGGAGATTTTTGAAGACTGGATTCAACATTTTGCAAAATTTACAAAAGCTAGTAAAGATGATCCGGTCCTGTTATTAATGGATAACCACTCCACTCATTCAACTTTAAGGTCATATCATTATTGCAGAGATAATGGCATTAAAGTTGTTTCAGTACCGCCCCACACTTCACACCGGTTGCAACCGCTCGATGTTGGTTTTTTCGGACCATTAAAGAGTGCATACAATCAAGAATGCGATAGATATATGAAAGCAAGAAAACACGAGAAGATTCTGCAAACGGATATTGCGGAGTTATTTAAAACTGCTTTTAATAAAGTGGCAGCTGTAGAAAAAGGGGTCAAGGCTTTTGAAACTACTGGCATTTATCCATTTAACCGATCTGTATTCAGTGATGAAGAGTTCAGTACCTTACTAGTCGATCCAGCGCCAAATGCTGAGCAAAATCAAGAACCGATAATTGCTGAAACAAATGCAATAACACGATTAGAAAAAACACTGCATCCTGTACCTGGACCATCTAAGATAAAACAACACGATCCACCTTCCATGAAAAGAGCACTTCCTATATCACCTACCTCCACAGTTCAACAACCATCTCCATTAAAAGCTCCGTCGCCTATCCCTGGACCATCTAAGACAAAACGTCACCGTACACCTTCCTTTGGTAGTGAATCTTCAGAATTAAAGCTTGAAGAAATTGTAGACGATGAATTGACCGACGATGATGATCCGACACTTCAGCTACCCGTGGAAAATAGAAGCTTTGCAGAACTTCTACCCTTGCCAACAGTAACAACTAGAACCAAATCGCGAAAAACCAAGCATTCCCAGATACTGACCTCAACGCCATTAAAAGAGGAATTGGAAAATAAAGAAGAGAAAAAGCAACAAAAACTGAAGAAGTTAGAAAAACAAAAAGATATTAAACAGGAGAAGCTGAAAAAAGCTTCACGACGTATAGTTCCCGAAAAGAAAGATAATTCTACAAATGCCGACATATGTTCTGTTTGTCAAGAGTTTGGAAAATCAAATGAAGTATGGTGGAGATGCCGTTCATGTGCCGTGTGGACGCATGCAGATTGCACAATCATTGAAAATGCTAAAGAATATGTTTGTAGTAAATGTTAAAAAGTTTGTTGTAACCTTACTTTTTGAATAAACTAAATTTAAAAAATTTGGTTGATATTACCCGATATGGTTGACATTACCCGACTTTATGGTTGATTTTATCCGACTGGTCGATATTATCCAGAAAAGTACCGGTATGAGTTTTGTACATTAGAAAAGAACAAACATTATTTATTCCATTATCTTTTTTTGCCATAACGTTACTTATAGTTTTTGAGGTAATTTCATATACAAAGCGTCTTTATACATATATTACATATACAGTTATGAACAATTTTGCTTAAGTGGTCGATATTCGACCACTCTCCCCTAACATTGTACACTGTGATTATTTATTCATAATAATTCCTGTTTTTTTTTCACAAATACTACGTCTTCTCACGTTATGATCATGTGTTAATAGTTCCCGCAAATATTGTATTGCGTGAGTTATAATGTTTCTGCTTGTATCATCTAATAACGCAAGAATCAGATTATATCTAGCCATATTTTAAATTTTTCACGGTATCATAAAGGTTTATTGTAAATGTTTGAGCTAGGATAATTGGAAACCACTTAGTTGGTTATACAAGGGGGATTCAAGACTGACTCATATTTTCCTCATGCTCGAGTCGCAGAGGATTATTGGTCGTTTTTGTATCGAGAGGTTAATGGAACTCTTTGGAAGATCCGCAATGAACAATAGCTGGGGTTAAAATTTTCAGGAAAAACATCGTCCAAAGGTATATTGGTCCCAATCAGTTTGGTGAATCACTTACAATTTTTGTTTAATTCTAAATAAAATTCCGTTATTTCAGTATGTTATATTATTATTAAAATAAGAAAATTAAATATGTTCACAAAAACCTATTGAGGATGTGAAAAGTGGTCTTAGATGTTGTCCAGAAATACATGAACCAGATGTGTAATAAATTGTGATTCTTCAAATGTTTATAATTTAATATCTGCAGTTTAGACGTAGTATGTTTTTAAAGTATGACTAGTTTGAATGAGTTTATATTATAAATTATAATTCTGTCGGTCAGTCTACTGAGATATTTTTAGACTTCATATCGTGTCCACTTTCTCTAATTCAGTATTTGATATTAATATGTTCAAAAGTTTCGTTATTTCGCAAATCCAATACTGCGATAGCCTCTTATGATGTTTTTCTCATACGTTATGTGATGAATTCATAAAAAGTAAGGAGCATCTTGAGCATAATCTATATGTGACGTATACTTAATTGATTTATAGCTTCATAAAACAGTTCGAAAACTCGTTCGTGCAGAAAAAGAAGACTTCCCGAGCCTACCCGCCAAGCCGATAGCAAGAGTCAATCAACCTATCAACACCATCCAGTTCCGTTCATCACAAAAAATAAACCCGCAATCATCAGACATCTCAAAGTTTTCTAATCTGAACAACCTATTTAAAGAATTAAAATCTATGGTGAATCTGAACGAACTCACCAGAGCGGTAGCTGACCTTCTTCTCGAGATGAAAAATGCAACAACTAAACTTGACAAATTTACTATCTATAATAACTTTGTTCAAGGGATAGACAAATATGACATCTAAACAGGTTGTTGGAAAAATAGGAATTCAAAAACGAAACTTTCTCAAAATAATTTTCTGTAATGTACATGGAGTTAAAAACAAACTCCATATCATCAGACATTTTCTCGGCGTTCACAAACCTGACATTCTCTTTCTAATCGAGACATTCCTTAAATCAAATAAATCCGTGAGTTTTAAAAACCCCGATTATAGTCTTCTTAGACAAGACCGCCCCGCAAATGTCGGTGATAGTGGTATCGCAGTATTAATAAAAAAAGACATAAACTTTCAACTCCTGCAACCAAATAATTCATCAATTGAACATATCTCATTGTTAATTGACAATAAACTCAAACTTGTGGGGGCATACAGCCATCCCTTTAACCCTTGAGGTACCGGGCGGGGTACATACGCATCCCAGCGTCAGTTATTATGGCTTAATTTTTAAATATTGCTTTTTTTGCCTCCAAATTTTTTTTATTGTTAATAAAGAACAGTAAAACTTGAAGTCTTTTCAATTTTTTCACAACTCTCAAAGGAACGTAATTGAAAAATAAAAACTCGCACGGGGTGCAATTGTACCCCGCTCGGTACTTGAAGCCAGCAATTTTGCTGCCACCTCCACATGCGCAGTAAAATTATTCATCGCCGAGAGGGAGTAAATTCATGTCTGAACCTGCAATGTGTGATTGTCAATCGTACATAACGTGTCACGGTATACTAATTTGTTATAGTTTCTTGCAATAACGTTGCAGTAAAATATGTCTAAAAAATACAGGTACGTAATTCTAAGAGACTGGCTGAATTTGAAATGGAACAGTTTCTAAATGACGATAATGCAGACGAATTGGACGATATTGTGATACTGAAGAAGCCAGTAATGGAGAATCGGAAATATGTGAAGAAATAAATGACGATATAGGGGACGATAATACTGAAATGGAAGGTTTAGGAGGAAATGTACAATTGGAAGCAGTTTTACAAGAAAATAATAACCCCGATCTGGTCTAGTGAAGAATATTAGCCTGTTTACTTACTTTTGTACTCACTTTAGTAATAAAAATATTATTTTCCTTCTTTCTTTGTATAGATAAAGATTAACTTTAACTGCTGCACTGTATGCTTAATGAATACCGTTATAGAATATAATTTTGACGTGGGGTACAGATGTTCCCCGGACGGTACCACGTGTATTTTTTTTAGCACAGTACCACGAGGGTTAACAAAATATCATAAATAGACATCTTTAATATAATCGGTGACTTGAATTGTCAGCACCCACTATGGGACTCCTACGCCACACACCCCAACACGAATGGAAATACTCTTCAAAGGTTTTGCGACAACTCTTATTGTGATATATACAGCACAGATGACCCAACCCACTTCCTATTCAATAATTATACACCCAGTACTATAGACATAGCCATCGGTCGTAACATAAATACCATTACCAAATTAAAAACCATTCCCGACCTCAATTCCGATCACGATCCTATCCTACTATAACTAAAAATAACACACACTATACATCCCCCACCCACAAAAATGTACGATTACACAACCACTAATTGGACACAATATGGAAAATACATAAACGAACACTTAACTGTTACAGATAAAATTAAAGACATAAATCATTTATCAAACACAATACAAAACTCACAAGAGACAATCATTACAGCAAGAAACAAAGCCACTACGCTTAAACCTAAACCTCAAAACCCTAACACCCTTCCCGATTATATAGTAAAAATAATAGAAAACAAAAGTAAAATCCGACGGAGATGGCAAACTTCTAGAGACGACAATGACAAAGAGATTTTAGAACATTATTGAAATACAATAAGCATATTAATTAGGGAATATCGCAATTATACTTGGAAAATATTCCTAGATAAATTGTCACCTCGAGATAATTCGCTATGGAAAATCACATGACAGCTAAAAGGAACAAAATATGAAATTAAAAAAATTATATCGAATGGTAAAACATTCCCGTAAAAATCAGATATCGCAGGAGCCTTTGGGGAGTATTTTCAAAACAATTTCACAAACAACACAATAAACACGCAACACCATCTCAACATCACTTACACAGTTCAAAATCATATACAAAAATCACACATTCTATACACGAAAAACTTAGCCACCACTCACGAAATATACAACACAATTAACACTCTTAAAAATAAAACAGCACCGGGGAAATATGGTATACCCAACATCCTTCTCAAGAGTTTGCCCAAAGAAGCTATAGTCCAACTAACGCATATAGCAAACTACATAATTGAAACTGGCAATTATCCAGGTATGCTCAAGGCCGCCAATGTTATCCCCATTGTCAAATCTAATGAACAACCCTGTTATGTGAATAGTTACAGACCCATTTCTCTGTTAGATAATATAGCAAAGGTGATCAACAAAATTATACTGAATAGAATTTAAACAAATGTTGATAAAAATATTATAATACCCCTCGAGCAATACAAATTCAGAGGCGGTCACAGTACGGTAGCACAAATTATTCGGGTGTTTAACTATATAATAGAAGGCTTTTTTGTCAAAAACAAGTTCGTAATGGTCACTATAGACATACAGAAAGCCTTTAACTCCGTATGGCACGAAGGGTTATTGTATAAACTTATAAAACTAAAATAGCCTGACTATTTAATAAAAATCATAAAGTCGTACATTGAAAATTGAAAATTTTACTCTAAGGTGAACGATGGATTGGCGGGGCCTTTCCCGATACACGCCGGCATTCCCCAAGGATCAGTTTTATCACCTTTGTTGTACTCAGTATTTACCCATTACCTTCCCACTTCCTCACAAATCCTTACTGTCATGTATGCGGACGACACCTGTTTCGTATCATCAGCTCCAACATCAGAAATAGCGCTACTTAATGTTCAAACACACATAAACACACACATACTACCATACATGAGAGACAACAAACTCACAATTAACGCCTCCAAAACAGAGTACTTGTTACTCAGGAGTAGAGTACGAAAAAAATCATTGCAATTAAAGCTGTGTATAGATGGGCAATACTTAACAGCCAGTAGTACACTGAAATACTTGGGTTATACTGTGCATGGCATTACCAATACGCATATTGCCCAACATGTATTAAAAGCCAAAATTACAATGAGCAAATTGTACCCGTTAATTTGTAAGAACAGTAATCTCTCAACCACAAACAAAATCACAATATATAAATATATCATTCGACCAATCTTAACATACGCCGCACCAGCCTATTACACAGCCACTAAACACAATTTCACTACACTGCAGGGGTACAAAACAAGTGTCTACGCATGGAAATCAAATACACAACGGTTTATCCAATACTTCCCAAAAATACCTGGTTACATGAACAAGCAGACTTGCCCACTATCAAGGACTTCATAACTAAAATATCTACTAATTTTAATAACCACTGTCTAACTTAAAAATCTTCGTGACACGCTCAGTCGCGCAGAAGACACCCGTGATAGTGGATGTAGGCTTCTGCATGGTACACTATTCGCATAACAAGTTGTCCTAACAACCAAAAGATCGATATAGGGACTAAAATAGCCCATATAGTCACTGTCTACAGACATAACATACACCTCATCCAAACAACATCTGTCATGTTGCTGCCCCTCATAAACTAAACTCTATTCGATTTTGAAACCCTGTTTTTCAGCCGGTTTTCAGGGACAACTCAGTCGAAAAATCTGGGGTGTCATATTTGTATATGCGGGACAAAGTTATTAAATTCAATCATAACAAATGAGTAATGCGAGAAGCATGGAATCATATACCGCTCCAGACCAACACTAAGGTAGTGGAAAATGCCATAACATTGGCCCTACTGTTTATTTTTTTTCTAACCACCTTTGTAAATGTATAACGAGAAACTATTGTTATTAAAGATATTCTTAAACGAAACAGTTCGGAAACTTATTATTATGATATTCGTTTGACAAAGCTACTGTGCTAGCGAAGCGCGTCACTAGTTTAAATTGAACATTAGTTCAAATATAATGAACCTTTAATCAATTTGAATTGTATTATTTCATCGTTAACTAATTATTACACTGCTTTAAGTGGTTAATATAGTTTCCTTTGCCTATTTGGTTCCGACAACGTAACCAAATGGACCTCTCACGGCGAACAGATTAAAATGTAAGTGATGGAACCCGTTGTGCACAAATCCCTGAAATGTCGTTTTTCACTAATGCGTCTTCATGAACAAATTCAATTTTAGTACCTCATCTCACGAGAAAGTTCTATTCTGTTAAATTCCCTTTTAAATGTGTGCGAGTGTGACCTCAATTTGAACACTTCCGGCGTTTTAATAGTTTCGGTAAATTTCAACCACCAAAGTTTTAGTTGATGCCGAGTTTAATTAACCTGAAAATACGAAATGAAATTCGGATTGTGTCGAATATTACTGTTTAATAAAACGCTCTAATAAAACTAATTAGTTCAATGCAAAATCAGCACAATTTTCAGCTCCTCAACTAGGAAATATTCTGGAAGTAGTCTTTATTCACGTACTTCTTGGTATATTTGGCGCAAGTCAAATATGAAACTTTTTATACAAACTTTAATTAGTCAAAGTACAGCTTTGACTAGCTAACTTCTTTATTTGAATTTGGCGTCCTGGAGTTACGGTTGTTCCTCGGAGGAGGATGGGAGTAGGCGTACTCGAAAGGTTTGATGCCGATGGCTTCAGTTATTATCATGCAGAGGATGACGGTACAACGCATGCTCGCTGTCGAATCGTATTTTAGTAATGGTCGCTCGATTATCGCCACGCATTCCGAGTCCATTTCAATATTGCACTCCATGGCCGTATTCCAGGTCTGCGATATATTGTTTCATGGGTAAAAAACTTTAAGGAAACTGATTATGTAAACAAAAATTCTACGAACATGAAATAATTTTGCGGTCCGCTAGGCCCTCTGCTCGAAAACAAGCTGCTGCTGTAGGGTTTTCTGCTCGTTCAGTAATGCGCAAAATTGATAAGGTGCTTCTTCCAATGTCTGACTAGGTTCATGTTTTCTTCAGTGATGTTGCTCACTTCCATATTTCTGAATGTATTCCTGGATCGCCTTAAGAGCTGTAGCCAACATAATCGTCAATATGCTGGAAATAATGGAATGAAAAAATCTGTCGGAGTATAAACTGTACAAGTTGGATCTGATATTGTTCTCAGAATAAAATGTAGCTCTGCACAGTGGCGTTGCGTGGACCATTATTGCCCGGGCGGAATCATAATTTGCCGCCCCACTAACTTCATAAAAATAATGATGTTGGTGTTTGTGTGAACAAAAGTAATCATATGAAAGAACTCAGCAAAAAATATTTATTTCAATACCATGTAAAGTATGTGCAGCAAACTGGGCATTTTGATTAACTGTCTTGATACGCATTTGTACACCAAAATAAGTTCCTGACATGAAAGCTGCTTTAATCATATGCCTGTCCACGGCAATTTTGGATATCCAGTCCATCGGTTTCAATGTTGTCCGAAATCATTTTAATCATATACTCAGCGTTTTTGCCTTTAGTTTCACGAAAGTCAATGAATTATTCAATGACGTGCACCTTGGTGTCGTCGAGTTTCACATAACGCAGTATTTGGCCAGTTCTTGTGTGAGAAATCTGGCGTACTGTCGAACACAATAGTGAAATAATTGGCTTCCTTCACTTCAGCAAGTATTTTTGTTCGAACATGATACACCAAACAATGAATAAATTCATTTTGAATTTTTGGTGATACCTAAGATACACTTACTTTCTTTCGCAGCTTCAGCTTTGAGCGGTGTTCACAAAGAACCGGGTCGCACTTGCCAAGAAGATCCACAAGTCCCATAAAGCTGCCTTTATTATCAGTGTCATTTTCTTTCACGATTTCTTTATTGTAATGCGTAAAATTTCACGTTCGCTAAGAATATAGTTACAGGAAAAATGATCCACGGTTTGCTTTTAGCTGTTTTATATTTACCAGAAGAGGTCAGTTGCTGTCGCGTTTTACTTTTTGCTGAGATCTTAAATAATTCCATAGATAAAAATCAGTAAAATTCATAATTTTAACTTGAGGTTTATTTTTCATTCTGCATTCACTAACCGCTTTGACAAAATCATCAAAGTCATATATTTTTCCTTGTCTTTTTGAGGAAAGTTCTATTTGGTGGTGAAAGCTATCAGAGGCCATAAAACTATGACCGGGCTCAAAGTAGTTCACCATAATTTCACTCGCTGATATATCTGCAGAATTTACCATTCTAACCAAAAACGTCAGGAAGCACCAGTTCTTGTGCTGGCTCGAGATTGTAACACCACCAGGGTCGTTAAAGACATTTTCGTTACTTGTAATAATAATTATGATTATCCTTTACCTATAGTTTCTGTCACTAACACAAGAAGAATCATTACTTTTGGGCGCGGACTAAGGCTGTTCTTCCCAAAAGAGCTTGAAGTTCGACCTCTGTTTACAATACGAGGATTTAATTTTGTCCTACGTGTAGAGTTTAGGTTAGAGTGACTTCGAATGAAAGGCCTAGTTCACTAAATAAATATATGCCCTTATAAGTTAGTCGAAATATATAATGTACAAAGTCAGAAATTCATTCAAATTCCAGTTGCCAAAATCGAACAAAAGGTTTATAATTTAGAACAGATGAGTGGGACGAAACATTATTTATAATTAACAACAAACAAAAACAAAAAAAATAAATTATACAATATATGGAAAGTAGACAGTTTAGCTTCTTAGTAATAGGCTCATAAAATACAATTGAAAAAAAACGATCGATGGATTTACGTTTGATTTACCTTTTGTAAAATTGAACATAATAAAAATTTATAGACGAAAAATGAAATAACACTTTAAATAAGATTTTTATTAAACAAAATATACTTTGAATTACACCAGATAACAGGAACTCCTGAGGATTAGTTCCTCTCTCTCTCTCTATTCGATTAACTGTGATACCTGCTAAATTCCAGTTTATACGTTAAATTAACATGAATGAACTTAAAACTGCCTGAGATTGTCTGATCGACTGAATTTATTTAAAAATTTGCGCCCGTATGGTGGTTACTCAGCAAGTGCCCCTCGTATGTACTTCTTGAACCATCGAACCATTCATCTTCGGGAAACACTTACCACTTGAACCATTCTTTAGGGTTAAATAAATAACATCGTTTATCAAAACTCACTGGAACAACATATATTTAAAACTACGTATATAAATTACTGACCATATGTAACACAGAATATAACATATGTACTAATAATTATTATCAAGAGAAATGAACTCTCTCTATATATAAGGAAATTCTATTGTTATACTAACACAGTCAACGCTCTGTTCCTCGACCTTGTCGACGCATTATTTTTAAAACAGTCGTGACTCTTTAATAGTTATTGACTTTACTACACCTTGCCACTGACCTTCAAGTTCACTGGCCGCTAGCAATATTTGAAGTTAATATCTAATTAAATCTAAGAAGGTCTTTTGTGATCATCACACCCGGTTTATTTGATAGATTTATATACCAACCTTGCAACCAATTAAAATAATTGGTGTTTACTCCCTAGATCTTAATTAAAAGATGCTGAGATAAATTTCTTTTGTGGCAGTTGCAAAATATCGCCACTTACGGGTTCTCCTATTGATTGCCTTTTTTTTGACATTCGGTGGCGGGACAGCAATATGCTATCTATTCTATTACTTAAGTAAATTAAATACCCCGACGATCTGATTGTTCGTTTATGTGTAGCCGATAGCGAGAAGCAATGTATCGAAAGATTACTAGTTTATACAATATGACGACTCTTAGTCAATTTCTATATGTCTTGATTTTGCATGTACACCCCTAAAATAATGGTTAGTCTGTTAATTAAAATTATCAATTTACTCACCGGAGACGAATCTCTTCCCCTCAGACGTGAAGCGTGGAGCGAGTGACCCAAAGAATCATGCACAGAACAAACAAAAAGAAACTAACTAAATCTGATAAATGACGTTGCTTTTTCTGTTAGCGAACAGATGGATCAATCACTTTTGCTAGCGATTTGCGCAAAATTCGCGAAAACTCCGCGTGATTCCAGAACGCCGGCTGGACACACTCTAATTCTTTCTCAATTTTTTCATTCCCCTCTTCCTTAAGTTTTTCAGTTACCTGTCGATTAAACTCCATATGTGGGTCGCTGAGTTTGCGATTCCATACATGAGTTATTGTATTTCTCAATTTTTTTTGTTTTAAATTATGGTTCTACAATAAAGTGAAATGCTTACGCTATTATTTCCATTTACCTAGTTTTACGAATGATAAACATTTTTTGTTTAATCTAGTTTTGTAACGAAATAACTGAAGAAATATTATTTCATTTTTTTATATGATACAGGTTATCCCCATTCCGATAATTGCTTTCATATTTTATTTATACCCATCATTAACCTGGAAGACTGGTGAAAATACATGAAAAGAGTCTATTCATTTTTGAATAAAATAAAATACAGAATTACATTACAACTTACCATTCAAGATAATAACACAACTGCAAAAATAAAACAATTGCACTAGCACAGCTCTTTCGTTTCTTAATCATTTAAAACAATAACAAACGCATGCATGTGTTGCCATCGTAACTCTAGGGCAGGGTTGCCACATGCACCTGATCAAATATCCGTAGATTGGTTCTTAAATCTCCGTAGAATTTCCGTAGATCCTGAATAGAGCTTCAACCATAGAGAAAGTATTTGTCTATGTTATGAACATGCGATCCTTAATGACCTTGAACGCTCAAGTAGTGCACCGGTGCGAATTTTGAATTTGTTTATTGGGCGATATAGAATATTTTCTACAACTGCTATGAAAAGTAGCATATTTCTCATAACTTACTTAATTTCAAAACCATATATTGCTCACACTGTGAGAAATATTATTTCTCACGACACTTTGCCCACACTACATACATTTATATGGAGAATCCAGTAGGGGATCCTTGATGCCCAGCCAATGTCAGAAACTTATACTCGATGCTCAGCCGTTTTCGGTGGGTGGTCCTCGATGCTTAGTCTTTTAATACAAAACTATTTACTTGTATTCTTTAAATTTGTGCAGTTGTAGAAAAAGTATAGTGTGCAACACGTGGGAAAAGTACTTTTCTCACTCGTGTGTTTGCTACTTCCACACTCGTGAGAAAAGTTTAACTTTTCCCACTTGTTGCACAATATACTATTTCAGCTTTAAAGTTATGGCAACTGTAATTTTTTTTTGCATGGAGTAGTTGACTCTGGGTAGATATTGGTAATCAATGAGTTTCTGGTGCTAGTTTTGTTTATATTAATTGAAGGAAAAATTCTTTCTACTGTTGCAGAAATATGAGAAAGAATTCTAATGTGATTTGTTAATTTTACTAATAAAGGAAATGTTAGTTCATCATTTGCATTTTTTAAAACTGATACTTTGAGCCAGAACTTTTCAAAACTGTTCGAGAAATTTAATTCACATTTTCACTTATTACTATAGGAAAATGGATAGCCGAAGCTGCAATAAATGGATTTTTTTTTGCTTTATATTTTTGGGAATTAAATAATGAAGATTCTTAAGTTTTTCGTTTGTTTTTGGTTATGGTTATATTCATGATTCATGT
This sequence comes from Galeruca laticollis, assembly GCA_963921935.1. Classification (NCBI taxonomy): domain Eukaryota; kingdom Metazoa; phylum Arthropoda; class Insecta; order Coleoptera; family Chrysomelidae; genus Galeruca; species Galeruca laticollis. The sequence continues at coordinate 178,063,061 of OY998178.1, read as the reverse complement.
AAGTTAAACAACGACAAATACAGATTGGTGTTTGTCAGTTTATCTACTCTCCGCACTCTTAGTTTTCGTAGTAAGTATTTTGTTAGTGGGTAATATTTTGAGAAATAATGTACTCAGAGAACATGGAGTAAACAGTATAACAGTGCATAGTAATTATTATCATTGTTATTGAAAATTTCGTAGATTTTCGAGACTTTTCGGAGATTCCGTAGACATCTTCTGAATTCCGTAGACCTACGGAAGATTCCGTAGATGTGACAAGCCTGCTCTAGGGCTTCTCTCACAGTGGAAGCGTAAACATGTGAATTGTGGGACGCACGTAAACGCACGTCTTCGCGCGAACGATCCAAACTACTTGTTTTGAATGCAAGCGCTCACAGTGGCTGCAGATCGGTTCGCGCGTATGCGTGCGTACATTTGCGACTTGCGACCAGATCCCGTTTGGTTGGGATATTTGCGTCTGTTCGCGGTTTTCTTGCAGGAATTCTCTTAGGAAAGAATTGAAAAAAAAATGAATACTGAAAAGCTAATTGATTTAGTACGAGAGTGGACATATTTATGGGATCAGCGAGAACCAAATTATCACCATCGTAATTTACAAAAGTCCTTGTGGAAAGAAGTTTTCGAAGAAATTAATTTATCAGGTACGTAATTTACTAATTTGTATTTATCTAAACTATATTCGTATTTGAACAAGAAGTATTTATAAATAACACAAAATATAAATAACTTAGAGATTACGTACAAAATATGTTTTCACCCAGAGTTCCAAATCTTCTATTATTTCTGTTATATTGTCCTGTTTCCATATTAATTTCATTAATATTAATACCTTCTTTTTCAATAATTATATTGTGCAGTAAACATATACATTTAATAATGGCATCAGCTCGATCTGGCGTAACTTCAATAGTCGTTAATAATAATCTCCATTTACTGGCCATAATTCCAAATGCGCATTCCACCACTTGCCTTGTCCTTGATAAACGCATATTAAATATTTCTTCTTCCGGTCCTACAATTCTTTGCGGATAAGGACGCATTAAATAAAATTTTAGTGAGTATGCTTCATCGCCCAGTATAACATGATGTATGTGCATATTTGTTCCAGGTAATGCTTTTTCTATGTTTACATTTAAAGCGCGATTCTCAAGTTGTCTCGATAGATTGGAATGAGAAAAAATTCCTCCTTCGCTTGCCGTATACCCCTACGTCTATACAAATAAATTTGTAGTCCGGACCAGCTAATGGTTGTAAAACTATAGAAAAATACTGCTTATAATTACGGTACATACTGCCCGCATTAGCAGGGTTCTTAATCCTTATATGTTTTCCATCTATACAACCCACACAGTTTGGAAACTTCCATTTTCTCCAGAATTCGTTGGAAATATTAGTAACCTCTTCATTAGACGGGAAAGGCATATGAGTTTCCTGAAGACAATCCCAAAGTACTTTGCAAGTTTCATGAACAATTTTTCCTACGGTACTATCCGCAATTGAATTAAATGAGAATCCCAATTGCATGAACGATGAACCTGTCGCTAGATACCTAAAATAAAATAATTTATATATTTTTTTGTTACAGTTGACGAAGTAAAAAAACGATGGAGAAGTATACGAGATACGTTCCGTAAAGAATTTAAAAAGAGTACACAAGGTAGATCAGGTGATGGACCAGATGCAGTATTCGTGTCTAAATGACCCTATTTTACTATGTTGCTATTCTTAAAAGATATAATGACGCCAAGAGCGCTATCAGGCAATGTCGCCCGTGACATAACAGAAATCGATTCAGAAACGCAAGATGATGATGAACGTGATTAAACACAAAATTCCCTTCGTAATGTAGTTTCGCAGCAAGAAGAAAATAATCAACCACGGCAAGAAGAAAATAATCAAACGCAGCAAGAAGGAAATAATCAATTTGTCCATCATTTAACACAGTAATATCACATCAAAAAAATCTTTCAAAAAAAAAGTTAAGGCCACTAATATTGAAGAAAAACTTCTAGAGTTGGAGGAAAAAAAATTAAAAGTATTTTGAAAATAATGCAACTGATGATGATTGCCAATTTTTAATGAGCCTTTTACTTTATTTAAAATCTGTACCTAAGTCAAGAAAATTAATTGTGAGGTCGCAGTTGTAGCAAGTATTGATCAATGAACAAATGTACTCGTCCGGTCAGTCACTACCATCATTACATTGGCAACAAAGTACTTCTGCAGCAAACTCTTTAACTTCGGCCGATACTCATTATTCGATGTCAGCAGCAACCACCCCTGCTCGACAAGATTTACAAAGCCCTACAGAAAGTGAACATTCCTTGCCAGATTACTATCACTCATTTGATCCCACCTATTCCAGTTAGTTTGCTATGTCTACTTTTTATTTGTTTTTTACAGTATGGGTATGTTTAAGTTTAGTTTAATAAAAAAATATTTTTAAAATCGATATAGTGTCCTTTTGTTATCTCTTGTACCTGTGTGAATAAAAAAAATTAAATAAAAAACGTACCTTATAGTTAAAGCCAGGCGTTCCCTAGGAGAAATGGGCTCTCGAAAATTGCAATGTTTCGTTAACCTTTCCTTGATTACATTTAATATGTAATTGAAAGTTTCTTCTTTCATCCGAAAATAACTAAAAAACTTTTCTTCACTGTTCCTTAAATCATCCCAAATATGCTGAAATTCACCAAATTCCTTTCTTTTTCTTAGTATTTCAGTCACCCATACCTTCCATATTCTTTTGTGAATGATTCTTCTTCTTAGAAAAGTATTTTCTAACAAATATAAATCACGAACGGACATTTTAACTATTCGGCATCAAGTTTTATCGCAGTCAATGTGCGAACTCAACGCATGTATACGCAAGATCACAAATTCGGACGGTTCCGCGCGTTTTTATTATTCGCGCGTATCCGCATCCACTGTGAGAGAAGCCTAGGTGCTACTAAGGAAAACCGCGGTATCCTTTGCATTCTAAAAAAGACCGCGTTATCTTAAGTCGCGAATTGTCTTTATACCGCGTTCATTCTTAGAATTGAAAATATATTGCGTTTATCCTTAGGAAGCGTGGGTGGTTTGGTACATACGGCAAAACAGAATATCGCTTTTACCAGGAAATATCAAAGATACGACAATTTTACTTATTACAAGATTAAACATATGTGTAATAAACCATATCATGCCCTTAACTGAAATTTGAAAAAGTTGGAACATACCGCGTTCATCCTTATGAGGTCAGTATACGCCTTACATATATTTGATAGTTGTTGTATTTTACACATTTTTTCATATACCTATATTTTTTGCAGTAATCATCATTCGTTTTGGGATCAGATATTTTCATATGAATTTTAAATTGTATGGTCATTGATTAACTTGGTTATAGACTATTTGTCTTACTATTGTAAATTTCTTGAACATTTGTACACGAACTTTGTAACTGTCTATTTTCTTTCGAGTGGTTAACTAAGGATTCTGTCGTGAATTTCATTGTAAAATCCTCTAGCCTTCAGCTCATACTTGTTTATATACTACTGGTACTTTAACCTTCAGCTGAGTTCAGGTGTCAAACTTAATGGTTTTTTTCTTTTTATATAAATTGTAACTTGTAAGTTCTGTACTTTAACTTGCAAAAGAGACACTAGGTCCAATAATAAATCAGAGACAGGGGATATTTGCTGTTTTCATTTTAAAATCTTACCTGACAAAACCTTTAAGTGTGGAAAAGTGTATTAACCCTCTGAGGAGTTGGGGGTTAGTTTGAAGGAGTCTTGGGTGCTTTCCTAAACTTCTTTGGCGCCATATTTTTCAATTAGAAATAAATATAGAAGAATCCACCACTTCTTCGACTCGAAGCTAGTCGACTGGCGAGCACAGATTGGTCTACGGAGCAATCTGACATCTAAACGAGCACTGATGTAGGTATTGTGAAGAGGAAAAGTCTCGTTATACTATGACCTCTCAAAGCCAGATTTTGTTTAGCAAGAAATCTTATAATGTCCGGTACCCTGACAAGTACCAGTCTCCACTTTTTATCGCATTTTGTCATTTCTTGTCGATCGTTGCACGTTATCATTATGTACTTGGGTAGATTCATGTTCTGAAACTTTGGTATTTACTTTACATTCTGAAACCACTAATACTGTTGAATCCAGGTTTATCTCTGGTATAATGAGTTGCGACGAGGATGTTTTTTCTCCTTCCGTTTTTCGCTTTTTGTTTTTTTAATTTGTTTGCAACGATTGCTGTCACCAGTGCCGTAGGGGACAAGAGAGCAGGAAACCCTTTTTGAAGAACCTCGAGGGAGGGTAGTTTCCTGGCTCGAGCGGGAGGGTGCCGTGGGGCCTCTTTGGCTTAAATGATACGCCAAGCCTGAGCTCTGAGGTTCGCCGTATCTTCCGGACCCTGTACGTCCACGGGTCTCAATCCACCTGTGTCCAGGGGGATTTGTCCGGAGTAAAGGAAATAGACTAGGTAGATAACATATAAATATGCCTATATTACGAACAAGTAAGTAGCAAAATAAAGTCAACAACAAACAAAAATAAAACAATGAAAGCATAATACAATAAAAATTATTCGTTCGTCAAATGGAAATGGATTCCTTAATATATTCACTCTCTCTTTCAGTTAGTGTCCGGTAAGGACAACGAAGTTCATCTCGTCAGTGAAAAGTGACCGGGGTTTTGCTTAAGAAAAAAATATCTAGCGACTCCTTACTAAAATATAAACATAAGACCCTGACCTAGATAATGGTTACTTCATTGACTTTCATAACATTGAATTACTTACTGCAAAAAAATGATTTTCTGACCGGACTTTTCTGCTGACATGGGTGACCTCCGGCGCCCGATAAATTTTGAATGAATAATGAAATCTTAATTTTCGAAGCGGATACAATTAAAGCTATAAATATAAGGAGATTGGCGTCTTCTATATACCAGGGGTAGAAACTGGTATTGAGCAAACTTCTGCCTAATTAAAGTGTAAAATGCGTCTTCACTAGTCTTGAAAAGAACATACATAATACCAAATCGACAGTAACATAGATATCTCAGGAATAAAGCTTTATAATAACTGAAAATTTTTCAGCGTATAATTGGAGTAATCTGTATAGCTCAGGTTTAGGGGGGTGTACCCCTCGTAAATATCGCTGAATAAAATTGTATAATAAAAAAAATTTTACAAAGTATAATACTTTCTAATTAAGGTGATATACGGCTCAAGTCTCAATACACTTTTATGGCGGGATGGATAATCAGACAAATAAAATGAAAAAGGTTTTCAGATTCAAAACTTACAGTTTGAAAAATCCGGGTCGAACGTCACACAAGAAAAAAGCGGCGTCTGGATTTTATTCTCGATCGGTCGACGGGAGATGAGCTCTGATCGGCTATCTCTGATTCTAGCACTTCTCGAAAATCACTGAAACGCACTGTCGAAATGCGTGCTGTCGTATGTCGACAACCGCTTGAAGTACCGTACTGTACTGTATTGTATCGTCGCTGTACCGAACTGTCCTGTCGTCGTCGTTTTTCTTTCTATTTTCTTCCTATGTTATGTACATAGAAATCTTGATTATTTTCTGTTTCTACACATGTTTATACTTTTTCAATCTACTTCCAAAACAAATCCGAGATATTACGTCAACTAACCACTTCAAAAAAAACATACATTTTTTTTCAATATCTGCAGAACCCTCATGATATAAATGATATCAACAAAACTATTTTCTTTTTTGACTCTTAAAAATTCTTAATATTTTGTCACTTATAAATGTACTTCAATGTAACATATCTCTATAATAATAATATTTTTACTGTAATGTTTAATACTTAATGTTTTTTATGTGTATTTTTATATATATTATTTTATATTCTTATATGTGACTGTATTTTCACAAGCAACGTGTTGACGTGTACTATACAATGTAGATTGTTCCTGGTACGCAATAAATATCTATCTATCTATTTATTTATTTCGAGTTTTTTTGGGACGAGTTGGTTCTGCCATATCAGCAAACGTTGCTGTTTTGCGATGCATCACCTACTCGTCCTTGCTTCTATATGTTTGTGTTTTGATTGTTGAAGGTTATCTTTAATTGCTGTTCCAAATTTCTCTATACTAATTGCTTAATTCATCTGTATTTTATGATATTCATAAACAACTGTGTTTTGGAGTTCGACATTTATGCGTGGCAACCTTGGGGCTAATTTGGTGATTTTTCATAATTGCTTATTCAAGTTTTACTGCCTACAATAATAGAAAACTAGGTCGCTTTTTTTAGACTTTTGTATCGTATTTTGATTAAAATTATATTTGATCTAAATTTTTTATACATAGGGTGTTCCTAAATTCCCTTGCCATATTTGTGTTTATTACACTGGCGACCCCAAACAAACGGCAGCAGAAACTCAACAATGATTCCTTAAAAGAAGAATCCATGTTCTCAGAATCTTTTCGCCATTTGGTAAAGTTTAGAAAAACCAATCGCGGCTTAATTTTCTTGATACTCCTTTGGGCCTCTTGGTAAAATGTACAGGTGCTAGCCGAATCACTTCAGCCAGATTACAGTCAAGTTTCTGTACTGATTTGTAACCTCGAGTCACAAGTAGTGTTCGAAGATTATCGGGAATCGAAATAGGCCATCAAGAGTATCGATTCTTTCGGATCTTCCACCTTCCACCAGCAATTCGGATTGCTCATCTACCACAGCTGGTTTAGTAGGTAAATCTTCGAATTCGACAAGTCGGCCACTAGAAAAATGAACAGCTTTTTGACTCGGAGTGGCACTAGTACTAGCTTCTGTATCACGTTCATATTCAGCTCTTTATTCTCTCTTATTATTCTTATTTTCCTCTTCTCGAACTTTTTTTGCTTCCTTTTTAAATCGCCGCGTTCCTTTTGCCTCTTTATGATCGGAAAGTGCTTAGTTTATTAGGAATATAATGCTTTTTTCACTGCCAAAATATTATGGAAGCGTTTGAAAAGAATCTATGTATAAGCTGGAAACATGCTTTAAAGAAAGTATTTTATCGATTTATCCCTCCAAAAATCCCTTCAAATAACTTATTGGACGACTGGATCTTGACCCTCCCTAATTATTTTTCTACAAAACTTGTTAAACGATTGAGAATGAATAACATATACTGCAAATTATGTTTTTGAACTTCGAGAAGGCCTTTTAAAAAAACGAACTACACAAATGAGACGTTTATTAAGTATATTTAACATACAATCTTACTTTTATTTTGGTACAACAATATCCATGGATGTAATTCCTCCGCCCTAGGAGAGAACTATGGGAAAATTTCTCAGAACATCTTCTTCACTTGTTGTCATTCGTTTGGTTGACTTTTCTTCTTTCTATTCTTGAGAACTAGGTAGATAATGCAGGCTGTAACTATAAAGTTCAATAAAATTGAATTAAAACTTATACTTTTGAAATTAATCGGTGAAGAATCTATCTTCTCGGCTGAAGTTTTATCTTCTTGAATGGCACTGATGACATTCTTCATTTCGTTAAGATCAATTGAATCTAAATACACAGGTTTTAGCTTAACGGTATCTAAAGTGTAATTATTCTTATTAATTTGTAATTTCTGTAAATCAATGTTTTTATATTCTGGCACTTTGGTCTTAAAAGTTCTTAAATAAATAATATTGTCTATTAAAATTTCACAGCTGTTATTAAGTCCGATTAAGTAACTACCGTTTACAGGAATGTTCGTAATGTATTTGTTACAATTTTTTCCACTATACGGGGTGATCACAATCAGTTTCCAATTTCTGCACTTTAACTTCACTAATGGTAGATGGAATTTCTCGACAACTGTTTGTAGACTGGGAATATTTTAGAAGTTGGACTTCTCAAGGAGCTTTCTGTGATATTTCTATCTCTCCGTAGATGAATTCTTCTTGAATAATTTCTTCACAATTCGAATTTGTAAATGCATAGCTTAGCTCATTTGAAAGGAGAAATATGGATTGGGGTATTAAGTTTAAAATTTTAGTTTGAAGGTGTAGGAATGGGATATAGATAGATGATAGTAGTTACATTCGCTAAGTTCTACAATCGGTACTTCTAATATGAAAATAGTACTATCATACGAGTATTTACTGTAACTTTTAACTTTGATAATTTTCTCAAATAATAAAATATTGTTTAAAGATGTTTCGAAAGGAAATCTGTTATTTTTGTTAATATCTTTCTTAACGGTGTTTATCTCTGAAAGTATTTCGCTTGGGTTTGCTATAGAATTATGGAAAGTATTTATTTTTGCGAAGCTTATAGCTACTTCTATTTCATCGAGCATATCATATATTATTTGAAAGCTAATAGAGAATTTAGAGACGATCTGTTCTATGGAGAATACGTGGAAAGTTTCTATATTTTCAATTTTTATTTTTCGTAATTCTTCTTGTAAATCGTTAATACTTGATATTAGTGATTCAAATCAAACCCACTGTTTCTAGCTAATTCCACAATATAATGTAAATTGTTGAAAATTCTAAAAAATTGACAATTGTTTCGATAAATCAATGTCATCGTCAGAATGACAGAAGTTACATTTCATTTGATGCCTACCTGATGTTTAGTAGTTATTTTTGGCTAAACCAATAAGTGACCTAACTTGTGATTGACTTATTATATGTTAATAGAAAAAAGAAGAAGATGTGATATTATAAATATTGGAGCTTAGATATTATTAGCCCTATGGTGATATCCTGGATATCATTTATCCAATTAAGATCAGTATAACTGTGCAATGATATAGAAAACTAGGAAAACTATATCTGCTGATCTTTACAATTATCACTTGAGAATACAGTTTATTAGTGGAGAACTCCCTAGATTTATCTGTTCATTGACAACTTCATATTGGGGGTTCCTTAAATGTCTTCTAAATTCCAATTCTTCAATGAAATCCAGTTCTTGTTTCTTTTCACAAATATGCAGCACTTCGAGTTCTGTGTTAGGTGTCAATGAATGATTGGTGTCAAGTGGATGTTTCGCGTAGTGGGATTTATCTGGTTGTTTTAATCTGTATGCTCATAAGTGTTCACTGTATCCGATTTGAAAATTTCGAAGGGTCTGACCCAAATAGACAGCATTACATTCTGGACATTTGACTTTATATATACCTGATTTCTTTATTTGTGTTGTTTTTGTTTTCAAATTTAACAATTCTGTACTAACGTTACTTTATATTTTAAAAGAAATTGTTGTATTCATCGCTAAAGATATTATCTTTGAAATATTATTAGAAATATTTCCTGCATATGTGATGGTTTTCTAAGTTTTTATGTCATCAGTTTGTTTAGGAAATATTAGTTGTAATACCACTTTTTTCTCTTTTTCATTAATTAGTTCATTTATCACATGTAATGGATAATCGTTGGATGTTGCTATTTGTCTAATTGTATTAATCTCTCTATAAAAATTATATTTATTCATAGAAACTGAAAAAGCTCCATGTATCATTGAATTATATGCCGCTACTTTATGTGACATTAGATGATTGGAACTATATGGAATTGTCACATCAGTGTGTGTTGGTTTTCGGTAAATTGAATAATCAAGTACATTATTAACTCTTTGAATTTTCAATTCAAGAAAAATAACACAATTGAGGAAATCAGGTATATATAAACTCAAATGTTCAGAATGTAATGCTATCTATTTGGGTCAGACCCTTAGAATTTTTGAAATCCGATACAGTGAACACTTATGAGCATACAGATTAAAACAACCAGATAAATCCCACTACGCAAAACATCTACTTGACACCAATCATTCATTGACGCCTAACACAGAACTAGAAGTGCTGCATATTTGTGAAAAGAAACAAGAACTGGATTTCCGTGAAGAATTCCACTATCTATCTCCACTAATAAACTGTCTTGTTAATTGATAATTGTAAAGGGCTAATAATATCTAAGCTTCAATATTTGTAATATCACATCTTCTACTTTTTTTCTATTAACATATATTAAGTCAATCACAAGTTAGGTCTAGCCATAAATAACTACTAAACATCAGGTAGGCATCAAATGAAATGTAACATCTGTAATTCTGACGATGATATTTATTTATCGAAACAATTGTCAATTTTTTGGAATTTTCAACAATTTTCGTTATATTGTGGAATTAGCTAGAAATGATGAGTTTCATTTAAAACACTAAAATGAGTAGATTCCACGAAGTAAGGGGCGAGACAGTTAATTTTATCGTTAATACGTGAGTTTAATATTTCTTGGTTGTGGGAGAATATTCTAGAATTATTATCAAATATTTTCATGGATGATTCGAGTAATGTTATTTGGTGTTCTAACAATGTTCTTATTTTATTTTGATTATCAGATAAAGATTTAATAGCTTCGTCATATCGTATTGCAGTCTTGGTTTAAATTACCTGTCAAGAATTTTATTGCTGAGCCAAGTCCGTCAAAAAGTGATCGTTTAACCTGCTTTCTCCATAGTGGATTTATTTGATTGATTGGTGAAGATATTTTATTTTCTAATACTTGAATTATATGATAGGAATTATCGAAGTGTTCTGTAAAATTAAATATGCTGGGATGTTTTGGAAGAGAGTCATTGTAGATTGTAATATTGGTCTTTTAAAGTTAAAAAGTGATCTGTCAAGTTTGTAATATCGTATATGTGTATGAAGGTCCAAAAATATGTTTATACATATGCTGTTCCTAGTCGTAAGGGTAGGAGGCCAGGATTATCGTTTAGGTTATGGAATTTGGGGGTATTTAATCTTCCCTTGGTGGTCCAACAGAGGAGGGAGGTTTTTTAGATCATTAATGTAAATTATTTCTTGATGTACTATAAGCTTTTTATGTTTGAGTAATTTTACAGAAATTTCAACACGATCCCTGTCAAGTCTTTGAGAAATTTCGAAAGGGCCTAGAAAACGTTCGTCTTTTTTATTTAGTTTCTTAGGGTTGTGCTTGTATAAAATTTGACCGATTTTAAATTCATTATTCGAGTCACCTTTTGTATTACGTTTGTCTATAATTTTTTCTTCGTTTTGTTTCAATTTCTTGTGTACTTCTTTATAAACATGTTGTAATTTTGATTGATGGTTAGGGTATGAAAATTTCATTAGGATTTCTAGAATCTATGTGACCAAAAGTAGGTTCAAAAGAGGTAAAACTTGTAGAACTATGTATAGAATTATTGTAACCTATTATTGCGTAATCCATTAAATCATCTTCGTCGGGATAGAGTTCTCGTGATAATCTTAAGATGTTCAATTAAGGTTGAATATACTCTTTCGGTTATAGAATTGTATTCATGATGACCAGCTGTGGTAAAGTGTATTTCAATTTTGTGTAACGCTAAAAGTTCTTTAATAGTTTCGGTATTAAATGCTGTACCTTCATCTAAAACAATTAATTGTGGCACTCCGAATGATGTGAAATATTTTATTAAATATTTACTTATAATAACAGCTGTTTTAGAAGGAATGTGCACTGCTTGTGCCAATTTTGTAAATGCATCTGTTAACGTTAGATAAGACTTTCCGTTGTAAACAAAAACATCAATGGGTATTTGAAACGGTTTGGATGCGGTTTCAGTTAGCATTAGCGGAACATACGGTTTTTGTCTAGCATATTTATTTTTCTGGCAAATAGTACAAGAATTTGTGTAATTATTTAATGTATTCTTCATATTTTTCCAATAATAATTTTATTTTTTATTTTTCTAAAGTTTCCTGAATTCCTCTGTGTGTGGTTTTGCTTCCATGGTAATTTATCAATAAAATCATTTGTTCTTCCTTATTAGATACAGTGTTTACTAATTTAGTGCATTTAATGAGTCTTGGTTCGTTTGAAGATAAATGTTTTATGTAAACTTTATTGAAATCGTTATATTTATTTATTTATTTTCTTCGTTAAAATAAATGTAAAATGTGTTATTAAGACCTGTGTATTCTACTAAAACTTCAAATATGAAACGTTCATTGCCGTTTTCAGGGGTTTTAACTTTTATAATTTAATGATTTTCATAAGTCTCTTGAGAGATATCTATTTTTTGATATAAAGTTGAGTATACCAAAATTTGGTGAACTTTGTTATTTATAATTTTGTCTAATATAGGAATACCTTGGTTAGTGGTTTCATTATTAGCTATGGGATGAACAGATGAGGAATTAGATTTGGGAGTAGACAGTTCGTCTCAAGAATTTGTAGGTATATCAGCGGTATTATTAGGAGGCTGTTTCACTCGTATATGTTCCTGAAGGGAAGTACTATAAATTAAGATGTGGTCAAGATAAACAATACATGTTTCGTTAGTTATTCCTCGCAACACGTTGTCTATCACACTTTGAAAAGTGGAAGGGATGTTTTTAAGTCCAAAAGGCATTCTTTTGAATTGCAAGTGACCTTATGAGGTGCTGAAAGCAGTTTTGGGTACGTCTTAGGGATCAACTTCAATTTGGTGAAAGCCACTAGCTAAATCCAAGGATGTAAAATAGTTAGCTCTTTCTAGTCGGTCCATAATTTCACTTATCCTGGGAATTGGATAACGGTTCTGAATAGTCTTCTCATTTAAATTGCGTAAGTCTTTTACCAGTCTCCATTTTTTCTTGCCAGAAGCATCTGATCGTTTTGGGCCAAACCATATAGGCAGAGAAAACGGTGAAGTTGATTCTTCAATGATGCCATTTTGTAACATTTTTCCCATTTGTCTCTTTACTTCTTCTCTATGAATTTCCGGGAACCGATATTATTTGGTATAAATTGGACTATCGTCAGTTAATTTTATTTTATGTTTGATTTTGTTCGTGAAACTTGGAGGGATACTTTCACAATTAAATATATCTCTATACTGATAGCAAAGATTTCTTAATGCTTCTTTCTCTTCTCTATTACAATGATCTAATCTGATATTTTTTAAACTTTCTTTCAATTTATTATCATCGTAATTACTTAAATTCATTTCTGAATCTACTTCCAATTTTTCTAAGAAATTAACTTCAACTAAACTCAAAGGTTCTATTTTAAAGGGTTCATTAATATCAAGTTTAACCGGATTCTCATTAGAATTTATTATTGTAGTTATTACAAAATTATCAATTATATTTACTAAAGCTTTTGGTGTCTCGAGTCCATTACCTAAATTCTCGTAATCAAGTATTCCAATGCCATTTTTGTAATTAACGGGCAATTTAACAACTTGTTGAGTACGACCTGGTATTATTAATGAATTTTGTTTTGGACCACACAACCATATATCCGGAGTAATATAAGGTACGAAAATTTTATTAATTTTATGAGCTCATAAAACGGATCTGTGCGTGATCAGTGTCATTGGGGTTCCCTTCTAACATCTGCAGAGAAAAATAAATACACATTTTCTCAAATTTGACGGTCATTGGCGGTTTTTTAGAATAAGAAAATTATAATTGTATGTTATTATCGTAATGATTTTGGATTGTTACCTAGGATATGTGTATATAGTTGCAGTAAAAATCTTTCATAATTAAAATTCCTGAAATCATCATTTTCTTTATTTTAATTTCACAATAAAATAATTAGGGTGAATTTGAATGGCGCAATTGAACCCTACCTGTCCATAGAGTTTTATTCATGTTTGACGATTGATATATTTCTAATAATAATCAATATAATCGTGGCTAAAAAAACAGTAAAAAAACTCTAGAGCTAGCAAATTAAATAATAGTCTGGGCAATAATAAGAAATATGAATTTTTGAAAAATAAATTAATATTGAAAATAAGGCCACAATTGGTATAATCAAATTATCAATTCTAATAAAATAAAAGAATAAAGAAACCAATACAAAATATATAACATAAATTGAGCGGATGAACATTAGTACGATATTTTATTTTATTTACCAAATGAGCGGGTCTCTTGTTCAAAATAATATTGTGTATATTTAGCCATTTAGCATCTACAAGTTTATATGAAACATGATAATATTTATGAATATCATAAATATATCTTGAATATGATTTCTGGAATTTTCGATACGTGCCATATCTGTTACATCTAAACAAGGTCAACATCGCAGTAGAATGCAAAATATAAATTTATCTTGCCTATTTTATTAGTTCACTAATAACCTCTAACCTTTTCTGATCTACTTCTGTATTATATGAAAAAAAAGAAATTGAAAATAAATCGAATAGTTTCGTGGCGTTCTCTCATTTCAATAGAATTTAACAATCAATTTTCCACGATTTATTGAAAGTCTTGATTAAAATATATTTTATTCCAATTTGTGAATCCATCCGAAATATAAATAACTCAATATGCAGTTTGAAAATTTTTACAAAAAAACACAAATTCGACGGTAATCAACGTTAATTTGAATATCGCAAAACGTACATTTGCTGTTGCCGACAGAAATTGTTACCCAAATCAAAATAAACAATGGATCAAATGATAACAAAGAAAAATTGAATGCATTGGAGTTAAAGAGTTAAAGAGTTAAACGACCTTGTTATGTAATTAACGATCCATGCAGAAGCCTACATCCACTATCTCGGATGTCTTCTGCGCGATTTTCGTCTATGAGATTCTTGCGAAAATCTTTTGGCCACAAATTCACAGGCTTGGCTTGGTTTTAAAAAGCTTGGCTTGAGCTTGGCTTGAAATCAAGCCAAGCTTTTAAAAATACCAAGCCAAGCCTAGCCATTTTTTCTCAAGCCAAGCCAAGCTTTTTTTTGAAAAAAGCTTGAACTACCAAGCTTTTCAAGCCAAGCTTTCAAGCTTTTGTAAACAATAATGTAATAAATTTTTTTAAAGTAACTAGGTAATCTATTTAATGTTCTCTACGGAAGTTCTTAGGATGTGCGATGAAAAAAAGGTTTTATGCTTAATTACCAATTTTCTTGTCGATTATCTTCTAAAAAAGTTCTATAAGGAAACTCTTAGGATATGCGTTGAATAGAAGGAGAGGAAACTCTCAAAAAGGAGAACTGATTTAGGTATAAAACCTTATCATTATCGATCTACATTTACTTCTATCCTATCATATATTTCTGTATCAATACAAGAAATATACATAACATGCTCAACTATATATACTTGCATGTATGAGAAATATTACACTCACGATAATTAATTATAATAAACTCCAATAAATAATATTTACTTAACTCAAAACACCCATTTTTCGTAATAAGACCAACATTGTTTTATCTAAGTATTGAACTGGTTTCTTACATGGTTTGCAATGATATATTAAATAAATAATCTTCTTAATTCGGGAAAGGAAATCAAAAATAAGAACAAGTTTTTTTTACACAACTCATATAATGAACATGAATATAAAAAACTATATATTATTATAAAAATACAACATGACATTAGAATGGAAAGCAGAAAAATAAAAAACAATAAATAAAACAAGAAAATGAGTAATAATTCTAAAAACTAAACAAACCATATATAATGAATAACTTAAAGATAAAAAATAGTTTTTTCTAATTCTAATTACTTAAAAGAACAAAGACGGTTTTTCCAAACATCTAAAATAGTTCTTGTCCTACCCGACTATTGAGGCACATCAAGCACCTTATGGATTCGTCATTTAATCTGTTACGTAATTTGGTAACAGTAAGGGAGGCTCGGGAAAAATATCTCTTGATAGCTGCAGAGGTTGCAGGAATGGACAAAAAATATTTTGCCATTTTAGCTAAATTTGGGAAAGCATTCTCGTGCATCGCCACCAATTAAGAATATCTTCAGAGCCTTCAATCCGTGGTGTCTCTAGATATTTATCAATTTCATATCGCCAAGCTATAATATTATAATTATTCCTAGTTGGCGATATTTTGTACAAACTTAAAAAGTCTATATCGAATTCATTGTTTTCGGCGTCAATGCCGTCAGTGTCAGTACAACTATTAAATTCATTGTTTTCCAATTCTTCGTTATTTACACAGTAGTAAGTACTTTTATATATTTGCTCAAATTGTTCAACGGCCTTAGTTTCTAAACTTTCTCCCCAATTAGTTGCTGAGAAAGTTTCAATTTTGTGTCGCTGATCTAATTTTAAAACTACGCAATATATCCAGTTTGTTTTATCATAATGCTTTAAGATTTTATCGCGTGCTGCTTGAAGTCATAATAACAACGCTTCGTCAACGTTGTTCCTATCAACTATTTGATCTAAGTCTAATGCCCACTTTTCTAATTTATCTAGTAATAAATTAATTCCTATTATAACCATTGGTAGTCTCTGATTCCAAATTTGTTGAAAGTTTACTGAAACCTGTTAGATAATTGCAAACATTTTGAATAAGAGATCACCCATTATTAGTGACTCGAAATGTCTTCCACATTGTCGCAAAGCACGTTAATGCCATTTTTTAAATTTAAGGCCCAAGACAGCATTTGAAACGTGGAGTTCCATCTTGTAGTCACATCTATACATCTATTTTTGGCATTTTTAGATTTAAAGTATTGCAAAATTTTTCAAAATTTATTCTAAGTTGTTCCGATTTTTTAATTTTTTTTTGCAATAGCTTTGATTTTCTTGACAATCACAGTGAATTTTGACTTCCAAGGTTTCCTCGTCAGATTCAGTATCATTGGTCGTATCATCAATATTAACTTGAAGAATTATTGAAAAGCAAAAATATATCAAGAAGTGCGAAAATCAGGATTTACAAGACTGTGATTAGGCCTATAGTTACATATGCCTCAGAAACATGAACATTGAACCAAAAAGGTTTGCCATTCACAAAACTTAATTTCACATGAGCTATTAAGGCAAAACTGACTTAAATGAAGCGAATCTTTTTTTGCAGAAATTAGTTATTTCTAATTATAAGTTTCATACCTGATATTAAAGTTAACATCGGAATTAATCTACAAAAAAACCAATCATATCGCCTGAACAAACAAAAGTTACAACAAAACCAACATTCATTCAATGCATTCAATTTTTCTTTGTTATCATTTGATCTCCATTGTTTATTTAGATTTGGGTAACAATTTCTGTCGGCAACAGCAAATGTACGTTTTGCGATATTCAAATTAACGTTGATTACCGTCGAATTTGTGTTTTTTTGTAAAAATTTTCAAACTGCATATTGAGTTATTTATATTTCGGATGGATTCACAAATTGGAATAAAATATATTTTAATCAAGACTTTCAATAAATCGTGGAAAATTGATTGTTAAATTTTATTGAAATGAGAGAACGCCACGAAACTATTCGATTTATCTTCAATTTATTTTTTTCATATAATACAGAAGTAGATCAGAAAAGGTTAGAGGTAATTAGTGAACTAATAAAATAGGCCAGATAAATTTATATTTTATTCCAATTTGTGAATCCATCCGAAATATAAATAACTCAATATGCAGTTTGAAAATTTTTACAAAAAAACACAAATTCGACGGTAATCAACGTTAATTTGAATATCGCAAAACGTACATTTGCTGTGGCCGACAGAAATTGTTACCCAAATCTTAATAAACAATGGAGATCAAATTATAACAAAGAAAAATTGAATGCATTGAATGAATGTTGGTTTTGTTGTAACTTTTGTTTGTTCAGGCGATATGATTGGTTTTTTTGTAGATTAATTCCGATGTTAACTTTAATATCAGGTATGAAACTTATAATTAGAAATAACTAATTTCTGCAAAAAAAGGTTCGCTTCATTTAAGTAAGTTTTGCCTTAATAGCTCATGTGAAATTAAGTTTTGTGAATGGCAAACCTTTTTGGTTCAATGTTCATGTTTCTGAGGCATATGTAACTATAGGCCTAATCACAGTCTTGTAAATCCTGATTTTCGCACTCCTTGATATATTTTTGCTTTTCAATAATCTATTCAAGGCATAAATGCAATTATTGCCACGCATTATTCTGTTTTGGATTTCCTCCCCTATATTGGGTTTTCGTGTGATTATTGTTCCAAGGTACTCGAATCGATCTATTTCTTCAAGAAATTAACTAAAATAATTGCATAAAAACAAAAACGCCACACGCCACTGAAAATCCACGTCTTTCTGCGTGAATATTCGCCAAATATTTTCAAAGTCACCGTGTGGGAGATTAAGCAAACATTCGTGCAAATGATAAATATTGGTCTATTCGCCAAATACACGTAGTGTCTGGGACCGGCCTTAAAGATAGCGGATCCGAATATGTGGCAGAGGAAGGGAAAGAAAGTTTGTCTTCCAACAGTTCTCGCGAACATATTCGAAAATCACGAAAAACAAATGAAATCATACAGGTCTCTAATTTTTTTAAAATTAGTTTAGGGCAGACAAAACAGCACTTTATGTACAAGCAAACCAATTATACTCAAAATGAAAAATGGGACAACTACGTCATTAAAAAGACATTTACAAAGTAAACATAAGGATTCTTATGAAAATCCAAATAGTTCTAGCTTTTGTTTTAACCTGGCTGCAGAGCCGGACAACTCCAAGTGAATATTCGGTTAGTTTTTTTTATCTTATATAGGTATTATTCCGTTTTGAATCGACATGTCAACTTTTGAGTTGTTTTGTCTCACTCTCGAATTTGAGTGGTTGGACTTATATTATTTGTTTTTTTAACTAATTATTAGAATCAAGAGTAAATGGTCGAATAAAATTGGTTTAATAAAATTATATGGATCGTATGAGTAGAAAAGGAAAAGATTTAAAGAAATTTAATATACTGGGTTTAAGAGGAAAATAGTGCTTCATTCAAGAAACAAAAAAAATAGATATGTAATTTTTTGGAAAGCCAAACGTTCATTGAAATTGTTATTCCTCAGAAATCCTAGAGCTTTTTATGAAGAATATTTTTTTAGTGGAATATAAACTTTTCTTGTATCTGTATAAAACTTTTTGTGACACATGCCTATAATTTTCAAGAAAAAAATACAAGAAATAG
This sequence comes from Galeruca laticollis, assembly GCA_963921935.1. Lineage (NCBI taxonomy): Eukaryota > Metazoa > Arthropoda > Insecta > Coleoptera > Chrysomelidae > Galeruca > Galeruca laticollis. The sequence goes on along the minus strand of OY998178.1, from coordinate 178,044,162 downwards.
ATTAACGACTTATTGGCACGGGAACTGTAGAAGTTGAAAAACTCAATGATATATTAGTTCAATACATTTGTAAGAAATATTTACCTTTCAATTTTTTTGAAGACGAGGTAAGCCGTAACTTATTTTCCTACATAAATCCAGCCATACATTTGCCTGGTAGAAACCAAATGAGATCGCTTACTCTGAGAAAATTTACTGAAACTCAATGTTCTGTTTCAAAAATTTTGCAGTTGAATAAATCTAGGAAATCTTATACAATTGACGGTTGGTTATCTAATTCAACTAGTGGATTTTATGGCATCACTGCCCATTTTATTTATGATAATTGGAAACTACATGCAATTTTATTAGATTTCGTTCCTGCCAAGGGATCATATACAGACCATTGATAATTCATTAAAATTTTATCATTTAGAAAAGAGTATTCAGCGTGTAACAACAGACAATATCAACAGTAACTTTACTTTTGCCTCAGAGTTAGAAAAGTTTAATGAAAATTTTCATTCGCGAGGTATGTATTTTGTCTGTTTCGCGCATATTTTAAATTTAGGAGCGCGTGAGTTCATGCAAATTCTTCAAGTTATTATTGATGATACGACTAATGATACTGAATCTGACAAGGAAACCTTGAAAGTCAAAATTCACTGTGATTGTCAAGAAAATCAAAGCTATTGCAAAAAAAAATTAAAAAATCGGAACAACTTAAAATAAATTTTGAAAAATTTTGCAATACTTTAAATCTAAAAATGAAAATGCCAAAAATAGATGTATAGATGTGACTACAAGATGGAACTCCACGTTTCAAATGCTGTCTTGGGCCTTAAATTTAAAAAATGGCATTAACGTGTTTTGCGACAATGTGGAAGACATTTCGAGTCACTAATAATACGTGATCTTTTATTCAAAATGTTTGCAATTATCTAACAGGTTTCAGTAAACTTTCAACAAATTTGGAATCAGAGAAAAATGTACTCTACTAATGGTTATAATAGGAATTAATTTATTACTAGATAAATTAGAAAAGTGGGCATTAGACTTAGATCAAATAGTTGATAGGAACAACGTTGACGAAGCGTTGTTATTATGACTTCAAGCAGCTCGCGATAAAATCTTAAAGCATTATGATAAAACAAACTGGATATATTGCTTAGTTTTAAAATTAGATCAGCGACACAAAATTGAAACTTTCTCAGCAACTAATTGGGGAAAAAGTTTAGAAACGAAGGCCGTTGAACAATTTGAGCAAATATATAAAAGTACTTACTACTGTGTAAATAACGAAGAATTGGAAAACAATGAATTTAATAGTTGTACTGACACTGACGGCATTGATGCCGAAAACAATGAATTCGATATAGATTTTTTAAGTTTGTACAAAATATCGCCAACTAGGAATATTAATAATATTATAGCTTGGCGATATGAAATTGATAAATATTTAGAGACACCACGGATTGAAGGCTCTCAAGATATTCTTAATTGATGGCGATGCCACGAGAATGCTTTCCCAAATTTAGCTAAAATGGCAAAATATTTTTTGTCCATACCTGCAACCTCTGCAGCTATCGAGAGATATTTTTCCCGAGCCTCCCTTACTGTTACCAAATTACGTAACAGATTAAATGACGAATCCATAAGGTGCTTGATGTGCCTAAATAGTCGGGTAGGACAAGAACTATTTTAGATGTTTGGAAAAACCGTCTTTGTTCTTTTAAGTAATTAGAATTAGAAAAAACTATTTTTTATCTTCAAGTTATTCATTACATATGGTTTGTTTAGTTTTTAGAATTATTACTCATTTTCTTGTTTTATTTATTGTTTTTTATTTTTCTGCTTTCCATTCTAATGTCATGTTGTATTTTTATAATAATATATAGTTTTTTATATTCTTGTTCATTATATAAGTTGTGTAAAAAAACTTGTTCTTATTTTTGATTTCCTTTTCCCTTTACCGAATTAAGAAGACGAAATAACGATTTCATTATTATTTATTTAATATATCATTGCAAACCATGTAAGAAACCAGTTCTATACTTAGATAAAACAATGTTGGTCTTATTACGAAAAATGGGTGTTTTGAGTTAAGTAAATATTATTTATTAGAGTTTATTAAAATTTATTATCGTGAGTGTAATATTTCTCATACATGCAAGTATATATAGTTGAGCATGTTATGTATACTTCTTGTATTGATACAGAAATATATGATAGGATAGAAGTAAATGTAGATCGATAATGATAAGGTTTTAAACCTAAATCAGTTCTCCTTTTTGAGAGTTTCCTCTCCTTCTATTCAACGCATATCCTAAGAGTTTCCTTATAGAACTTTTTTAGAAGATAATCAACAAGAAAATTGGTAATTAAGCATAAAACCTTTTTTTCAACGCACATCCTAAGAACTTCCGTAGACAACATTAAATAGATTACCTAGTTACTTTAAAAAAATTTATTACATTATTGTTTACAAAAGCTTGAAAGCTTGGCTTGAAAAGCTTGGTAGTTCAAGCTTTTTTCAAAAAAAAGCTTGGCTTAACTTGAGAAAAAATGGCTAGGCTTGGCTTGAGAAAAAATGGCTAGGCTTGGCTTGGTATTTATAAAAGCTTGGCTTGATTTCAAACCAAGCTTTTTAAAACCAAGCCAAGCCTGTGAATTTGTGGACAAAAGATCTTCGCAAGAATCTCATAGACGAAAATCGCGCAGAAGATATCCGAGATAATGGATGTAGGCTTCTGCATGGATCGTTAATTACATAACAAGGTCGTTTAACTCCAAACCTATTTCACTACACCTCAACCAATTTTTTAAACCCTGTTTTTCGGCTGCTTTTCAGGGAAATACAGCCGAAATATGCTAGGAGTCACAATCGCATACCACGGACAAAGCTATACTAAAAATCACATTGAATGGACGATGCCGTATAGCAAGGAGCCATACATGCATTGAAAAAGCACATATTGTTCGGGAAAATAGCCAAACCACCTGGGTACAATATTTTTTTGTATTTTTGTGAACATTGTTTACTAGGATTCTAAAAATATCAATAAAGAATCTTTTTTAGTATTATGGCTTTACTCCTACGCAGGATTTCAGCACTTGTCTATATTCCATATCCCATCTCCTTAATTATTCCCTTTGTCCCATTTCAATATGACCAATAATAACAAAGTTACATGTTACTGCCCTTATGGCGTTACTTCCAGTGGCACTACGTAATTTTTCGGGTGGCTATGAGGTGCAGATGCGCATGACGTGTCGTTTATGAAGATAGGTTACTCATACAATGCCGTTTGGCGACTTCCGTTCCCGTGCCACCCTAGTATATCTATATCCGCATTCTTCGGGTGGCTATGAGGTGCGCATGACGTGTCTTTTATGAGGGTAGGTTACCCCTATAATGCCGTTTGGCCACTTCCGCTCCCGTGCCACCGTGGTATATCTATATCCGCATTGTTCGGGTGGATATGAGGTGCAGATGCGCATGACGTGTCGTTTATGAGGGTAGGATACCCCTATAATGCCGTTTGGCCACTTTCACTCTCGTGCCACAGTAGAATATCTGTATCCGAATATTTCGGGTGGCTATGAGTTGCAAATGCGCATGACGTGTCGTTTATCAGGGTAGGTTACCCCTATAATGCTGTTTGGCCACTTCCGTTCCCGTGCCACCGTAAAATATCTACTGTAGTACTTCTCAATTCAGTCTTATATTTTAATTACCTGCAAATTCTGCATATTTATAGAATGTTACATGTTATACAGCGTTTCCACGGATGGGGTATCCTATAGGTGAAAAATGTTTAAATATTAGTTTTAGAGAAAAATGTCATACTTGATAAAAAGTTTTGCTTGTTCTGAAACTCCCATAAACTGAAATCAAATTCAAGTTTTTGAAAACCCGTCTCATGTTATAGCCAGTTTTATGAAAACCGTATGAATTTTTGCACTAACTTCGAAAATAATGTATTAATCTAGTGAGTGACGTTTACGATGTACCAAGTAACTCTCAACTTTTATAAATAATTTTCAAATTGTCATTCTTTAAGAAATATTTGACAACAATGTTAACTATTCAAGAATTATAGTCACTATCAAAAATAACAATACAGAATAATAATGTGAGAAAAACTAAGTAAACAAATAACATCTATTCAATACACTGTGTTATTTATAAAATGCGACATAGGGTTTCCTGTACAAAACTGTCAAACGCGAGCTAACTTTTTTACCAAATAGCGTTCGTCAAAAATAATAACAGATTTGAAAAGGTCGTTAAAAAATAAATTTAAATGCACTTTTAATTTTCTTAAATTAGGTCTGGTTTACTAAGAAAATGCATAATTATGTTTTTAAAAGTCGTACGCCATTTTTATAAAACTTTGGAATACTAAGGACCGGTGCCGATGTGTCCGAGTTGGTACTTGGTACTCAAAATTTAAAGTTGAACGTAAAGGGTCGCGTTTCGCTCCCGCAGTGGGTCCGAAATGTTTTTTTTCATAATTTTTGTCGAAAAAGAAATTTTAAGTAGAGATATTTGAAATATAAGACAATTTTTTTAGGTTACAAATTTATATATTTAATTAAATGATCAAATTATTTTCCCTTTGCTGCTAAACAGTGTCCCAAATGATCATAAAAGTTCGGCCGTACATTATAAATAACAGTTCTACTAATTTTTAGACATTCATTAATAATAATATTTTTCATTTCATCTTCTGTCTCCGGTTCATATTCCGCTACCTTATTTTTTAGGAAACCCCATAAAAAGATATCGGGGGGTGCTAAATCTGGAGATCTTGCCGGCCAATTTATTGTATCCCCTCGACCTATCCACCTATTTGGGAAAACAGTATCAAGATATTCCCGTACTTCCCCACGGGAATGAGCCGGGCAACTATCATGTTGATACCATACTGAAATATTCTAGGCCATTGAAGTTGTTACTTAGGAAGAAAGGACCAATTATTTTATCACAAAATATGCCGGTTCATACGTTTACTTTTTTCTTGTATTGGGTATGAGACACATTTATTTTACATGAATTCACTGTATCCCAATACCTTTGATTTTGTTTGTTAGTTTTTCTCTTCAAAACACAACTAGACTAGTCGGTAAAGCAGATGTATCTTAAAAAATTCCTATTGCGGTTGGCTTTGTCTATCATAGTTTCGCAGAAAAATTGTCTATTAAAATAGTCTTGCTCAAAAAGTTCTTGCACATCATGAATTTTGTAAGCTTAGAAGACGTTTTTTCTTGGAATACTGTGTACTTTAAAAATAGTAACATTTAAATCTCGTGCCACGCGTCTAATGGTGGTCCTAGGGTTTTCGACAAAAGCCAACAAAATGAACAGGTCAATCTCCATTAATGTTGTTCGATTTCTTCGTCGGTGTTCCGGTTTTAGGCACAACTTTGCTTCAAATTGTTTAATAATTTGATGTATCCTGTGATGCGGTACATCATTCTGACCATTGGACATATTAAATAAAAAATGTTTAATATCGCTACTACTGGGACCGCCATAATACATGGGAACAATTTGCACAGTTTCTTCACGAACAATTTTTAACGAAATTATAACTATTATAATAAGTTAAAAATTATTAAAAAATGAGTCTAAACTTAAAACAACAAATGAACTTACGAAAATATCGACAAACGAAACAAGAAATTACTCACAAGTACACTAAAATAACAAATCCAATCGCTCCAATACTTATTCGCTCCAAAGATTACAAATTGTCGTGAATGAAAATGACATTCTTTGGAAGGCTACGTACTCGATTTTGGTTTCTAAAATTGATACTAAATTGTCTGAACTTTTCTTTAAATAAATAAATTTTTGAAACAAATAACTTTGCATCATTATAAAAATAATGTTTTTATATAAAAATTGTAAAAAAAGAACTAAAAACAAAAAACTTCGTCACAGCGTGGGATCGAACCGTCATCCTCCACATTCAAATTTCGCGTACCAAATACCAACTCGGCCATCTCAGTCCTGGTTGTTTGTATTCGAAAGTGATATAAAAAAGGCGTATGACTTTTAAAAACATAACTATACATTTTCTTATTAAACCAGACCAAATTTAGGAAAATTAAAAGTGCACTTGAATTTATTTTTAAACGACCTTTTTAAATCTTTTATTAGTTCTCACGAACGCTATTTGGTAAAAAAGTTAGCTCGCGTTTGACAGTTTTGTACAGGAAACCCTATGTCGCATTTTATAAGTTGCAAATCATCTCTCAATTCTCTTTCTAAATTCTTTCGCAGCATTTCTGGGGTAATTTCGTTAACGACATCAATAATAGCTCGTTTCAAGTCTTCAATATTATGGTTTGAATTATTTGCGTAAACTTTTGGTTTTAAGTAGCCCCATATAAAAAATCTAAAATCGTTGAATCGGGGGATCGGGGCGGAAAAATATTGATCCATGACGTCCCATCCATCGCCCAGGAAAATATTCATCCAGCCATCCTCTAATTAGCAAAGTCGAATGTGACGAACATCCATCATGTTCAAAGTACATTTTACGCCTTTGTTACAGGGGAACATTTTCTAATTAAGGTATTAAGAAGTTGTCCAGCAAACACAAATATACCTCCTGATTCAATGTATCTTCCAGAAAATACGGTCCGATTATTCGATCCGGTAAAACCGCACACCAAACATTAACTTGTTTAACAAATTGACTCGTACAGTTAATCCTTTTGCTTGGGTTTTCACTTGCCCAATTTCGACAATTCTGGAAAGAAACGACTCCGTTTGTTGAAAACGTTGTTACATCAGAAAACAAAATATTATTGTGAAAGAATCGGTCATGGCCAATCATGGCACAAAAGTCTAACCTTGTGTCATAATCAGAATATTGTGAGGCATGAATAAATATGGTATGAATAGGTAACATTGTTGTCAAATATTTATCAAAGAATGACAATTTGAAAATTATTTATAAAAGTTGACATTTACTTGGTACATCGTACACGTCACTCACTAGATTAATACATTATTTTCTAACATAGTACAGACATTCATACGGTTTTCATAAAACTGCCTATAAAATGAGACGTGTTTTGAAAAACTTGAATTTATTTTATGGGGTTTCAGAACAAGCAAAACTTTTTATTTTTATCAAGAATGACATTTTTCACTAAAACTAATATTTAAACATTTTTCGCCTATAGGATACCACAACCGTGGACACGCTGTAGAATGAAATTCGATTTTTCACTAGAAAAAGAAAATTGAAAAATATGCGCACAAAATCCAAGAAGCTAGTATATATCCAGAGGGGGTATATACTCCAAAATTCTCCAAAAATTCAGACTAATTTAAAATAGGATATAGATGAATACTCATTTCAGTTGCTGGTCCAAAAATTTCGTATCAACTCATGAATGTGTAGAATACTTAATGAATAATGAAAATTATCTCCATTTTCTTGAATACACACTCGGCACAGTATTTACAAAAAATACAACTGCAACGGCTTCTAATGAAATCAATTTGCAGCTTAAATCAATCCGTTCCTCTGTTGTTCGTTCATAATTTCCATGAACACACAATAATCGAAAGCAAACATCACAATAGGCATTGTTGACGGCAATGTCTAACTTGACAGCAACAAATTCTTGGTGAATAGATATTAGAATACCTACTATGGCATTTTTGAAGTATGTTGAAAAAACGGGCTTTCCAATAAATTAATAGGAGACAAAAATATTCCAAAACAATATGTACTATGTACAATATATACTATGACTTACCTAGTATACTTGAATAACAGTTATAAAAAATCTGCGTGAAGTTGGCCCATGCCAACAAGCATTGATGTTCGGGAACGTATTTTTACTACGAGGTAGACATTCTATTTTTTTTTTGAAATCGCAATCAACGCTATCATAAATTAAGGGATTTTTATAAAAGTATAACAATTTTGAATTATGATCTTATTGCCTATTAAATCGTTTCCTAGACAATCTTCTTCTTTCTTCCTTTCTTTCTTTCTTTCTTTCTTTCTTTCTTTCTTTTTTTCTTTCTGTCCTTCTTTCTTTCTTTCTGTCTTATTTTCCTGGCCCTACAACACTGGGTGAGTCTTGGTCGCATCCACTATCGCCCTCCATCTTCCTCGATCTTGTGCTTCCATTTCCTACTGTTGTACTCCCATTCTAGACACATCTGCTGCGACTGCATCTTTCCATCTTTTCCTGTGTCGGCCTATTGATCTTCTACCATCTGGTCTTTCAAGAAATATTGTTTTTAACAATCTGTGATCCTCTGATCTCAATACATGCCATGCCCATCTTATTCGATTAGCCTTTGTGTGTCTGACTATGTTCTCACTGCCATACAGCGCTGACAACTCAGGATTATGGCGTCTTCTCCAGTGTCCTGTTGTCTCATCTTGTTGCGGTCCAAATATCATTCTAAGAACCTGTCGAAAACAAGAAACTTATTTATTTCCCGTTGAGTAAGGGTCTAGGTTTCGCTGCCATATGTAACCACCGGGCGAATAATTGACTTGTATATTGTTGATTTGGATTATCTTCTTAACAGTTTAGATCTCAAGAGTGTTGTAAGAGAATATAGCGCCCTATTCCCCGCCATTATTTTTGCTGAGACATCTTTTTCTACTCAATTATCATCTCTAATTATCGTTCCTAGGTACTTAAGCTCCTTAACCACCTCAAAGTTGTAGTCATTAATGGAAATATTCTGTCTGATTCTAGGTCTTGGGTTCTTGGATACTACCATGTATTTAGTTTTTTCTTCATTTACTCGTAGACCCAGAATACCTGCTTTCTCCTCGAGTTGGGAGAACACTTCTCTCATATCTCCCGTTGAATGAGCCACCGTACCTATATCATCAGCAAAAGCCAACAATAGTTTTGAACCCTACTTAGCAAAACCTTCAGTTAGTTCCGATGTTATTTTACCAACCGCAAACTCCAAGGCCAAACTGAATAGCAACGGTGAGAGGGGATCTCCTTGTCTGAGTTCTGATGTTACCTTAAATGGAGTTGATGTTCTGCTTCCTATCCTCACATGTGCATATGAGGTTACCACACACATTCGTGTTAGCTCCACCAATTTCCTTGGTATGCCCATTTCTAGCGTCGCCACCCATAACCTGCTTCTTTTTTTAGAGTCACATGCTTGCTGGAAATCAACAAAGATTTGGTGAACATCCCGGTTAAATTCACAGTTCTTTTCTAATATCTGTTTGATCGTGAATATTTGATCTATCGTTGACCTTCCAGCACGAAACCCGTATTGATAGTCGCCGTCTTCCGCATAAGGGGTCAACCTTCTCAGTAGTATGGTTGCCAATACTTTGTATGTTGTGTTGATAAGTGATATTCCTCTATAATTTCTAAATTCTTCTTTGTTTCGATTCCTATGTATAGGTATTATGATACTTCCGCTCCAATCTTTAGGCATTTTCTGTTGTACCCATATATTCAGGATCATTTCATATATTTTTCGGTGTAAAACATTTCCTCTTTTTTTTTAACAACTCTGCATTTATACCATCATTATCTGGTGCTTTATGATCTTTGAGATATGTTATCGCATTTTTTGTTTGGAGTATTGGTGGTGGTATTATTATATCCGCTGGGTGGAAGGTAATGTCTTCTTTTTTCTTTGTCCCCCTTCCAATAATTAGTAATTGTTTAAAGTACTCCTTCCATCGTTCAACAATTTCCGTTTCCGTCACTATCAGTTCTCCACTTTAATTTCTCACGCCTTTCGTTCCTCTCACACTCCCATTCCTCCTCACTCTCTTTCCTATAGAACTTCCTTGTCTGATTCATGCCTCTATCCTTGTCTACTTTCCGTATCTGGTGTTCTAGTTAGTTCTTCTTTTTAGTTCTGAGTAATCTCCTTGTCTGTGCTCTTGTTCTGTGAAATTCTTCTTTGTTCTCATTCGTAGGGTTTATTAGCATGGTTAGTCTCTTATTTGTTTGGAATTCCAGCGCTTCTTCACATTCTCTGTCAAACCACCTTCTTTTGGGGTGCTTCTTCTTTTTCCCAATGGTTTCGGTCGTTGCTTCTTCTATTTATGTAGCCACTTGCTGCCATGTTTCCTCTAGTTCTTTATTATCTTCCTCGTGTCTTAGGCATTCAAATTTGTTGCTCAAGGTTATTTGGTACTCACCTTCCTTTTTGGGTTCTTGAAAAGCTTCTACGTCCCACACTTCCCTTGACTCTTTTTGTTCAGGTTTCTGTGTTGTTATTTTCGTTCTCAGCCTGGATTTAACTAGGAAGTGATCGGTAGTGATGATGCTACTAGAGTGTTTTGCATCTATGAGAATGTGGTCTATTTTGTTTCACGTTGTTCCGTCATTTGAAACCCATGTGGCTTTATATACGTTCTTTCTTTTAAATTGTGTGAATTTTACTACCATATTATTAGATATTGCAAACTCTGCTAATCGGTGCCCATTATCATTCGTTATGTCGTGTAGGCTATGTATTCCTACCACCTTTTTGAGACACTCCTATTTTCCCAGTTTAGCGTTACAATCTCCTATCACTACCCTGATATCATGACTTGGAGCCGCCCTATACTATTGATCCAGTAGCTCATAAAATGCATCTTTCTTCTCCTCCTCTGCGGCCTCTGTCGGGGCATAAATCGAAAATATCCTAATATTGAACCATTTACCTTGAAGTCTGATATAACAAATTCTCTCGCTGACTGACTTAAAGTATATTACTGCTGTTTTTATCCTCTTTGCTATGGCGAAGCCACATCCGTATTCATGTCTGTCCTCACTACCGGACCAGAACACTATATCGTTTACCCTCTCCATATTATCCGTTCCTGTCCATCTCACTTCCTGTATAGCAGTTATATCCCTCTTATATTTTTGAAGCTCTTCAACCGCTCCCGTTACTATACCAGACCTGTACCAATTCAGTACATTCCATGTTCCCAAAAGAATACCCTTCTTTCGTTGCCTACGTCGTTTATTCCGTGTATCCGTCCAATTCCGAGGCAATAGTTTTTGTTTCGTAGCTTCAGGTTTTTACACGTATCGATTGCTGGTCGATAGCACAACCCCCTTTTCGGTGGACCATTTCTCCCGCTCTTGTTAGCCCTGACCCTGTTTCCCACTGGGATTGGTTACCACTGTCTTTCACAAGGTAACTCAGGTTAACAGGGTTCACCCCGCGAACGTGAGAGTTGTAATTGAGTAGGAGAAGCTACTTGACGCTAGCTGGATATGGCGTCATATATTGCGCTTTACTAGTTCATTGAACCCTCCTAGACAATCTCTGTTTGTTTATTGTTGAGACAGAGATTCACTACTCATTTGGGTTTAATATCTATTTGCTGCTAAAAATATCTAAAATGGACCGTGATAATGATGTCCAGATGTGCGGGACACCCCCGGAGTATTTGCTCATGAAAAAGTCATCTTAAATGTATGGCCAAATAAGTGCAATGCAAAATAAGGATAAGTTTACAAAAGTTTCATGAATGACATCAATGAAAAAAAAGAACCTCCCTATCTGACACGATTGCATAATTTCCTATTTATCTACAAAGTTGAAGGCATCCACGTTATGGTCAAATTACTCCATGCTGATAGAACTTCGTACTAAAGAAGACATTGATATTACAGGATATTCGAAATTATGAACTTTCTTGAAATGTCAAGTGTCAACTATACACTAAAGTCAAAAGTTTCATCAAATGAACAAATTCAAACGTTTATTACTCAAGCAGCAACCTAATTAATGAATAAGGTACGTTTGGAATGTAATAGTTTTATTAAAATTACTGATTAATATTCATATTCATTAAGTTTCATGCTATTATGGTTGACAGATCGACATTAATTTGATATTTACGTCGAGTCCAATAAAGTTCAATCAGATCTTTGAAAAATATTTAAATATAACTCACGTCAAAAGCAAAAGTACCTTTCAGTATTTATCAGAAACAGAATCATGGTGAAGGATCACAGTTTCATTCAACAAATTAATGAAAGGATTTTATTCCCAACCTGACCTAAGAATAGGTCGAAAAGGAAAACTGAAAGTGAATAATAAAGGTAGGATTTTAGCAGTAAAATTTTGGTGGAAAAACCGTAACTCGACTATTTTCTATAGCCGTTCAGCCGCTGAAAGCTCCATATCATTTGTTTTTTATATTTCCTTTTTTGTTAGTAAAATATTTCCATGTTGGGTTGCTGTAAATCGAACACATAAGATGTCTTTGGCATTTTATAAGTGATCTACAGCCTCCAAATTTTTTACCCATTTATATTTTCAGTACAGTATTATCCATAATAAAAAAATTTAATGTGACATCTTTTTTTCTTGTTAATTTAAGATTAAGTGAGTTAAATATTTCTCTTTCATAATGCCCAAAAGCAGTTACATTATCGTTTGTTTCTTTAGTTAGTAAAACTGTATTGTTTTTCCATAATTTGGGGTCTCTATTATTATCTGATACCTCTTGATCAATCCATTCTTAATGAGCTTCTGTTTGACCATGAAGTTGAAGCAGAGCTACATTTTTCTTTGTAAATAGTATATTACTTTTCCAGAAAGACGCAAGTAATGGGTGTTTTCTGAGATAAAATTTTTATCTGAAGAATACACTCACCATTATCATTTGTTAGTCCAATTACTGAGTCAATCCAGTTTTAACACAAAATATACTTGAGCTTCTATTTTTTCGTACCCCTTGGTAAATCAGTACTTAATGAGCTTCTATATGATCATGCAGGTTATCTATATTTTTCTTTGTAAAGTTCTTTTCTTTTGATTCATCTTGGTGGCTCAGTAGGTGATAAACTTCTCCATCCTAATTAAGGTAAATCTGAGCTTAATTTCGTTTTGAGAATTGTTTGTTTTAGACTGCTCAAAATAATTTGGGGAGCACATATATATGTATGTTTTAATAATATAGAATTCTTATAACGAATTACGTTTTATATCAATATAAGTAATGCAAAAACATCTTACTGATATAATTCTCTCGGATGAATTCTCTCTTTTGTATTGAATTTACAACCCTTTGTCACAAGAATAGATATTATTGACTTATTTGACTTTTTCTATTTCAAAAACTATTGACCGCGCGGCGTGAATCACTGTGATCCCTTGTAGGTCCCTATTATAATCTTCAATGTTTATTGACTCGTTCGAAATATTGGTATACTCTGTTGCATTACCTCTCTAATAAAGATTCTATAACAATTTGTAAAAATATCTATTCTCTGTTTATAGCTGCAATATAGCTTTACCCAGGAAAGCAAGTATCTCTTCCTGTTGTAAGATTTGCTCGTGTTTTGTTGATGGCATACATTCTTTGTTATGAGAAGATTTCAATTCTAACCCTCAGTCGTGAAGCTTTCATCATGTTGATCTGTTCAGCTTCGGCTTTGCGTCAAGCTCAAGTTGTATCTCAGTAGTTTCTTACGCTTCTATCCTCTGTATATCTCGTAAGGTCATCTATTTGAGTTACTCATTCTCAAGATTATTTCGCAATTCTTTCTCTCGGTATCTCGATTATTGAACAAATGATTGTTAAGTAGCAAATTCTCGCAACCGTAAACAAACATTGTACAATTAATAATAAGTGAAAATAGTTTAATAATTCTGTGTAAATATGGTAATAGTGTCCGAATTTACTTTTTATTTAACTACAAACAATAATAATTGGAATAACACTGCACTAAGTAGCAAGGCATGTGTACATACGTACAACGATTACCAATTCGAAAATGTACAACTGGGGTAAGTTAATTTATAAAAGTATTTTGATTTATAATAGTAAACAATTTTGAATTGTTAAGTTTAACACTAGTTTTACAAAATAAAACACAATGTAATGTTTTTATTATTTCATTTAAACAGTAAACGGGTGGGATAAATTTTAAATACACTGTAGGTTCACTTACTCAATTTATTTAAACACTAAACTACTCACTAAAACTTAATTTAGATGCACACAAACTTAATTATTAATTTATATCAACACTTCACTGTTCGCTATTTCGGTGTATTCTTGTTCATTTGTCGCGATTACTTTATCAGCTAAACTAAACTTTCTCGGGTCGGTTCCTTATATATTAGTGCCTTTTTCACTAGATAATTCTAGATTGCGGCTTACACAAAAAACAATTGGCTTTCTGGCATTTTCTAGATAGGATTCTAAGAATCCCTGCGCGTCCGCCATAATTTTCACTTTCATACTTGGGCTAGACAGAGTCGTATTTAGGGACTATACCAGTGTGCTGTTTCGTAACATTACCCCCTCCTTAAATGGAAGTTCCTCCTGGAACTTTTGTGTAGCCGAGACTGGATATTTGAATCGGCAACTGGCCCCATTTCTACATTTTCCGATCTTATGGAGATAGCAGGACACCGTCTTCATCGGATACTGATAACGGGGGTTGTAGCTGCAAATTAATATCTGGACACCGGTATCTCGAAAGATAATCTCTATCATGTTCCTGATAACGCGCCAATCCAACTGGTTACTCGCTATCTTAGGCATAGCCAGTTTCTTCACGCTGGATTCTAACACATGGTTTAGGAGATTTCGAAGTGCTTCCCACACATCGCGGTAGGTACATCGATCTTTAAATTCATCTTTAGTTACCACGTAGAAGACGTACCGCGAATTATGTTTCAGTTTTCTGATCTTCAAGTTTTTTTTTCGAAAGACGGTTGACAACTCTCGTGCGTTCTTGATACGGGCGGCGATGTTGTATGCCAGTGAATAATCTTCCGGGAGAGTGAAGAAATCTTGTTGTTGTTCCGAAGTGACTCCATATCTAGCTTTCCCTGTACCTCCATACGCGCCCATAAATTCATCGAAGGTAGGGTCAGACACATCTCGAATAAGGTTTACTCATCCCTCTAGGTCATGGTCTCCTTCGAATGGCGCTAGTCGGTTTTGGTGAACTACTTTTGGTTTTCCGTTGGGGATCTTGCTTATGCGATATATAACATCATTGATCCTTCTCTTGATTAAGTATGGACCTTCTCAGGATTTTTCTAATTTTGGAGAAAATCCTTTTCTCCTCGTCGGGTTCTGTAACCATACTTTGTCCCCTTCTTTAAAACCGCCTTCTGTGGCCTGCGGTCGTACCGACTTTTCATTCTGTCGCTGGCAACTTGAAGATTTGTTCGAACTAATTCATGAATATCGTCCAGCCTTCTTCTCAATTGAATCACGTAGTCTTCTCCTGCTAGATCTTCTCCAGGACGACAGCCAAATTCCAGGTCATATGGAAGCCTCATTTCACGTGCAAACAGGATTTTCGCAGGTGTTTCACCCGTGGACTCATTGACGGCAGATCGATAAGTCAATGCGAATAGGGAAATATACTGGTCTCAATCTCTCTAATGGCTTGATACTACTTTGGACAGGTATTTTTCAATTTTCCTGTTCATTCTCTCGACCATTCCATCTGACTGTGGATGTAATGCTGTTGTCCTGGTATTCTTCATTCCCAGCTTCTCGCAAATCTCCTGGAATAGATGACTTTCGAAATTTCTTCCCTGGTCGCTGTGGACTTCCAAGGGCACTCCATATCGACTAATAAATTATTTCACCAATACATCCACAACAGCTGTGGCCTCTTGGTTCGGGATAGCGTAAATTTCCACCCACTTTGTGAATTAATCCATTACAACCAGTATGTATTTGCCACCATTTTCGGTCGTCGGAAATGGTCCAGCGATATCTAAAGCAATCTTTTCGAAAGGGCTTCCAACGTTGTACTGTTTTGTGGGTGCCTTTCTCTTGCGATGTGATCCATTACTCGTAGCACATGTCGTACATTTCTTACACCAGTCCTTCACATCATCGGAGCTGTTCATCCGATAAAACCTTTTACGGACTCGCTGAAGGGGTTTCTTCACTCCCAGATGACCTCCCGATGGACTGTCGTGTAACTTCTTCAGTACCTCAGCTACCCTCGTTCTAGGGATAACCAGCTGTCTCCTCATCTCGGAACCATCATCGTTTTCAAGGACTCTTTTCAACATCCCTTCTTCCAGGACAAGTGAGTCCCACTGAGCGCAATACGCCTTGAGTTTCGGTGAAAATCTTGACACTTCTTACCATGTAGGTCGCCGATTTTTTTTCTTTCATTGCCGGATAATCTTTAGGCAAGGATCATTCTCCTGATCTTCTCTGATCCTGGTGGGTGACCATTCTTCATTGACCACTGTAATTCTTGAAACTGCAATTTTCTTAGATTCCGACTTGTTGCATTGTGAATAGTCTACAGGGCATGACCGTCTAGGCAAAGAGTTGGCTTTTCGGTGATTCACATCAGCTGGATGTTCACCCCTGTCTGATTTCCCCTGTGACTGGAGTTCTTGGGTTACAGGAATCTGGGGGTGCTTAGACGGACTGCGTACGTGCTTTAGCTCGCCACACTTCCGGCATTTGATCTTCTTCGGCATCTTGTTTGCCATACCTTTCAACAAGTTGATCTGTTCAAGTCTGTCATCGTCACCGTCCTCCGGTATGGTCCTACCTCTGTTGTATCCCGAAGCGATCGTCTACTAATGTTTTGGGATGGGCTAAACGAAGCGGCCTCTGCATATCGGGGTTACGTAAGCCACCAAAAAAGGCCTGGATGCCCAAACATTCCATCATGTTCTCTGGTGATGATGGATAAGCAAATCGAATTAGTCCGGCAATATCCACTTCATACTCTTGAAGGGATTCGTCACGTTTCTGCCTTCGGTTCTTCCGCTGGTATCTGTACCAATGTTCCAAATATTCGTGACAATATCGCATGTCCAACCTCTTCTTCAGCTGCTCGAAATCATCCGTTTCTTCCAGAGGTATCGTCTGAAGTACATCTAAGGCATCTCCCCGAAGCGCGATAGATAAGTTCACTGCTTTCTCTTTGTCGGACCAATTATTAACTCTAGCGGCTGCTTCAAACTGTTTTACGTAGTTGGTCCACGACATTTCTACATGGAACGTTGGGGCCTTAACTTAGGTAAAACTGCCAATATCATCTGTCTTGGGCTGTGTTTCTGACTTGCAGATCTCGATCTTCTTTGCTTCTGCTGAAGTGTCTTGTGTTCTTAAATCGGCAATCTTTGTCTCTAACTCCTTGATTTTCTCGTCCATCTGATTTCCCATCGTTGTCATCTTATTCTCCATATCTGATTTTAGAGACGAAATTTTATTTTCAACGTCAGCGGCAATGTCGTTTTTCATTAATAAGATATCGGCAGATATATCGTTCATCAAAGTAGAAATCTTCTCGTCCATATTAACAGAAATATCGTTCTTCATAGCAGAAATATCGTTCTTTATATCCGAAATATCGGTTTTTACATTCGTAGAAATATTCTCTTCCATGCCAG
The DNA here is from genome assembly GCA_963921935.1 of Galeruca laticollis. NCBI lineage: Eukaryota > Metazoa > Arthropoda > Insecta > Coleoptera > Chrysomelidae > Galeruca > Galeruca laticollis. The sequence goes on along the minus strand of OY998178.1, from coordinate 178,026,800 downwards.
AAATATCGTTCTTCATAACAGAAATATTAGCAGAAATTGACGAGATTAAGGAAGCCTTGTCATTAAATAAAACTGTTTCTGGATCAAAGCCATCATATTCCAGTGCCACTTTAAGTCTTTCTACTAATTCACTTTTCTTACCGGACGTTTCCAACTCACGATCTTACAATTCTGCTCTTAATTCCGCCACTTTAAGATCACATAGTCTCTTGGCCATTTTTACGTAGCCATTTATTTGTATTATTCTACTTCTGACACCAATGTAATGTTTTTATTATTTTATTTAAACAGTAAACGGATGGGATAAACTTTAAACACACGGCAGGTTCACTTACTCAATTTATTTAAACACTAAACTATTCACTGACACTTAATTTATATGCACACAAACTTAATTATTAATTTATATCAACACTTCACTGTTCGGTGTATTCTTGTTTATTTGTCGCGATCACTTTATCAACTAAACTGAACTTTCTTATATATATATATATATGAACATGAATATATTGTTAATATCGTATAATTATTATTGATGAATTTATTTGTTATTTAATTATTATTTTACCTTATTTACCTATTTATTTACTACTTCTTTATTTCTTCTTACCTCGGCTGCTCTTTTCTTGTTGTTTGTGTATGATGATTCCTAATTTTAGTAGGGTTCATGGGCAAAAATAACTTAAGAAATCAACATTTTGCTATAATTATTTTAATGAAATTTAAATTGTTTAGGAAATATAGATAACTGTTTTTAAAAGATTGACAATTTATATTTAACTATTTTATATACCTTAAAAATTTCGTTGGTTAAAAATACTAAATTATGAGACGCCTATGGTGTATTCCTTTTGCATAAGTACTCAGTATTCAACCTTGAATATCTACACCACCTGCGCAGAGCAGATTTCCGCTATAACTTCTTGCGAAGAACAATATTACAGTTAAGAAAACTATTAAAATATATACGTTTATGATATGTGATGCAGTGATTTTCTTAAACTTGTACAAACATATTTTATAATAATAATAAGTAATAAATAGTTGAACTATATGTGAAACAGTGAAATTTATGAATTATGAAAGTGTTTAAAATTCCTACAAACTAAATCTATACATAATACATACATTGAAAAATCAGGTAAGTCATTATAATTATTATGCAATAATTATATGATGTTACTATATAGTTTTTATTCTTTATGGTTTATATATTATATGGCCTTTATTATTTGAATAGTATATTAAAATGATAATTTTGTTTCTGTTTATTGTTATTTGGATCCAAATAGATAAAAATATCACTAAACTCGTTTGAAAAATTCCCTTTCTTAAAATGTCTGCACCCACTCTTCACTTCACACTGGCGACGATTCTTAAATTCTGGATACTCTGATGGAAACTTGTCTCATCCGGGAATATTTCTTTGCACTTATTAATATGTTTTTTCAGACACAAATTTAGTTTGTTGAATAATTAATTATATATAACTTGACCACTTATTTCTTCAAAAATCGTAAGCAGCTCCACACGGAAATGCTGTTTTCTTCACGGCTTCCTCCTCACCCCTTTTTATTACCAACCAATCACACTTTTTTCTTGAAAGCGGAAGTTCCAAAACTATTCGATCTTTCACAGTTTTCTGCATCCGACTGTCATCCTTTAATGTTCGAAATCACTTATTTTCTGACACAAACGTGCCGTAGTTTATTATTGTTTACATTTTAAATCGTTAATTGTTAATAAAAAATTTATTATAATTATTAATCATTGTCTTTATAATTATTAAACATGAACAGAGTCTTCTGATTGGTCGCAACTTGTTTCCTAATTTCACAATTTTAGCAACATGAATAATTCTATTACATATATGTAATTACTCCATTTTATATTTATTTGTTGTTCATTATTTTATTAAACATAATATCTTAATAGTTTTCTAAATTTTATTTTATTATTCATCATGTATTCTTTTTCTATTAATAGTTGGTACTCATGTCAACATACCACGATATTTCAGTTTTCATTGGCATTTCTTATACAAAATATAGGTCTCTATAAATTTATGTTTTTAATATGTAAATAATTGAATGTTATTTCATTAAGTTCATATGGTTTCCTTTATTCGAATCTAAATTGTTTATATTTTAAATTCTAGCTCTGTTGATATCTCAAATTATTATTCTGTCATTCATTCTATTAAATTTTTGGCCATGTCTAAAGCATTGCGTAAAGTTAATTGATTTCAGTTTATTTATATTTTAGTTTTGATTATTTCATGACTTTATTAATTTTTATTTACATTCAAGATCTTATGACTTTATTAAAATAATTTGATATTTGAAATTACATGAAATTGATAAAATTTAAAATATTATTGACAGATTAATTTTTTTATTCTTATAATAAATTGGATATTATTTATGTCTCCATTCTTTCTACAACAATATATATATATATATATATATATATTAGTGCCTTTTCTACTAGAAAATTCTGGATTGCGGCTTACACAAAAACAATGTCTAGATACGATAGTCACAATGGTAAACAGTTATAAAAAAAGTGTGCTGTTTCGTAACAATAATAAACGAGGAAGAAGTGATTCGTGTTATCTGAGTAAGTTCATATATCAACTTCGCCGAAGTAAGAAAGTTATGAAAATATAATGAAAAACGTAAACCAGGTTATTCTTTGTGTAAAATATCAGCAAATTTTAGCACAGCACATTCCCCAAGACCTCGACTTTCTATGGGCTTTTCTTGGTTTTTTCGTCCTTGATAAATTTCAAACTGTAAGCAATAGCCTGGCTTGGTACTCATAACCCAAGCTTTATAGCCAAATCGTATGGGCTTACTTCGGATAAATTGCTTACAGCCATGTTTTCCGTAATGAGGAATCATTGATTCGTCTATTGATATGTTTTGCCGTACGGGTGCGTATTGTAAAAAGGCTTTATTCAATGCATTAATTATTGGTCTTACCTTAGCCATTTTGTCCTCTTGAGGTAGTGTGCTGTTGTCAGATGCATGAAAAAATCTGCATATCTCTTCAAATCGATTACGCCTCATCGACTGCGATACCAGTGAATTATGCACATCTTCAGCTTCTTCCCAAAACATTATTCTGCGTGGTAAAGGAACGTATCCGCTGACCAGAGTTCTAATCCACAAATATTTTTTTGAGCAGCGTATCTAACTGTATATTTCACGAGGTCTTCAATAAGTGATGGACTCATGAACAGGTGAAAAAACTCAATAGGATGGCTATGTTTAGATAAGGACAATGGTGGTACCAGGGTACCATTCCAAGAAGAAATTGGCATGTTTATATCACCCTTTTCCCATTCAAATTTTATATTGGTTTTGGCTTTTTTTTAGGAGGTTGCAAGGTTTCTTACTTGGTTGGCTATTATTGGATTTATTCTCGCTTTCTTCATTCGAATATTCAACCGAGTCACATTCTTCTTCTTCCTGTATGTTCAATAAAATACCCATATCTACTCTATTATGAATAAGTTCCCCTTCAGCTCTGAGTTGACGACTATTCAAATTATTTGGATCAATATCTTCCTCATCTCCTGAATCAGAGTCCGTATTTTTGCCATCATTTTCAGGGGGATTATGTATATGCCTTCTGGAAGAATTTGAGAACCGTCCATGTCCAAATTTTCGGCTTCCTCTAGCAGTTCAGTTACTTCCTAAAAGAAATAAGAACTGTAAATAGTTCGATGGATGCCCAAGGGGTCGTTAACGACCCAAAGAACAAAGACAAAGATATAAATATAAATATTGGAACAAACTGATAATACGAAAGCTACTTACCAATAATTGTTTGAAGACATTGTTTCTTTATATATTTATATTCGTAATAAAAACACGTGTACGCTTTCGCGAGTTGCGAGAGAGTGAGAATACGATGAAGCAAGTACGCTCTTTCAGACACTGCGTAATAGATTCATTTTTAGTCTGGGGGTCATCAATGACCCCTAGGTCATTAATGGGTTGAGACAACTGACAAAGTTTGAGCATGATGTCGGTGCGTCCGTATGTCATCAATTTTTGCTCGCTGCACATCTACCTTAAGGAGTTGAGATATCCTTCTTCAACTTTCTTCCTTTAGGTATGAACCCATGCAGCTAGAAACTACGTGTGAGGGTTCAGCCCTAAAGTCAAAAAAAAATCTTAAATCTGCAGTGTAGTGAGATTTATTCAATTATTTCAAAACAAATCAATAGTTTTTATTTAGTGTAGACATGACTGTTAAAAACTCGACATGTATCGTGTGAGATGAAGTCTTGTGCTGTCTACAACGCATTTTGCACTTTTCCGCCCAACCTTTCTATATGCGAGAAAAGTATTGGTTTACCCCAAAAAAAGTTGGAATTTTGAAAAAAAAAATTTGAGTTATTTTTACGTTTTCCATCAACAATAACACGAAAAAACGGTTTTTAGAAAAAAAATCCTGTGTGTATGTCGTCGTCGTCGGCCACTTTCCCATATATGTCTTGTTAGCACGATACAGCCTCCGGAGTGCAATAAGTCAGCAATTTCATGATTGAATATTGTTGAGGACATGTCACAGATGAACGCTATTGATTTTCAGTTTCCCAGAGCCAGTACAACGGGTGCTATGGTACTTGAAGTAGGACATTTTGTCATTTTTTGAGAAATTTCAGTTTGTTACTACGATACAGCCTCCGGAGTTTAACAAGTCACCAATATTATGATTGAATATTATTCAGGCCATCTCACTGATGAACCCTATTGATTTTCAGCTCCCCAGAGCCAATTCATCAGGTGCTACAGTACTTTAAGTAAGATGTTTTTGTCACTTTTGGAGAAGTTTCAGTTTGTTAGCACGATACAGCCTCCGGAGTATATACAAGTGACCAATTTTATGATTGGATATTACTCAGAGCGTCTCAAAGATGAACCCTATTGATATTCAGCTCACTAAAGCTAGTACAACGGGTGCTATGGTACATGAAGTACCAAATTTTTGTCATTTTTGGAGAATTATCAGATTGTGAGCACGATACAGCCTCTAGAGAGTATACGATTGATAAATTTTATGATTGAATATTGTTCAAGGTGTCTCACATATGTACCCTATTTATTTTCAGTTGACTAGAACGAGTACAGTGGGTCCTATAAATCCAGATTTGCTAAATTTTTGGTTATTTTTGGAGAAATTTCGGTTTGTTAGCACGATACATCCCCCGAATTGTATACAAGTAACAATTTTATGATAGAATATTGTTCAGGACCACAGATGCGGAAAAGTTAGTTTTAATCTTTAAAACCGTTTATTTATATTTGTAAGTGTCTAGATCTCTTAAGCGCCGTTCACTCTAATTTACAGTCTGTGTATGGTAAAACAGAAATACATTGTTCAGATTTCTTATATTTGTTGCACGTAGAGAGAAAGTTGAAAAAATTACATTTGGTACTATATAGGTACAACTACTTCCTCTCTCAGTTATTGTAATCGAAGTGCATATATAAATATTTATCCTGTGAGAATCTATAACCGTCATAAAAACTGATAATGTTCTATTCATTAGAAATGAAACAGCATTCATTCATTCGGTCTCAAAATGAATAGCATATATACATGTTTCGATCTTTTCATTGAAATGCAAAGGAAACATGTGACGTATTAACATTTTCACGTATGGAAGGTGGGTATAATATTTATTTAAAAGATCAATGAAGAAAATAGAAGGAAAGTATGGCTAGTGCAATTAAATGTGTATAATAGTATATCGTATAACAAGTGTTGAAAATGAAAGATTTCACACGAGTTTTCAACACATGCTGTACACGATATTTTTGCGAGGACCACAAAAAAGCGCAGTTTGTATTTATTTTATTAATTAAAGTTTATGGTAAGGTTACAACAATTTAAAAAATAAACTGGTGCTTCAAGACCGTTGTTGACCATTTTATGTTCTTTAGTTGATTTAGTTCTTTCACTTGCTAACAATTCAAAAGTCAAACTCAAAATGTCAGGCAGACATCGATAATCATCTACCCGTGTGCAAAATAATTACACACAGCTGTCGGCCAAACAGATTTCTCAATTTTTTCATTTCACACGGATACGCTTTTCGTTTGCAATTTTAAATTTTCTCTTAGAGAAAACTGTATGAGATGTGTCATATTTCATAGTAGTTGTCTGAAAACGCAGTTTTCGTGTTAACCGGTATAATGTCGACATTTGCCCGATTTTCCTAAAATATTAATCTTGTGAAAGAATCTCCAAATATTTGCCTAGAAAATAACAAAACCTCAGATCAAAGTAACCAAAGCTGTCTTATATACACTTGGCAAACATTGGGTATTCAATTTGCCGTGGTAGAATTTCGCAAACATGTATTCAGGATAATTAAATTTGAGATAAATATGAGATCCGTTGAAATCAAAGGATATTGGTGGAGAAGTTTATTTTTAACTTATGTGCCTTTGTGAAATGTAGTAATAATAATATACGCTGCCCTTTTTAGTTTTAATATATACAATAATTAAGGAAACAAAAAGTTTCAACAGAAACATCAAACAGTAACGGCTATAACGAGCGTTACTTCAGGTTTAATTTTTTTTCACATATCTATGTGAATTATCAACATTTGTTTCTACAAAATAAAAATAAAACACTCCAGGCACCTTGGAGGTGCTTTACATGCTGTACATAAGTATATATATATATATATATATATATATATATATATATATATATATAAAAGGAAGATAGTCTTTGCTGACTGTTAGGAATAAAACTGGTGAATATTGGGGAAAGCAGCAAGAAGAAAACGGAAAACGTGTACTCTTAACGGAAAATTTTCAAGCTTTCGAGGATGATTGTCCTCATCATCAGGAATACTGAAATGGAAAAACAGCATTAAGATACTGTAGTTGATAAGTAATATACAATAAAGAAGAAATCGCAACAGGTGCGAACTTACCTCCGAATTAAGGTTAGAATCCACTATGTTATATAAAAATAAACTACGGACATTCAAGTATGAAACAGTTCACTAACAAAGGTTTAAAATAGCACAATCACAATAAGATGACTAAAAAAGCCAACATCTAACAAAAGCCGGCAGGAAACTGATATCAAATTCTTCCAATTTGGAGGGATTAAATTGACAGGCAATGATGCCAACCAATAGTTGAGTGGATAAACGTGACAACAAGTACCATAAGAGAATGGTCTCCGTTGTGAAAGTTCATATTAAGGATGGAAAAGAAGAATGCAATTTCTCAACCCCTCTGCATTCTTCTTTTCCATCCTTAATATGAACTTTCACAACGGAGACCATTCTCTTATGGTACTTGTTGTCACGTTCATCCACTCAACTATTGGTTGGCATCATTGCCTGTCAATGTAATCCCTCCAAATTGGAAGAATTTGATATCAGTTTCCTGCCGGCTTTTGTTAGATGTTGGCTTTTTTAGTCATCTTATTGTGATTGTGCTTATTTATAACGGATATTTTGGTGAGGATGTGGCAATGAAACAGCAGAGTGCACTCTTTCAGATATTTCATCTTCCCGAGCTTTCGAATCATTATTTATTCATTTACTGGTTAATGTTATCATTATCGATAGATTTTGCGTAAGTAGTTAACATTTTATTTTATTTTTAATAATTATAACGTTGACCAATAATTTTCAACCCTTGAAAATGAATAAATAATTATTCGAAAGCTCGGGAATAACTATTTGAAAGAGTGTACTCTGGTGTTTTATTGCCACATCTCCACCAAAATATCCGTTATATATATATATATATATATATATATATATATATATATATATTGTAATATTTCTAATCCTTTAAATATTTAATATTCTTTAATTGTAATTGCCCCGCGATGTGAACCAAATTATAATATGTTGTCGCAGCGACAATTATTGTACATGCAACTTAAGTACGTATTCTATTTCAATTTTGACAGTAGTTGTCAAAATAAATATGCCCGGCGCCAATAAATATCAATCTAAAGATGAATTTATATACAATCGACCTATTACTCCTATCTAAGGGTGAGATCAAAGTTGTTCAAAATTAATTCTTCAAATTTATTTGATTTTTTTAACGTATTTCCAAATTAAATGTTTCACTATTATCAAACTCTCGAGTAACTGTTAATTCAATATAATAAAAGGCCCTTTAATTATATCATGACATTTACCATTTTACTGTCACTAAAAAATCAACCAAATGTCACTGATTAAATTGAAAATTCTATGAATGTAAAATGATAAGTTCAATGAGATTGGATACTGAATGGATACTACCGTGAGTTAGAATCAAAATTATATATTATACTATCAGATACGCAAATTCAACAAAATTATTATTCCCAAAAAATACCATAAAAGAACAACAGTCATAATCTCTACAAAAACTTAAAATTAGAATACAACTATGCTAGAATTTAACCTAATTAATTATTATTATCAAACGTTCAACTTCTAATTTACACTTGACGTGTATCAATCTCAAATAACGAAATTTCTGCTCAAATTGTCTATTCACTTGATGTTAAAACTGATATATGTATCGATAATTTTGGTATATTTCAAAATTTCTTATATAGATGCATCTAAATTTTCAACTGTATTTAAAAAGGCCTGATATTTCTCGAGAAATAAATTTAAAAACTGGAGTGGGCTCACCAAATGGATCAGGAAAACTCGTTCATATTCTAAACGTATTTAGAATTCAGCAAACTTTCTAAATATATACAATTTAGAAAACTGGAACCACATACACTTTTTACGATGCAATTCTTATCCGAATTATACACACACTGGCTTCATCATATGGGTTATTCATCTGATTGTATGATATACAATTTATACAATCTACAAAAAATAATCGAGACAACTCTAATTCTGATGTTGTCTCTTCAAAGGATAAAAAACTACTGACTAAATTTTAATAAAATAAATAATCCTCCTTTCCGTTGGTTACCGATTTTTCTTGTTTTTTAAAAAATTTCTAATCTATAATTGTCAATAACCAAGTGAGATTTTGAAATTCTTTTATTACATTTGTAATGTTGCTAACAGAGACCTCTATATTTTGCAATTTCAAATATTTTCTCCAAATCATATTATGTTCTATCTATAATTAGATATATTCTACGCAAATGTCATCGAAATTATGAAATGTCATGTTTGATATTTCTGCTGAATCTTTCAAAATTTAATAATTTACATATAGTACAGTGTGTATCGAAAGTATGGTAGCCAAAATTAAATAAATTTCCTTATGTTTCACTTATTCTTTAAATTTCAAATAGAGGATCTGTATTTATATATATATATATATATATATATATATATATATATATATATGTATATATATATATATATATATATATATATATATTGAACCACATTAAAAAACCACAATCATAAGTAAAAAATTCATATAAATTCATATTATATAAAATAATTTGTTCATAATAATTAAAAAGAGTAACAATAAATATAAAGAAATTACCTTAATAAGAGTCTTAAAATTTGAAAACGCTTAACAAGTATAGAAGAAAACATTAATTCTGCCTAATATGGATATTTGTTTGTCACGAAGGAATCAGCTGTTTATCTGAAAATAAACAAGCTTTAATTATCTAATTTAATATAACTATTAGTAGAACAGTAATAATAAAAATAATATTCATATTTATTATAAAGATTTAGTCAAGTTAATAAAATATAAAATGACATAAATGTAATTATATGTCAAAATTTGGTATCAATTTATGGAGAAAATGAATCATAAGATGGTGATAGATATAGGCAAATATTTGAAGCTATAGAATTTGAATAGTTCAAATAATGAAATCAAGATATATATGTCAGGTAAAAGAATTTATGTTTATAAATTTAAATGTTATTTCAAAGTTATCACAAGTATCAAAACAAGAGTTGATATTGTAATATCGAAATATAACCACGAATTTCACTTTTGTTCAAAGACCTATTGTATTGAAATTCATTTGAACTAAAGAAAAAACAGACTTCTTTAAGTGAAATTCACAATCATATTGGTTTTCAAAACTTTCATAAAGTGCTATTAATGTGAATAGAACTCTACAGCTCAAGAAAGAATATCATTGGTGTAATATGACAGGACAAATTTGTTTAATTATAAAAAATCAAAACTTTGTTTAAAAACAGTGAGCTGAGGAACAATAGTTTATTTATTTATTAAAAAATTGACGATCGAGGGGAAGCGTTGGTAGATTGGGTTTGGCGTCGTAGCAGAGAGGATGAGGAGAAAAATTTTACAAGAAATTTCAAGTTAAATCGCAACAAATAAGTATAAAAGCTAAAGATCCATCGTATATATAAAACTACGAACACTCACATGTGTGTATATCCAGTTTTTGCCTGAGAATACATCAAATTCTTCAGAAAATATGCAGCGTGGACTTCAATAGGCGTATTCCTGTTACCAGACGTGTTAGAATCCAGATTCCAGACTTCAGGTCAGTGTTTTTGAAATATTATTGGCCAATAATAATATTAATAATAATAATAATAACAAACTAATTTGAATTCAGTGACTATTTCCATGTGTATAATAATTCTTGCGTCTATATGATCGATCTAACTAAAAAGGAAAAAGACTCTATGTAGTTTATTCATTAGATAAAATTTTGAGATTATTAAAAAAGGCCTACATGCATGTTTTTCATTCTGTAATAAATAATGGTGGTACTTACTTCATTTCCAACCGTATAAGAAATGTGCATTTAAATAAATAGATATAATATTTCCAAATGTATGTATAGTTTGTAACCCATTTCTTCTGAACATTTTATTAATCTGTATATATTATAATTTTCACACATAAATTCTTTAATGCTATGTCCATCACCAGCATTACAAAGAAACGAATTTTATGTATATATTACATATACAACTGGCAAGGATCTATAAGAAACGTTCGGTTTCTTTCGCATAAATCCGTATTCATTTGAGCATGCGCATAATATGGTGGATGTTCTCATTTTTGACTGTGGTTTGATAATGTCATGGGCGTATCTGTTATATATATTATAATCACTGGAATTAATGTGCTTCATTTTATTTACTCAAGCAGAATATATCAATCAATGCCTGAACTCGAAGGGTAGAATGAGTCTCATGCTCCCGAATATAATAACAATAATTAAATAACTGAGCTAGCCACAGAAATAAAAACAAATATAAATAAAAAAAATATTATAAATTATCTAAATAAATAAATTAATATTAATAAATAATTAAACCTATAATATATATATATATATATATATATATATATATATATATATATATATATATATATATATATATATATATATATATAATATACACATACTACTACTAATAGGTGTAGTAGAAAATCGAAATTTATTTTTCACCTCGTATTTTATGAAATTTGAATTCATTTTGTTTTATACGACTAATACGGTCAAATACTTATCTGAGGTGGTGGTTCGCAATTGAAGGTGAGGATGACGCCAGCTAACAACTTCTCGCATGTGTGTAACCACACGAGCCAAATAGAAGTTGTCGGAGGACGGGATCTTCAGTTCAGATGAGAGACTCTGAACTAGAAGGCATTACGGCACTCTTGAAGGGACCCAAGAAGGTCGAAACTAGTCAATGTACTATGTCCTTCTCCTTTTGGTTGCGAATCACAACAGATGTCTGTATCGACAAAATGGTCGATCAACGTCACGTTCTTCGAAGGGGATGTAATTCAATATTCTGCGTGGTATTAGCCAGGAATGTAGTTGTTTTTCTCTTCGCAGAACGGTCAGGCTATTATGTCGAAATTATTGAAATTTTGACTAAAACGGAGGTGTAGTAGAAAACCGAAATTTATTTTTAATATAGAAACACCTCGTATATTATGAAATTTTAATTATATACAGGTAGTACTTAAGTAATTGTACATAGAAATATGGTAGATTCCTGATTTTAAAATATTACGATTTAAACCAACTTGCTTTAATAAAATGTTGCTAATAAGGAATATTAAAGGTTAAATTTTAAAATTTCTTGTTTGCAATAACTTTAACGTTTTTGGATATGTATACATAAAAATTTGAAAATAAAGGTTTTAGGGCATGAGAAATCATAATCTGGTACCTACTTCAATGTAATTTGTAGAGGGCGCTACATAGGCCACATTTGTGGCATCAATGTGCCCTAAATTTTTTTCCTGTTTAAGTTAGCGGTATTTTTGTAAAATAATATTAAAGTAACGTTATCTTCATAGAAAAAAAGTATACTTGTTATTAACCTTAAAACTTAACGTTTTACGATTGTCGGGGAGCGAAGACGGGCAGTAACTTCAGTGGACTGTATAATTTTTGGGGAGGTGGTTGTTGACATCTAAGTAAACTATCATGTCTCCGCTGAACACGAAAGGTTAAACTAACTACTGAGATGTCAATAAATAGTCAGTTTATTTTCAACTGATCTTTAATGAAGCAATTACGAAAGATCTTAAGAAACAAAATAAATAAACATGTGAAAATAGTATCACCAAGAATTGTTCATGACAATATTTGGCAACACTGTAATCTTAGCGTTTAACGTAAAATAATTATTACATGAAAAGAAAAATTAAAACTATGTATCAGAAACTTGATAAATGTAATGCACTTTCAATAGAGAGAAGAGAGAATTGATAACGTGTAATGGATGTAGAGAGAGAGAGAGAGATAGAGAGAGAGAAAGAGAAAGAGAGAGACAGAGAGGTATATATTAGAGCGAGCACGAACTACTGATTTTCTTAAGAAAGACTACGGCGGTTAACTGCGTTAGGTTACATAACTAAACCACACATAACAACAACAATGCACCAATTTAACAATAGAGCTATAAAGCTCGAAACTCTTACATAAGGCTAGTTTCTCTCTAAAGTGCGTAGACACGCTCACAGTAGGTGTGCCTAGGACGAAAGCTACTTCAGAACTTTTAAAAAATGAATTCGCGCTCGCAGAGATTCATTACTGTTAGATACCCAGCGAAATCTACGCCGGTTCCAATACATATGTACAGGTTGTCTCCAAATAGACAATTAGAACAGTTGGAATTACTTATTGTAAATTCCAACAACGATATAATCGCATTTTAGGGATCAGCTGCATGATTATTATTGAAAACATTTAGAAAACAAAATAAAAATAACATTATAACTTCAATTGTGTCACATTAAATCTTCCATATGTCCTTCATTCTCGTCGATGCATTTATTTACATGTTCCATAAAATATCGTCTCATATTAAACAACATCATTGGATCAAAAAAACCCGCAGCTCTATTTATTTCCTCCCAAAGTTGGTCGATGGTATTTATGGGATCCTTATAAACAAGGTGTTTAATTGCACCCTATACACCGAAATCGAGAGGATTCAAGTCTGGACTACGTGCTTGCCAAGGAAAATGGCTACCACGAGCAATCCAGCGTTTAGGAAATTTGTTATTTAAATATGTTTTGACTGCTCTTGTATAATGCGGCGGTGCACCATCTTCCATGAACCACATATTTTGTCTTATATTCAGTGGCAATTCTTCCAATAGATTAATGTAATCATTTTGCAAAAAAATGTAAGTATCATTCTCACTATTCAAATTACGAGGTAACTTGTATGATCCTAAGAAATTGTTACCAATGATACCACATTTATTTTGAATTCATATTGGAAATTAACTAATCGTTTATCATGGGGATTTTCAATAGCTTAAAGATGATTGTTCCTTAAATTTTAAATACCACGGCGGTTGAAGATAGCTTCGTCGGTAAATAACATTCTGTCGACGAAGGTGTTATCAAGATTTTGCCTGTTTCGGATAGCACTTGCAAATTGGTATCTTAACGGTAGATCTGCTGGCAATTGAAGTTATAATGTTATTTGGAGTCGTTTTTTTTAATTTGTTTTCTAAATGTTTTCAATAATAATCATGCAGCTGATTCCTAAAATGCGATTATATCATAAAGAAGCATGGCTTATTGTTTGATTGTCAAAATTTGAATCATTTAATTAGGTATGTAAAAACAGGAATTCAATATTTTCCAATCCATTAATAGTATTAGAAATGAACAGTTTTGGCTCATGATAAAAATTTAAAAAAGAATTTATGTTATCTGATAAACTGCAGTCATCTGCTTCACAATTTGTGTTGTAGTTCTTGACTATCATTTTCACAAAAAACACACTTTCTTTTCACGGATAATACTGTAATTTAAAAAGCTTGGATATTATTACTTTGTTCAACTACTTTTGGTGGTGTATGATGTAAGGTTTGAAAAGGTAAAGCAAATTTAAGTCTTTTGCGTAATGTACTTGTAAATGCATCATCATCAAAATGATCTTCACACAACCTTTGACCATTGGATGTATAAGGAAGTGCTTAAATTGTGTAAATATGTTTCCTTTGATTAATGTCATATGGAATTACAATTTTTTGCAATACAACTATGATGACATTTTAAAGGCTCACTTACTTTTATTTACTTTACTACAAATATAATCCTAAATAAATTAAAATAATCCTACTCACCGTTGTCAGACCATAACCATATTTATAGCCATTTTCATATTTGACACTTTCACTTTGACTTTGACAAACATAAACCACATTCACATCAACCAATGTAAGATTTGTTAATATGTCTTAATAGGGAGTATCGGTGTAGTGACGTCAAGCGTATCCCCTCTTCGAGCTATTGGAGGGGAAGTTCTGATGCTATCTCAATCTTTAATCAGGCCATCCTTTACGCACTCATTAAAATGCTAACCCAAGATATATTTTTTCCAATACTGTATATGTCTTGCGTCAGAGATTAACTTGCGCAACCTCATAGATCTGAAAATAAAATTTACCAACGGGGACTGAATCTTTTAGCAATTCAGGAAAACCACTTCGAAAGGTTAGGACGAATTTCGATGGAATTGCATGGAAATTTTCAAATAATTCAGTTGTCACAAAAATGGACGTATAACACAGTTAGAGAGATGAAAAATGATTGATGACCAAACATGTCCATGAAAAACGGGAGTGCGTATTTTGTTAATGAGAAAGGCGGATCATCTCATTTTTTTGTTATACCCACTTGAAAAGTGTCACGTCATGTTTGAATATGATGAATTGGCATGTGTAGGATGGGAAACGAAAATTGGAAACATGCACAATATTCCCTAATCTATAGTAGTTCAATTTAATATGAAAAGCTTGTTGCCTTTCGGCTTAATTATAGAATTGACAGTATAATTTTGTCAAACAAATCTATAGGAAATAATAAAGTAAAAACTTATATCAGGAGAAAAATGTTACATCAATATGAAATCAGAGTACGTGAATTTCAGCGCGATGGAATTTTCTTTTGTAAGCTCAGATATAATCAAGTTTATCTGTTCATTTTTATATGGAAACTTTCATTTGAATGATGTATGACTTTTCAATTTTCTAATAAATATTTCCCTAGTGAAAGATGACAAATCATTCGAATCGTGTACGGTCGCATGGTTTGGAATGATACATTAATTTTCAGGTACGACTTTTACGATAGGTGAATAATAAACTTCGTTAATTTCACTACACTATTACTATCTTCTTACCGCATAATACTTTTTCTTTTCCCCGTCCAATAAATTTTTTTCTTCGCATTCAAATCAACAATTTTTAAGACACAAACAAAACAAAATACATTCACACTTAGTGCTTTGGTCGTCATTCACATCTCAACAAATATTGTAGTTTCAAGAGACTGGTCTACTGTCTTGAAAAGAAAAGAACGAGGTAGAAATACAACAGTTTTTTTAGTACATTGGGACACCGCAGGGTCATGGCAGGTTTTTTTTTTAAATAATCTGCAAGAAGTGAGAAATGTAAACTTGAGCGCGTGGTCGTTAGAGTGCAACTTTTTGCAGCTGCGATATCTTCTCGAATTACAGCTTCTAAACTTCCGCTTTTCAGTAAAAACAATGGAGAGCCAGGTTGAATTTTGCACGAAAGCTATTGAAGTCATGTATTATTCTCCAATGAAACGCGGTTCTATCTTATTGCTCAGATAGAAATGTTAAAGAGTGACGACGACAATGCGAGATACAAGAAGATATTGTCGAGATACTTAAATTAGAGTTAGTGTTAATCAAAAATGGGACGATCATAGTTATTCATTGAGACAAAGTAACTGAAGTATTTTCAAAGTAAACTCTTATATGTTGTGATAACTTTGTTTTATTAGATTAAAACAAAATGAACATTTCAACAGTTTACGTTTAAAACAGGAATCATACAAATCACGTTTTTTGCCCCCAAACTCATATTCTTCTCTTTTCTCATTCTGGCTATTGTTCCAGTTCCGGCAAATTATAAGGTTTCTTAAAGCAACGTTTGTCTATTTGCAAATAATATACAGTTTCCTCCCCTTTTAAGTCACACAACAAAACATATCAATGATAATTAGGAAAATTTGAACAAGCTCAAATAAAAAAATCTCGAGTAAGATACTTCATAATCTTCATATAATAATCATGTTAACCATAACAAAATATTTTAATACAATGTTTTAAATAATTCAAAACAAAATCTTTTTAAATTAATGGTCTTACTATTTTCCAAACATACCTATCTAGAACGTATTGATTCGCTAATCGTGGAATCATCAACTATAACTTAACCTTCAGTTGCTTCAGAGTGTTCACCATTGAATAATGGCAAATCGAAATAAATCTCAGCTATATTCGAGTGGCAAGTTCTACGAGAATTCGATAAAGGAAAGAGTTTTGTGTTGCTTAAAGTTGGAGAGTTACTAGGAGTAAAATTATCCTTTTAAATTATTGGGGTTCATTTTTTTGCATGACTTGTCCAATGTTCATGTCATTATTTTTTTTTAGTTGTCACTGTTCTGGTTTTCTTTATGACTCCAGATGGTCCCGAGAGGGTGTTGTTCTTTTCTTCCTGTAAGGTATATTCAAGCTTCTTTATTTGATCAGTATGCCTTCTCCAATTAAATTCATTTTTTGTTTGACAAATATAGTTCTTTTTTCTTAATACCCTTACGATTTTTGCTTCTATCCAAATTGGATTATGTTTGTCTTTGAAATTTTGTGATCTTTTATCAATATCTTCTTCCACTCTTTGTGTTATCTAATGTATTCACATTTTTTTCTTTGTTTGGCTTAAGCTGATCAAATAGAACTTTTCTTCCAATCAATAAATATGACGTTGATTCATTTGTACTACAGTGATTCGAATTCCTGTAGCTCATTAAATATCTACAGATTATCTCTTCAGCAGATGAACTCTTATTGTTGTGATCTAGAAGTGGTGCTTTAAGACTCTTCTGAAAACTTCTAACAGCATTTTCTGCAGCTCCATTTCTGTTTTAGTTTCAACTCCATGTGAAGTTCATTACGGTCCATTATCTGATACTATTGATTCTGGAATACTCCACTTAGCATATGTTTCTCTCAGTTTTGTAATTGTTTCTGATGTAGTTATCCTTTTCATCACAAAAATCTTTTGATATTTACTAACAGCGTCCAAAACTATGAGATAGAATGAACCATTGATATATTCCACGAAATCAATATGTATTCTATGTCAGGAGTAATCCGGTTTTTTCCAAGGAATTACTTCTATTTTTTTGGATTCTCCGATAAAGTAAGACATGCTTTACAAGATTTGCTTAGTTTTTCCATGTACCGATGTGTTAATATTAGGCCTATAGAAATAAGATATTGCTATGAACTTCATCTTCGCTATTTCTAAATGACTGGAATGAAGCTCATTGAGTAATTGTTTTTGTTGCTTTTGAGGCACAATAATTCTGTAGCCCCACATTACACAATTCTATTCATTTGACAGCTCAAGTCTTTTCCTAAAGTATGGACATAGATCGTTCTTATCCATTTTTTCTGGCCATCAAAACTTGACATAGTTTGATACTTTGAATAGACGTTTGTCTTCCTTTGTCTCTGCACATATTTATTTATAGTCTATAGGTAATTTATTAGATATCACCAAGTTAAGGTACGTTGTTTCTATGTCATGGTCTTTCGAAATGTAAAGGATACCTAAAGCGTGACCACTTAACATATCAGCTGGTGTTGCAATTCAAAAACGTGCTAGTTTGGTTGCCTCGCTACGCCGCTGTTTCAAATTTTTGCTTCGCCTTAACCATAGACAGCATAAAAAGAGACAGCCCGCGAACATTAGCGAGATATGGCAGATTTGCGCGCCTAAGTAAGTTAGGAGGTTAAGAGTGTGTATAAAAATGTAACAATCCTTCTCACTATTATTAGTTATTCATACTATCACTGCTCGTCAATTTTATAAAGTGAATATTGTAATAAATTATTTTCAATACTCCACATCATTTAAATAAACGACAGTTCACATCCTCAAATATAAATTGAAGGGAACTAGTGACAATTTTCAATTATCCAAACATTGGCCACTTCGTCCCGGATTCTCTATCGAATCAATTCATTGCAAACAAGATTGACAAGGAAGGCATTTGACAAAACAGTGATAATCTCAGGGAAAAGTTTTCATGGTTTGAAAAAGTATCTCTCATCAGCCTATAGGAAAAGGAAATATTCTCTCAAAAAGAAGGTTAAAATAGTGAACACGTGATTATATAATACAACAAAACTGGAAAATGGGGGTCAGATCTATTTCATTATTAATATACTGCTGTGCTAAGAAAAATTAATAATTAATTCTACAAAAACTGTCAACACTTAGTTTCAAAATTCGTGATTTGCATGTGACAATTGCTAGATGGATTTTTAATGAATAATAAGGATGCGACCACCAAAAGGAATATACTGTCTTATATTGCACGCCTATTCGATCCTTTAGGATTCATAGGTCCACTAATAATCACTGGTAAAATATTAATGCAAATAATCTGGAAAACGATAGCGGATTGGGATGATGTTTTATCAGAGGATATTCAAATCGAATGGAAAAGGTTTAGTAAAGATATTCTACTTTCCACTGATCTCCAAATTCCAAGGGTATTATTTAATCCTTATCATGCAGTTAAAGCATTCGAACTGCACGGTTTCTCAGATGCCTCCCTGAATGCATATGGAACATGTTTTTATTTGCGCACTATCTACTCCAATAATGAAGTAACTTGCAAATTAATCTGTTCAAAATCAAGAGTCGGACCTCTGAAGGTGGTAACACTTCCTCGACTAGAACTGTGTGGGTGCTTACTCATGTCCCGACTATGTCACAAACTCGTTTCAATTTTTCGTATCCATTCTTCTAATATTGGTCTCTGAATAGACTCAAAAATTGCTTTAGCATGGTTACAGGCTACTCGTACTCGCTGGATGACTTTTGTATGTAATCGTGTCGCTATAATTCAGGAAATGACAACCAATGCTCAATGGCAACATGGAATTCAGTAAATTTGTTTACAAAATAAAGTAATCTCAAACTAAGTAAGCCCAAATGAAACTATAAATATTGTTCAAAATGACCCCCCATATTGTCAATGCATAGTTGGTATCTTCGACGTAAATTCTCTAAACATTTAGAAATAATATCAGCATGATTATTTAAGTTATTAATTTCGCCTTGAATCTTTTCCTGAATTATCTCAAGATTGTTATTTTCGCCAAAGTTAACTATATCTTTCAGCATCCCCCACAAAGAAGAATCTAAGGGAGTTAGGTCGGGGCTATTAGGAGGCCATAGAATTGTCCCATTATTTCCGATCCACTCTGGAAACTGATTGTTGAGATGTTCTCTCACCTCTAATACATTATGGGGTGATGCCTCATCTTAGTGCCAGATCATAGTATTTAATTGGTCAGCTGTAAATTCATTTTCTAGTATTTCACTTATTTTGGGTATTATGCAGTTTAGATAAGTTCTTCTTGTTAACTTATAATTGAAAAATATTGGCCCAACCACTTTATTCTGGATTATTCCACACCAAACTTTAATTGATTTCCGTCCAGATTTCTTTATTTGTTGCACTTTCCGCTGTCTACGATTTTGATTTTCCCATGGACGTTTTTCTATTAAACCCGCCAGCTGTAGAAAAATTGGATTCATCTGTCCAACAGATTTTCTGGAGTTTCATTCAAGCGACGAAGTATTTCCTGACAAAATATGAACCGTTTCCGTTTGTGCGTCTTTTCAGAGTCCTAAAAATTTTCATTGGATGTTTTTGTAATATATTGGAGCTGGTTACTAACGAGTCTTCAGAGTTTTCTGCAAAAAAGGAGTAGCGCAAAAATTATTCCTTCTTATTCAACTACCATAAAATCCAAAGAAATATATATATATTTTTACCTTCAAAATGCAGAAGTGTATCTAAATCATCCTCCTCATTAATTACACACGTTCGTTTTTTCCTAGAAAAGTTCTTAGTTGTCATTACATGCTGGTATATTCTGTTGAACGTATTTTTGTTAGGCGCATGCCGATTTGGATATAATTCCATAAATTCTCTCCTTGCATCTAATTTGTTATTATTATTTTTTACAAATAGAGAAAATATTTCTATCTTTTCATCATCTGTATACTGCATTTTCCAAACTATCAAATACAATATTTTATAATGGTGGTAATAACTACTTGTCAAATATGACAATGCTTTCATTGCCCATTGTTTATAGTTGGTTTTCATCCCACAGAAAACGATTTTTAAATGAATATATTTTCTGAACTGTTAAGGTTAAATTATAATAATTATATATTGCTGAATTTGGATTGAAGTGAACAGTTTAAAAATATATAGGGTGTCCCATTTAAGAAAGAACACTTTGGCTCTGACCCTCTTCTCTGGGACATCCTGTATAATATTTTGGTTTTAAAAACTACATTAATAACCCTTTAACTATTATTTGAAACATTGTTATCTGCATCAAATAATAAGTGAGATATAGAAGGGTCCATATATAATGAAAAACCCTGTACATACGCTCTATACCTGTCAATACAACGGTTTCTCTCTCTCGTACTTTTCGGGTCTGTTTTCACTGCACAACTGAATACGTATCGCTAAGTCCATTTTTATATGTCATGTGTTATTGTTAGAACTAAACAATTCAATAAATAAATAAATGTCACAGATCACGTTTTTCCTCCATTGAAGAGGTTTCAGATTAAGCTGATTCTAAATCTAGTTATACCTAAACTCTAGCACTTACCGTTCGTCCGTTGAAACTTAAAAAGAACGGACACCAGAAGCCAGAATATAAGACTTCAATTTTTTCGTCCACTTTGTCGCGCCATGTAAGGTCACAAGCCGAATTTACTTTGTCTTTTTCATCTCATGATTCGTATTCCTTTTCAAATCACAATAACGCTTTCTATAGTTGAAACTTCGGATTTTTCTACAGCTTAAGTATTTTTTGGCTTCGCTTTTCGAAACTTATTATTTAATGTGCTATTTAAATGTGGTTAGAAACTTCAATATAAAATTTTTTGTTGCCATACGTTGATGGTACACTTACAATAAGAAGTGTCGTAAAATTGACTTGAAATAAAACATATTTGAATTTGAACTACGGAATCCAATTTTAATTTGTCTGTTCTCGTATCCGAAGTAGAATGACACAAAGCGAAAACCAAGCTTTTCCATTTTCATTAATTTTACTTTGAATTTTGCGTTTCATGTCTAACGATTAACGTCATGAATTCGTTTCCATAAATTTCAATTTTTGCATTTCAAATAATCCTATTTCCAAATATTAGTTCCGTGGAATTATATTATGGCAATTTTTTCATTTTTAGGATTTGTGTACATCACATTGTTGAATTTTATTATTTATATCACAGATCTTGTGCCAGATTTTTTTTCTAGTTATTATAATTCCAATATCTCGGTGAGCAGTCCCTATTCTGAATTTTTTTTAGCAATCGAAAGCTTGATTTTTTGGTACAATAGGGGCACCCAAACGTACTCTTTGATTGTTTCACTATTAAAACTTTTTTCGTGCAGAATTTTTAACCACACCTCATTGTTATAAAATCAATTCGAGCAGCGAAAAATAAGTAGAGTTGCTAATATTTCTTTGGATGGCTTAAGAAAACTTACTAAAACAATACAATATTCATTGAAATTTGCACTTCGATGTTTTGGTTGCCTCAAAATATAATATAGGTAACAACCAAACTTTATCAAAATTGTAGTTCGTCTTGAAAATTCAACTTTCTTATGAATTATAATATAACCTTTGAGTATTTATTAAATATTCACTTCAAACATAACCTTCAATTTCTCTTTTATATTTCAATTAATTACGTATATAATAGAGCATTGTTGAAATTATTAAGATTAGCTTTAAAAATACACCGTTTTACATTTTTATACTCTTTTCACTCCGTATTTTAACTAGCTTGTCAGTAAGTACACATTGATTAACAGTGCCATCTGTCCTTGTCACGTAATACAACATTAAAGCTATGTTTAATTACGAGTGAGTAATTTCGGTCAGTTTCAGGTGACCTGCTAAAGCAAAGAAAGCAAGCAAGTTCCTACCCTTTCTTATTATATTCCCAATCATGCAGTTGTAAAACCGTACAGTCTCACAACCAAGCTTAGGGTTGTTTTTAATGAAACTGCGCACTTACCCAATCAAACATCGCTAAATGACAATTTATTTGTTGGTCCAAAACTCCAGCAGTATATTGTGTCGATTTTATGATTATTTCGTTTATATCGCTATACTTTTTGTGCAGACATTAAACATATGTATCGCATGATTTTTGTGAATCCCGCTCATTGTAGTTATCAAAGAACTCTTTGGAGGTTTTCGCCTGGCGAAGAGGTCCAAGATTATCGTTCAACTCGAATAACGTATGGGCTTAACAGTTCGCCATTTTTGGCTCTTCGGTGTCTCCAACAGTTAGTTCAAGATAAAGGTGAAAAATTTCCTTTGGCCGCACACGTTATTCGCAATTTTTGTTATATAGATGATATTGTCATGTCTTGTCCTACTATGAATCTTGCATTTGAGTTGGTTTCGGAGCTTGTTTCACTCATGAAGTGGGGAGGCTTCGAATTAAGGAAATGGTCTAGTAATAATCTGAAATTGCTTTCTGATTTACCACAATCTCAACATCCGCATGATTTTTCGTCCAATTCACTGAAAGTGGCATCCCCAAAGTGATTGTTTTCTTTTAAGATCAATACACAACCTGAGTTTAAATGTACAAAACGCTCTTTATTAGCGGAATTAGAAAAAGTTTATGATCCTTTGGGATTCATTTCTCCCACAACCTTCTATTGTTAATACCTTATTCAAACGCTATGGCTGTCCCGTATCGGCTGGGATGATATCCCCGGTGAAGATGTGATTTCTGCCTGGAAAAAATATTGCTCAGATCTGTCCTCTCTGGCAAATATTCAAATACCCTGATTTTTTGGACATAAATTCAGTTCAAATGTTTTTTGCAATTATCAGTTGCATGGGTTTAGTGACGCAAGTCAAAAAGGTTACGGATGTGTCATTTATTTAAGGATGTGTAACCAAGCCAATACTATCCATACCAGTTTTGTTTGTGCAAAGTCAAAAAAGCTCCGACCAAGAAGCTTACCATTCTAAGACTAGATCTTTCTGCAGCCTTTTTACTTACCAAATTATTAATTTATGTTCAGAAATGTTTCGCTGGATATATTGAGTTCGATAAAATTTGTGCCTGGTCGGATTCTCAAATTGTTTTATAATGGATCGCCCCGCAAATATAAAAACTTCATTCCCAACAGAGTTTCCTTTATTCAAGAAAATGTATCTTCATCCTGTTGGAATTATGTTGAGTCTATCAATAATCCCGCGGATGTAGTCGCCAGAGGAGCCTTACCCTCTGAGCTATCAGCACATGCTATATGGTTTACAGGACCATCTTTTTTATTGCAATCTTCCCACAATTAGCCCAAATTTCACATATCTTCTAAAACTAGTAAAATTATTTGCGATGAAGAAAATAAACTTTTATTATTTGCGTTAACCGAAGATCATAATTTTCTACCCGATCTGATTCACGTTCTCATTTTCTTGTTAATAAGATTCTAAAATGCGGAAAGTCATCAATCACTATTATTTTTAATTCGAAGGACCAATCGCACATTAGCGATAATAAGTAACTATAGGTTTATAGTAGGTGTGAAGTTGTTTAAATAAATTAAATTCTTGTATCACTTTTACTTGATATATCACCGGTACGCTACATGTGGTTCAACTTGCGACACAATTAAGAATATTAATGAGTATTTGAAGTTACTAAAAATGATTTTGTCACATTATGATATTATTAAATGAATGTAAATGTTATGCTAGTAAAAAAGCCGGGTGGCTATTAAAACGAGAGTACCATTTTGTACGAAGGATGACTGGAAAAGGAGTGAAAAATTGGGTTTTAATCATATTTATGTGTAGGTAAAGAAGTGGGAATTCATGTGATATGGCGGGGAACATTGACCAATGGGAGGAGAGAGTTTAAAATGTAACTGTCAAATACAGCAGTGAAAGATATACACTGGGACGGTTGTTTCTGGGCATAAGAAAAGTGTTGTTCGTTACAGATAAAGGAGTTTCGACGATAGTGTTTGTGAAGCGATAAGGTTTAAACTGATGTCGCTTGCTTTGAAATATTAAGTGGAAAAAATTGGCAGGCAATAATTATCTGTGTTTCTTATGTGAAAATAACGTTAAAATGGATTTTTGCGTGTTTAAAGAAATATTGAATATTTGAGAAAAATGATATTTCTGTGTATGATGTGAGCAGGATATATAAATTATGTTATACAGGGAGAAGTTAAAGTAAATATTACAGGAAGAATTTGATTGATAATTCAAATTTGTACGCCTGCTATCATAGAAGGTAAAATATAGTTAAGAATAAACGCCAGATTAGGATGAATATGTTTTGTAGAAAAATTGGTCATACCTTGTTAGACACTGTATTGTAGCTAATCCTTATATTCAGAGAATTATATCGTTTGCAATATACATGATTGATGATAGATTTCGAGTCCGAATTTCATAAGAAATATTTTTAGCTTTGTTATTATTTATATACCGTCCGCTTTTGAAATGAAAACATAAAAAATGCATAACATATCAAATACACTTTTTAAAAAGCGCTCTTCCGCTTGCAGGTCAGAGTCCAATCACGAAAATATGAAAATTTATGATACGCGGTCATCTCTCCCCTAACGGAAATTTATTTCTTCAGTGGTCGACACGCCCACGCCAAGTATTTACAGAGATTTTAACAAAGTAATTTTATTCATTAGGGTGCTATTTGATACCAACCCCTCGGAGATAAATCACGGAAGAATTTATTTTTATAAGGTTTATATTGTTGGAAGGATAATGGGAAACATTGTTTATTTAATGAATAATTAGGTTATTCTGAAAATAGACCTTTTTGTAGTTTACAAATAATTATGTATTGGAATGCAGCTAGAATATCGGGATATGGGAAGTCATATGGAATCTATTACATTATAAGACAGAAAGTAAGATGCGTATCTGTTATAACTGCATCAGTCTAACCTATACCGCAGAAAGTGAGCAGAAACATTGCAAACGAAGACAAAAATGAGAACATTAGAAGCTATTATAATATTTACAGAATATGGAACACCTTGAGGGAATTAGGAGTATTGGATATCGTCAGATTGGCGCCGTCAATAGAAAAACGATGTAGAACCAAGAATCAAAATTGCCACGTCGTCCAGTTGGTAGTCCTTCGAAAACTTTGTAGGCCGAGCTACAGACATTTGGAGTGAGCATTTTGTTTAAAAAGTAGCTTTTTCATTTTCTTGTAATATGACAAGGTCCTGTCAGCTCTGTCATCTTGTGATGCTTATGTCTAGTTGTTGTACAAACCGGCAAAACTACAGAGATTTTTTCATATAAAAAGTGTTAGAAGAAAACCAGCTGTTTCATTGTTTGGAGAATAGTTTCATATGTTCACACTCTACTTTATCATTCATAACTTTCTTATGGTAGGGTGAGATGTAACTCTCGGAGAGACTGTGTCTCGTCTTTGGTACGCAACTGGATAACTGTGTAACTGACTATCACCCGCTGGAAACTGTCTTAAATGCAAAAACTTCAAAGGGATGTGTTTTCATCAATATTAGTGGGACTAGATAAATTCGCTTTGCTGATTCGTGCTTAGTTCTAAGCCTGCCGGTACGATTGATAAGAATCAACAATGGAATACGGCCATTAGGTTTTCAATTGCGATTGAAAAATAATTCAAAGGTATGACCGTCCTATTGAAAATATTTTAAAGCATCTATTACTATTGAGGCTATTTCAAAGGTATAAAATGGTTTTACTAAAGGCAGTCCCACACCTTTCTTTCCATCAAACATTCCGTGTCGTCTCTTAATACAGTGGAAGTTCAAAATTTAGGAAAACACAATAAATCTTACAAACATAACAATAAGATATAAATAACAGATACATGATATTCTAAGGATATCTGTAGTCAAAAGAATTATATTCTATGATGTTACAACTTTAACAACACTAAAATAAAAATGGTATTATGAACACATGATATTTTATAAACATATAACAATATCACAGCCATGAAAGAAATTATACCCTTGAATTCACAACAATATCAGGAGGATACAAAAATACATTATATTCTCAAATAGATAGTCGTCAGTGTAGCAATAATTCAATCTACAGTAATATATAAAATGCAAGAATTTACATTCTTGAACTTCTTCTCACATTGCGTCTCCTATCGGAGGTTTGCTACCATTACAGCAATCCAGGCCTTATTTACAGCAGCTCTGAACAGGTGAACATTGCTACAGTTAAACCAATCCCTCAGGTTCTCTAGCCAGGACACACGGCGCTTTTCAATGCTCCGCTTCCCACCAATCTTTCCCTGAACTATCAGTTGGAGAAGTGTGTATTTCTGTCCTCTCATTATATGACCCAGGTATTGAAGCTTTCTTTTTTTCACGGTGTTAATGATTTCACACTCCTTCTGCATCCGGTTCAGCACTTCGGCATTAGTAACTCTATCGGTCCAGGTAATGCGCCACATTCTACGGTAACACCACATTTCGAATGCTTGTAGTTTGTCGATGTGGTTTTTCTTGAGGGTCCATGCTTCAACCCCATATAAAAGAGTGGAGAAACGTAACAACGCAGCATCCTCATCCTAAGTCCCATGTTAATACTTCGACTAGTAAATAACTCCTTCATCTTTACAAATGTTGATCTGGCTCTCTCTATCATCGTTCTTATTTCTCTTGTCTGGTCACCCGATTGTTCTATACAGGTTCCTAGATATTTATATGTCGACACATTCTCTATCGTGGTGTTTGCCACCATCAGGTTCGCATGGTTCAGATCTTGAGAGAATTTTGAAACTACCATTAACTTGGTTTTCTTAAAGTAAATTTTTAGCCCGTATTCATTACATCGATCATTTGACTTTTCTAAAAGGTGTTGTGTGTCTCCAAGGTTGCTCGTTATCAAGACGGTGTCATCAACATACCTCATATTATCAATTACTTCTCCATTTATAACTATTCCCACTGACTCATCTTCCAGGGTTTCCCTAAAAATAGCTTCGCTATAGAGGTTAAATAAAAGCGGTGATAGAATGCAACCTTGTCTAACACCACGACGAAGCTCCATTTGTTATGTTGGTTGGTTTTCTACCATTGTACTAGCTTTTTGGCCCCAATATAGATTACTAATTATTCTAACGTTGTCGGAGTCAATGTTTCTGCGGACGAGCAGCTGATGTAACTTGTCATGTTTCACCTTGTCAAAGGCTTCCTCGAAATCGATATAACACGCATACACCTCTCAGTTTATATCGAGACAGCGCTGAAAAAGAACGTTAATCCCAAAAATTGTCTGTTGCTTATGTCTTCCTCTAGTCTTCTGTAAATTCTTTTGTGAATGATCTTTAAGAACAACTTCAAGGTGTGGCTCATAAGTGCGATGGTTCGGTAATCTGAGCATTCTCTTGGATTCGATTTCTTTCGTATGAGCACAAAAGTGGATGATAGCCACTGTTTAGGAATTTCTCCCTTATCGTAAATGCGGTTAAAGAGGTTTAGAAGAATATCATCCACATCATCGCCAATGAGTTTGTTAAGCTCTATGGGTATCCGATCAGGACCAGCAGCCTTACCGGGTTTCATAGTTTCCAGGGCATAAATTATTTCAGATCTTAATATTTTTAAGTGCACGTTGCTTGATTCTAAGACTGGCTTTGGAGGTCTTCCATCATCGAACAGTTCCGACAGGTATGCTTTCCACCTTTCAAGTTTGTCCCCCACGTCAGTTATTATACGCCCATTTATATCCTTGATAGTTTGTCTAGCTGCCTTGACCCTGTTACATACAGCCATTTCCTTTATCTTTTTGTGCATATGAAAGCTGTCAAATTTCTTTTCTAGTACTTCTATTTCCTCACATTGAGCTGCTAGGTATTCTCCTTTTGCTTCCTTTAATTTCTCTCTGTACTGCTTTATTTAGTGTCCTGTAATCTTTGTTGCCTTTGCTCTTTCTCCTTTCCTCCATAAGATCTAGAATTTCTGATGTCATCCAGGGCTTGAACATTCTCCCCCAATTGATAGAATACAATCAACAAATAAAGTTTTTATGTATATAAAAATTTAACTTCAGGGTTTGATGGTAGAAGCGGAAGTAACGCTACCTTTTTCGTACACCATCACTACCTGAATAGCACCTCAGAATTCTCCCCAGTGCCCATTTTGAGGGTGGAATATTGTCTTCTCGTAGTAGAACCACGGCCCCTTCGGGAATTTCTGGGCCGGTTTTTTCCTATTTGGTACGAACAGTCAACTCGTTCAAGTATTATTTCCTCCATCGCGTCCGGAAATGCTGTTTAACCTTCTATATGTGCTGCCAGTGAGACAGATGATTACTGGGAGTCGTGGAATAATCACGGCTTGCGAGTTGGTCAGTGAATCACCTATTAAAAAATGGCCAGGAATAAGGGTGACAGGAACGGTATGGTCAAACGAAATACTAGTTAATGGTCTCAAATTGAATATAGCTTCGATTTCGATAATTAACGTATTAAATTGTTGATACGTAAATAACAAGTCGCGACCGGCAACTTGGTACAAATGCTTTTTAACTCTTTCCACTGCCGCTTTCCATAATAACATGTGGTGCCTGAGGAGAATTAGCCTTGAAGCAGGGACAAAATTGTTTTATATTTTGATACACTTGACTACGTCCGTCGAATCGAGTATAAGGTTTGCTGAACTCCAGCTTGCAAATGTTTCTTATGAAAATATATTATAACTAAAATGGTCAGGTGGTTATTCTTAGGTAATATAATGGGAAGTTTAGCGTCAAATGGTAAATTAGACAAAATGGAACCTTCAGTTTCCCTCCTTTGTCCTGAACAGTATTTTTCAATTGTTGCGGACAAGCTTGAGGCCAGCGTAATACAATTGTAGAATCGTACCAATAAAAAGTTTGAACTTCTTCTCGGAGGGCCGTATTTACAGTTTCCATTATGGTAGATAAGAAGTGTGCCCCTCACAGTTCTAATGTCGGTATTGTTATCGTATTTATAGGTACAACACGGGATTTAGTACATCATAATGGCACTTTAATATTTCCTATGTGATAAAGAGTGCGTAAGTAAACGCACGCGACGTATGCGCACGCGACGTATGCCTTTTCACTTGTATCGAAAAATCCATGTAATTGAATTTCTTTAACATCGGTAATTACGGTACGTCGCAATGACAACAGTTCAATTGATGGTCATTGGTCATTGTTGGCAATATGTTTGCCATTCAATATGTAATGCGCTAAGTAATGATTGGTTCCAATCGAGCTTATAATTCCACAAATTTTGTAAAATGATTTTCGCTATTATAATCACGGAAGCCAATAATCCTAACGGGTTGAATATCTTGGCAACTTTCTATTTGTTTGAATGGGACTCACTGTATGCATAAGCGTGTTTTTCTTTGAATTCCAGTGAATAGCTAATGTTTTCAGTTTAGTGATACACAGTTGTAATCTTGGGTTGACAGCTTCGGCAGGTATATTTTATAACACAGAAGGGTCGTTAGAAGCCCATTGTATCCTTGTTAGACCGGCGGTAAGGAGGATGCCATTCATTTGTCGTATTATGAGACGCGCCTTCTCTTGACTATTAGTTCTAGTGAGAAAATCGCAAAATAACAATATAGCGATTACGGTATATCTTTTACACTCATCTTTACTTAATTGATGTACATATTGAATTGCTATATACGAAGCACAGGTAATACCAAATGTGACGATATTTAATTCGTAAATTTTTCCCTTTTTCTCTCCAAATGATACATTGAAATTTATGCTATTCTCTTCTTACTAAGAATCGTCGATACATTCGCTCTAAATCATCTATAATCACGATAGGTTGTTCACGAAACCGAATTAAAGTTGTGGATAAATCAGGTTGGCTATTAGGACAGGTATACAGGACGTCATTCAACGATACGCCTGTAGAAGTCATTAAAGAACCATCGTACATCACACTTACTGTAGTAGTTGGACTCATTTCCTTACCGATTGCGTGATGAGGTAAATAGTAACCATCTGATATCAACGGATTGTCCAGGGGAACATGTGACTTGGGTGAGAGGTAACTCTCGGAGAGACTGTATGTCTCGACTTTGGCACGCAACTGGGTAACAGGGTATATATTTTAAGGCGTAAATTCAGTTCAGTTGCTAGCGTTGTGAAAATGTGTTAGATCTTTTGTATTCTTTCAGTGTTGTTGTAAATTCAAAGGGTAGTTTCACTTTATTTTCAGCTTTGTCAAATACTTTCAAAATATCACGTTTCGCACTATTAATTGTAAATAGTATTGTTGGAGCAATGAAATAACGCATTTTGAAATTTGTGAAAGACCTATTGTCGTATTGTGTTCGAAATCCTATAGTTAATAATTTAGGAAAATGTCACGTTTCACGCTATTATTTATTGTGTTGTAAAAGCACTAAAATGTTATTACTTGGAGCATAACTTTAATTGTAACTTATTGTTACGTTGTGCGTGATTCTTTATGGTAGATGATCAGAACAAGTGTAATAAATGTTTCAATAACTTTTCGGAGTAAAATGGTCACAATAGAACGGTTTCGCTTTCTGAATTTTCAATGGAAATTGAAATATCTATTGAAAGCGTCCATTGTTGATTCTTGTCGATGATTTTGGCAAGTCAAATGATACTGGCCAATAGGAAATGTTTATTACCTTTTAGTCAACCCAATCCACGTGTAAACATGTCCCTTGCAAAATTCTATTTAACATGTCTTACAACGTGAAGAAGTCAGTTCTTAATTCAGTACATGACTCAACAACAAAGTTAGTTACGAGCTCACCGCTCAATCAACTAAGTGAGTTCAATACTCATTCAAGAAGCATTCCTACTTAGTTAAGCAGTCATCACATAATTACGTAATCGGTTAGTAAGTTATCGGTTACATTATTAACGAGTCAGTTGGTTGAATAATGAATCGGTTCCTAAAATAGTACAACAAAGTCGAAACTCAAGTTCTAAGTGTAATTCAAGTCGAAACACATCACCTCAATTAAGTCAAACACGTCGCTCAATTAGTTTTCGAGTTCATCACTCAATTAGTTCATAACTCAGTTCAACACTCAATCAAGTTCATCGAGTCGTCGTTACATATCGAAATAACTTCACTCAAAGTCAAACAGTCAGAGATACTAAGTCTAACATATCGTTACTTAGTTTCTATACGAATCAAGTGAGTGTACATTACATCGAAACATAAAGTGCCTTCCGATCTGAAACCACCCAAGTTCAACATTCATAACTTTGTACCATTTTGTAAATTTGTACATAATAAATCATTAATTTCGACATTAATTTTGTCAAATTAAGATTATTTATCCAGTTAAATGTCTACGCCAGTCGACGAAGTTCAACTTGAAATATAATCAAAAACATAAAAGATACATTATAATCCAAGGATATTTATAGTCAAAGAATTATAATCTATGGTGCTACAACTTTAACAACACTAAAATAAAAATGGTATTATGAACACATGATATTCTCTAAACATATAACAATGTCACAGGTATAAAAGAAATGATACCCTTGAATTCACAACAATATCAAGAGGATACAAAAAAAAGTATGATCTCAAATAAATACCCGTCAGAGTAACAATAATTCAATCGACAGTGAAATACGAAATAAAAGAATTTATATTCTTCAACACTTTATATGTGCAAATAACAGGCACTGTCCCATGCATAGTTTTCGATCTGTGTCGTTTGAATTTTTTACTGTGCAATTTTCCAGCAGGTCTGAATGCGACAGCTATGGTATGATTTCAGTTTACAAAAACGATTTTGAAAATAGAATTTTCATACATCAAAACATTAATCTTGGTTTTGTATTAAAACGCTGAGAAATATGTTAGAAATGAAGCTGTACATCACGAGAAACTGCCGAACGCGCGATAGAATAGTTGAAAAATGGGGTAGAACAGGAGGCGAGGAGAAGCATGTATACAGGGTGTTCAATCTCAGACGAGCCGCCCTGTATATTTCTTATCCCATAGTGATTGGGAAAATTTCCCGAAACACGTCGGATTATTTTCTTTGGAGGACATCTTTTGACGTATATTAGAGGCTTAAACAAGCTCCCCCTAAGAGGGGGCGCTTCAACCCCTCAGAATTGAATAGGGAAGAGGGGTTGAGTGGTACTTCATTTGTAAGGTCTTGGAAGCCTCTTTACAACGGTGTATGAAAAAAATCACATTCTTAAAAAAATTAATTGTTTTATCTTGCTTACGATCAAAAAAATCAAAACTGCGTTTTTAAATCAAATGACCAAATTGTCCTCCATTGACTTCCATTACAATAATAAATTCTCTCGAACTAATAAATAAAAAAAACATTTTCTTATCTTGCCTTCATTTTTTTGTTCTTAAAAGGTGTTTATCATGTTTCTTCGATCATTTCATGTTTCAAAAATCAATCTGTTGAGTTACTACTTTGCTGATTTGTTTACAATTTTAAAAATAATTATGGTGTACGCATTGCAAGAACGTGTTGAGCTGGTTAGCCTGTATTACCAAAATTGAAATGGTGCCCAAGCGGCTGCAAGGATATTTGACCGAAACCATCCTGAACGTAGCGTTCGCCATAAGTACGTAATGGAAT
Source organism: Galeruca laticollis (assembly GCA_963921935.1). Lineage (NCBI taxonomy): Eukaryota > Metazoa > Arthropoda > Insecta > Coleoptera > Chrysomelidae > Galeruca > Galeruca laticollis. Next base: position 177,993,563 of record OY998178.1, on the reverse strand, counting down.
TAATTTCAAAATTTGTTGAGAGACTTCAGTAATGGATAAAAAGGGCACCCATTGGAATTGTGAATGATGAAGGAGCGACTGTGGCGGTATTGGGCCATGTCCAACTTATGCCAAACACGCAATCTGTCCGACAACTTTCTGCGGTTTCCGGTATTAGCCAATCTAACGTTTTCAGAATTTTACATAAACATAAGTTCTATCCGTACAAAATTAAATTAATTCATGAATTAAATGATGATGATCGAAGGCTAGAGTTTTGCGAAATTATGGCCGAGCGCATCAACAATAACCCAAATTTCTTGTACAACGTTCGCTTTTCTGACGAATGCACTTTTTTACTTAATGGAGAGGTTAACCGGCATAACTGTAGAATTTGGAGCGATACAAATCCTCATGTATTTCGAGAAGCTCACACTCAATATCCGGAAAAGCTAAACGTTTGGGTAGGAATTTTGGGAGACCACCTAATTGGACCTCTGTTTATTCCTGGTAATTTAAATGGAGAAATTTATCTTGTAATGCTGGAAAATTTGATTGATCCGTTAATAACAGAAAAATTAGAAAACGATCCTCTACTAATTAAATAACAATCGCATTTCCAACAAGACGGAGCTCCTCCTCACTACGACACACCAGTTCGCCAATTCCTCAATTTACAATACCGTGGTCGTTGGATTAGAAGAAGAGGTCCTGTGGAGTGGCCTGCCCGATCTCCTGACCTGCACCCTCTGGACTTCTTCTTGTGGGGACATCTTAAGTCCAAGGTTTTTGTGACGAACTACGCCAACGAATTGTAAATGAGTGTCGTCAAATAACTCCAATTATGCTGGACCATCTTAGAGACGGTTTTCAGTCAAGATTGTATTATTGTATGGTACTCAATGGAGGACATTTGATTTAAAAACGCAGTTTTGATCTTTTTGATTGTAAGCATGATAAAACAATTAATTTTTTTTAAGAATGTGATTTTTTTCATACACCGGTGTAAAGAGGCTTCCAAGATCTTACAAATGAAGTATCACTCAACCCCTCTTCCCTATTCAAATTTGAGGGGTTGAAGCGCCCCCTCTCAGGGGGTTGATTGTTCAAGCCTTAAGTATACGTCAAAAGATGTCTCCCAAAGAAAATCATCCGACGTGTTTCGGGAAATTTTTCCAATCAGTGTGGGATAAGAAATATACGCGGTGACTCGTCTGAGATGGAACACCCTGTATAGTAACGCTGTTGCGGCACGCGTATTCCATGAATATTGGAACTCAATTTTCACTTCACCTTATGTATAATATATAATGTGATGAAGTGATTTTGACGTTTCGAGATTCAAGTGGGTTTATACGTTTCACATGTTTGTGAGTCCAAAATACCTATTAGTAAACTATGGTAAGTAAAGTAATTATAAACAATGTTTTAAGTTTCTCCCTACATAACAATATTTGTAATAGTTTGGCAATCAATAAGGAGAAGCGCACTTTGTACGTCAATAAACAGTTCGATGTGTTGAATTTTATAAGATATGAGGATGGTTATCTACTTTTTAGCTTGCCGTAGCCTATGGCCCATAGGTAATAGTCGTTGAATAAAATTAATTATTGAAGTAGGTAACATTACATTTTAAAAATCTTTGAACCATAAATGTTCTGAAACTTTGTCTAGTCAATAGTCGAAATTACCTTCCATATTATTTGATTATATAAGAATTTAAAAAAATCAAAGAAAATGAGAACCCAAATTATTATTAAAAGATGACTTTAAGTAATAGTGTTAGTTGTTGATATTAAAAAAAATTGTAAAACAAAGGGCGACAAAATAATTAATTTTGTCTACCTACTCTAGAAATGGCAATAGCGCTTCTAAGTAGAATAGGACCCGTTATACTCGCTCTAGTGAGGTGAAAATCAATAGGGTTCAACTTTGAGACACTCTGAAAAATATCCAATTACAAAATTGGTCACTTGTGTATACTCCGGAAACTGTATCGTGCTAATAACCCGGAATTTCTCCAAAAGATGTTGCACTTCAGGTACCATAGCACCCGTTGTACTAGCTCTAATGAGCTGAAAATCTATAAGGTTCATTTATAAGATGTTCTGAATAATATCCAATAATGAAATTGGTCATTTGTGTACACTCCGGAGGCTGTATCGTGCTAACAAACTGAAATTTCTCCAAAAATTTCATATTCCAAGTTTCATAGCACCCGTTATACTTGCTCTAGTGAGCTGAAAATCAAAAGGGTTAATCAGTGAGACGTCCTGAACAGTACCATAGCACCCGTTATACTTGCTCTGGTGAGCTGAAAATCAAAAGGGTTCATCTATGAGATGTACTGAACAATACTCAATCATAAAATTGGTGACTTGTTGTACTTCGGGGGCTGTATCGAATTATACGGACAGGATTTTTTCTCTGAAAGCCATTTTTACTTTACCGCCCAACCTATCTAATATGCGAGAAAAGTATTGGTTTACCCCAAAAGAAAGTTGGAATTTTGAATTTTTTTAGAGTTATTGTCACGTTTTCCTTCAACAACAACACAAAAAAACGGTTTTTAGAAAAAAAATCTTGTGTGTATGTCGTCGTCGTCGTTGTCGTCGGCCACTTTTCCTTACATGTGTTGTTAGCACGATACAGCCTCCGAAGTGCAATAAGTCACCAATTTTATGATGGAATATTGTTAAGGACATGTCACAAATGAACCCTATTGATTTTCAGTTCACCAGAGCCAGTACAATGGGTGCTATGGTGCTTGAAGTACGACATTTTGTCATTTTTTGAGAAATTTCAGTTTGTTAACACGATACAGCCTCCGGTGTTCAACAAGTCACCAATTTTATGATTGAATATTATTCAGAACATCTCACAGGTGAACCCTATTGATTTTAATCTCACCAGACCTAATACAACAGGTGCCACAGTACCTTAAGTACGATTTTTTTGTCATTTTTGGAGAAGTTTCAGTTTGTTAGTAAGATACAGCCTCCGGAGTATATACAAGTGACCAATTTTATGATTGGATATTATTCAGAGCGTCTCAAAGATGAACCCTATTGATATTCAGCTCACTAGAGCCAGTACAACGGGTGCTATGGTACTTGAAGTACCAAGTTTTTGTCATTTTTGGAGAATTTTCAGTTTGTTAGCACGATACAGCCTCCAGAGAGTATACGATTGATCAATTTTATGATTGAATATTGTTCAAGGTGTCTCACAGATGTAACCTATTGATTTTCAGTTGACTAGAATGAGTAAAGCGGGTCCTATAAATCCAGATATACTACATCTTTGGTTACTTTTGGAGTAATTTCGGTTTGTTAACACGATACATCCCCCGAAATGTATAGAAGTAACAATTTTATGATAGAATATTGGTCAGGGCCACAGATGCGGAAAAGTTAGTTTTAATATTTAAAACCGTTTATTTTTGTTGTTCTGAAAAACGTAAAAACAACTCAAAATAAATTCAAAATTCCAACTTTTTATGGGTAAAGCAATACTTTTCTCGCATATTAGACGGGTTGGACGGAAAAGTAATAATACCAATAATGTATTATATAAAAACAAAACAAAAATATTTACCATTCAGGTGATCAATCATATGGTTATCGTTTTTATAGATGGAAAAAAGAGAATGAGCCAACTATTTTTTTGTACAATGAAGGAAAAATGTTTCAGTTCCAATCTGCACCACCCACATGATCAATCTTAGCAAACAAGGTGGAAGCAAACTTGTACATGCTGATTGTACTCGTATGTTTGATTTTGTACTATATATATATATATATATATATATATATATATATATATATATATATATATATCGATCTCTCTATAATATATACATTATTATTTGTCATCACAGGCCTTTCGCTTTACATTTTTTATTAGTTGTTATAATTGCTGTGTAAGTTTTTTTAAAAGTTTGCCATTTTCAATTGAAGTTCCTCACTGTACCTTACTTTCCTCTTTCTATTAAATGTAAAGCATTGTATTACACGTAAATATTTCTTTGTATAATAAAGAAATTTGGAAACTGCTTGTTTATATCTTTTGTTTTTGGATAAAATTGAATATATTTACATATGTAGTTGAAAAAAGAGCCTACATATCAAATGAAATTTGGACGCAACCAACAGAAACTCTGGAACTGATACAAATATGGTTTGATTGAGGCAAAGTTGTGACACGATGTTTTCAGACTAAATGGCCTATTTTCAATCATGTAAATTTGCAACTTTTCCACAATTCAATTTTCTTAGGATGAAACAAACAAAAATTTATAATTATGAAAACATTTTATTATGTTAATATAAATGGTACAAATTTTGAAAGGTAGAAAGTTTTTAAAGTATGTATATTTTTCTTCCATTCTTGATTTCTAACAATTCCCACATTGCTGTCACTTGTCACCATATTATTAAATAGCACATGTCCTTTCATGCGATATGTAATGCATTTTGTGTCAGGTGATAATAGTTATATTTTTCAATTATCACTATTATATTTTCATCAAAATGAACTATGTAATTCTTGTCTTTTCGTTGCTTTTTCAATTTTTCTTCATTCAGATACTTGAGAGGTTACTTCACTTCAATTAAGCATTTTTCGCTAACAAACCCATATTATCATTAAAACAGGGTTTCAAGAGAATGTTGAAACATGTTTTGATGATACTTGAACAAACAATCAGTATTATTTATCTCATATTTTTACAATAATCAAATAATCCAGTAAACATAACCTCAAACATAGCTTTTAAAATTAAAAAATAAGGGTTGCAGGATAATTTACATTATCATAACTATAATTTTTGATATCGGGTAGATACGATTACTTACTTTTTAACAATTTACTACTTTCAAAAACACTTAAAACGCTTAAATAATCAAAAATCTATATTTCAAATGGAAATACTTATGTCAGCCAGTTTTGTTTGGATGCCACCTAAAAAACAGAGACAAGGTTTCTGTGGTGGCAAAAAGTTAGAATATTTGAGACCAGAACATCCCAACAGCTGATCCAGAGATGCGTTTCTTTGAACCGTCAAGAGTGGAAAGACAGAGAGAGAAAATATGTTGAATATGTAAAAGTCGATTCAGTACTACTATCGACATCTATCGTAAATATTTTGAACCAAATAATTACTAGATAAGTAACTAGTATTGTGTAGGTTTTTAGGTTTATATACTTGTGAGGAGGCCCCTCTTAAACATTTTTCAAAAAAATTTCGGTCCTGACCCAACAATTGTAAATTTTGGTTTACAGTGAACGGATGGAAAAAATTATGCAGTATCATGTATTTTAATACGAGGAATCGATGTTTTGTTCAGTTTTATGTAATTTTTGTTATTAAGAAATAGTTTTTTTCTAGTAAAGTATAAAAAAAATGTGGGGGAAAAATAATAGCCTCGTTACATAAGGTGAAGTCTTGTGCTGGGAACATCAACTGGTTTTTTATTCCGGGGTATTTCGTTCCGAGGAACACGATTTCACAATCAAATCGCTTCAAAAACGAGCAGGTGTGCAACAATTCCACGTTCTTTGTTATATTCTATTATATCATTATAGAAATATAATGAACGTGTATATATAGTATTTATAACTTTTGATGGAATTATATGTGAGAAAAATTAATATGGATAGAATGTATAAAAAATTCGCGATATTCATTTCCCATAGTCGTATGTATAAAACAGTACAACATTTCACAATAATGTTCTCTTTTTTGAAGGCATTGAAATTGAGTTCGTATCATCAAAGTTTTCGTCGCCATTGCAGTTCCAGTGGAATTCTCGCTTTCACAAAAGTTTTCGAATCGGTGTATAAAGCAGAGGTTCCGAATTTCGGAGTACTGTAGGTATACAACTTCAAAAACGTATTAACATTTCATTTAACTATTTATACAGCATGCATATGCATTCATTTAACGATACGCTTCTACCTATTCCCCAATTTAAGGGAAATTGCATTGAAATGCAAAAAAAATGTAGCAAAGAAAGTAAAATTGTTGCTCTCCCCTTGGTTTTTTGAACGATTTGATTGAATATCGTATTTCTCGGAACGAAGTAGTAATAAAAAAATCAATTTCCGATATTCTTTTTTGTTGCTGAGATATTCAAATGAAAATATCATGAAATATGTGCTGCGCAATGGTATTACTATATACCTGCTTCTCTCTCGCTTCTCTCGGGCGTCCGGCCGTTCCTCGTGATGTTCAGCTTAATTTAAATCATATTTTTCAGCATTTTAATGGAAAACCAACGTTTCGAAGTATGAAAATTCTACTTTCAAAATAGTCTGTATAAATAGAAATCGAACAAAATCTGTCACATTCAGGCCTGTTGGAAAAATTCAAATGGCCACAAATCGAAAACAATGCATCGAACAGTGCCTGCTTTTTGCACATATAAAGTTTATATTAATAACTAATACTGGCCGAAGGATCTACGCTACAACTTAAAAATAACCGAGTTATCCATTTTTGGAAGTATCTACGCTACAATTAAAAAAATAACCGAATTATGAATTTTTAAACCCACGAATTAGATATATGATACTTCCAAATATTTGTCTAGTAAATTTAATCCGCAGACACAAATAATAAAGACGACAATGGACAACGATTACAGATGCCAACAACATAGGAGAAGTTTGGAGACATTACTGCGGAAAAGTTTTTTCTACTGATAAACCTAAAATTAATGAGGTAGAACAAGAGCCCCCAATCTTAAAAGCCGAAGTAGAAAAAGCCTTAAGACTTCTGAAAAACAACAAATCACCTGGTGATGGTTGCATACCCGCCAAAACAATATAAGCTATGGACGAGCTTGGTGTTGATGCAATTCACAGGATGTGTGTTGAGATTTGGCAAACTGGGGTATGGCCAAAAGAATGGTGTGACTCGGTGTACATTCCCCTTGATAAGAGAGGCTCTCCTACAGACTGTAGTAACTACAAAACAATTAATATCATAAACAACCGTTTAAAGCCGTTTTTACATCCACAGATTCACGACGAACAGACAGAATGCATGCCAGGAAAGGGAACAAGGGAACAAATCCTGAATGTAAGACAAATAATAAAAGAAGCATATGAATTTAATGTAAAAACTTATTTGTGCTATGTCGACTACAGCAAGGTATTTGACTGTGTAAAGTGGTAGAAATTGTGGCTCTTCTTGGAAAACATGGGAGTACCAAAACATGTGATTATTTTGCTTAAGAATCTTTACAACAGCTGCGGGAAGTTGAAAATCAACAACACCCTATCTAAGCCCAAAGTGCAGTGTAAGACAGGGTTGTATTGTATCTCCGATACTCTTCAATATATACGGGGAGTATATAATGGGAAAAGTTCTGCAAGGTTGGTGAGGGTACTAACCATAGGAGGAAAAAGAATAACTAACCTTAGATTTGCAGATGACACCTTAATACTAGCTTTTTCAGAAGAAGATTGCACGGAAATCATGAGAAAATTGGACAGGATCAGCAGAGGATATAGTCGTGCGTTGAACAAAAAGAAGACACAAATTATGGAAATAGACCGCAACACTACCAATGTTAGACAGATCGATGGCTTTGGAGTGATTGAAACATTTAATTACTAAGGATCACTTATTACAAACAAAGGCGGTTGTGACGTATAACGATGCTACTTTTTATTGTTTTCATTTCCAGATACCATGCAGTATACATTTCATTTTATTTAATAATTAAATCGCCTCTCTTTCAAGATTTACCTATGAGTATTTATTTTTATATATATGTACTACTTTTGAGACATCCGGTATATTCTTTTGTCGAGTCCACTTAAACCAGTCTACTAGTGTGCGCGCATTTTTCAAAATTTTAAGAAGGGGTCGGAGAAATTAATAAAAGGACGTAGCATCCAGGAAAGGAGGCTTTTTCTTTCTTTTCCGGCTTTTAAATTTTAGTCTGGTTCGCTTCTCTTTTTCGGCTTTGGAAGTTTTAATCTAGCTTCTTCTCTCTTTTCGGCTCTAATTTTTTTTCATTCTCTTGACTGTATATTCATTTTGTTTACAACGAATACTGTGACTGGTTTTTGTGGATCAGGTAAGTGGTTATAAAAATTGTTCTGTGAATAACTATTATCATGCAACACTTAGCCGCTTTTTTTAACGTGTGAATTCAGAGTATTCGTGTAGAATTCCGAAGTAAAATATATTAGAGTCTATTTTATTTGAGTATTTAATCCCGCACAATAGGCCACTGTACGGTTAATAAATCTAGTTCATTTGAAGTTGCTTAGAAAAATCTCGTCTGGATTCGCTGCTGAGCTGGGATCAATTCGAGAGGCCTCTAAGGCAGATTTGATTTAAGGGATGCAAAAGAAGCTCAAAAGTACTCGCTGCTGAGCAGGAGTACGAAGGAGAGGTTTTCGGATTCTACTGTTAATCTATTTTATCTGGAAATTTGATTTCGTACAATAGACTGTTGTATTGTCAGTAAAACCTTAGTTAGAACATTTAGAGTCTATTTTATCTGAGTATTTAATCCCGCTCAATAGGCCGCTGTACTATTAAGAAAATTTAGTTCATTTGCAGTTGCTTAGAAAAATCTCGTCTGGATTCGCTGCTGAGCAGGGATCAATTCGAGAGACCTCTAAGGTAGATTCGATTTAAGGGATGCGAAATAATCTCAAAAGTATTCGCTGCTGAGCAGGAGTACGAAGGAGAGGTTTTCGGATACTACTGTTAATCTATTTTATCTGGAAATTTGATTTCGTACAATAGGCTGTTGTATTGTCAGTAAAACCGTAGTTAGAACATTTAGAGTCCATTTTATCCGGGTATTTAATCCCGCACAATAGGCCGCGGTTAACGGTTAATAAATCTCGTTCATTTGAAGTTGCTTAGTAAAATCTCGTGTGGATTCGCTGTTAAGCAGGGATCAATTTGAGAGGCCTCTAAGGCAGATTTGATTTAAGGGATACGAAATAATATCAAAAGTATTCGCTGCCGAGCAGGGATACCAAGGAGAGGTTTTCGGATTCTGCTGGTAGTTTTCTTTATCTGGATTTTTTTTTTGATTTCGTACGATAGGCCGTTGTTTTGTTAGTAAAAGCTAGTTTAGTTGAATCTAGTGAAATCGCTAAGAAATTCCGGTGGCTATTGAGATTAAACCGGCAGCCTGGACAAATTCATTGATTATTTTATTCTGCTTTATTTAACAAGTACACAAATACTAGGAAACGATTTATTACGCTCTGTTAGTGCAACCATAACGCTTTCTTTGTGCATTTTGACATATTATCACTAGGAACTTTGTATTGTTTTCACCTGCTACATACTAGTAGAATTCTGCACGTCATTTTCCACCCAGTTGTAAAATAGCTAGAATATTTATTGCTTGGTGTCAGGCTGCTTTTGGTTTTATTATTAACGTAGATCTTTAGTAGTAGATCCTGATGTTTTTGTAGAACACTGAAATTTGTTTAATGTAAAAATCAGTTTTTTGTTGAATTAAAATTTATAATTTCTCCAGTAGCGAGTAGTTTCATTTTCTGATAGTGGTGAACAATTAAAGCCTGTTTTCACACTACGTATCCCGGCAAGGTCAATAACAACAGACCCCTGGAATTACTGAACCTCCATCTGTGGCTACCTTGGTAACTCTCGACGCCGTATTTTCGGGAGTTCGGTGGAGTAAACCACCCCAAAAATCTATCGCCCGAGGAAATCTAGGAAGTACCGAAGCCGTGGGTGTCATAGTGACGTCCGTAATTCTTTTGAGGAAAGAAAGCGCGTCACAGACGAAGAAATCAAATGCAGACTGGCCATAGAACGTAATTCAATAATAAAACTAAGTCGAATATGGAAAGACTTTGCTATATCTCAATGCAAAAAACTGAAATTATTAAACTCCTTGATCTATCCTATTGCCACATATTGCTTTGAGACCTGAACTTTAAAAATGGCCAATCGAAGATTAATAGATGCTTTTGTAACGTGGGCCTACAGAAGAATGCCGAGGATCTCATATGCAGAACATCGTATTAACGTGTCAATTCTTAAGAATCTAAAATTCATCACAAGGCTATCAATCAAAATGAACCAATCATATCTACGGTATTTTGGACATATCTCAAGAAGAACGAATGGGCTGGAAAAGCTTATTGTGGAGAGAAAAATCAATGGCAAGTGGCCAAGAGGAAGGTCACCGACGGGCTGGGTGGATCAAACCAAACAAATCCTTGGTGATGGTCGGCAGAAAGCTTCTCTCGCAGCTCAAGATAGAGAAAGATGGAGAACTACGATCCGAGCAATTGAGACATGAAGTCACCATACTCTTTAAAGTGTAAACGGACAAGAGAGATAGAGATGAATTTTTGAAAAAAATTGCACTACGGTCGGTTTTTCCTGATTGTTTCCTAAACTAACGGTACGATCGAGTTGTTCGACCTCTCAGTTTGTTCGTGTTTTTATGTTCTACAACATCTCTTGACGCCATCACGATTTCCCTGATAGTTTCAATTGTATAAGCAAACAACTAATAAACGCGATTTTTTGCATAAAATTGTTAATAACAAAGTTATGAATAGTAAACCCGAGTGAAAAACATCTTATAACATCATATGCAACTATTCTCCAAACAAAGGCGCAGTTGAATTTCTTCTAATGCTTTTTATATTAAAATATATCTGTAGTTTGGTCTATTGGTACAATCACTAGACATCAGCAAGAAGAAGAAAAAGCTAGTGTTTTGACAGTACCGCCATTTTAATTGCATTGCGTGATGGAAATAAGGGTCGTGCAATAGAATCAAATGCAGGTCACGTGACCTTAATTAGATTCTTTTGACGGAAACTTCATAGAAAAGTATGCTTAACATATTTTCATCAGTACTGAATGATAATTTTTTGTCATATATAACAACGATTAACCACATGACAATCACCTTTGTGATTATGATAACAACCGTTTATTTCGAGTTCCAATGTGATGATCATTCTGTACATCTTCAAATACATTTTGCTGATTCTCGAAATAAACGAATAATTTTGTTTCTGGTTGCTCAATTCTCAATGTATTTCTCCTGATAGCAAACATCTACTTATAAACAGAAAATGAACTATTAAAATCACCAAACATTTTAAGTATATATTTATGATAAATAAATGGAAATCACGCTTTATAAACATTTCGCGACACGTCATTTTCGTCTTATCGTCCCCCATATATATCACTTCTAATGCAAGTTTCATGCCGAAGCAGTTCATGCTACCAATTTTGCAAAGTATTTAACGTTAATAATAATCATCCGTATGCTGGAGTTTTACTTGACACCAATACTTGGAGGTAACTATATATTCTAGCAACTTCCAGTTGAGAGCGACTGATTACCAATCGCAAACTGATTCACTTTAAACAGAGGTAAGTTTCAATCGTCATCAGGCTTTAATCACATTTAATTGTGTCTTTTTTTAACTATCCCCACAAATGTCAATACCAATAATCCGGTATTTAGTTATGGGGTGGATGAGAGATAGAAATAATGTTTCACTGATTTGCTGTACAGTTTACAAAATTATACATCTCCTTCTAGAACAGTCATGTCAAAGATACGGTCGGCGGGCCGCATCCGGCCCTCAAGCCATCTCAATGTAAAGTTACAGAGGAAAGAATTTGATCGTCACTCAAATGTATTCGCATATTCTGGCGTTCGAAAAACGAGAGACCTCAGGTGTCAGAATCCACAGTCTAATTTAATGCAACCTTTTTAAAAGCTTTATATGAAAAATGATTGAAGGTAAATAAATGTAGATTTTAATTCAATGTGTGCTTTAATTTTTAGTGTGGCCTCCTAACAAACCCTTAAATTTATAATTGGCCCTTTATAAAAATCATTTTGACACCTCTGTTCTAGAGAAAGTTCAGATATAGTCCGAGCCATGCACTTAAATTGGAAGTAATCGTTCTAACCAAAGTCCCGAAACGTCTAAAAGTTTTTTTAAAGTGTGTTCATTACGCAACAAAAATAAACACTGATACAGTAACAGTCTTCACAACTGACTGATAATTGTTTATTTTATAAAATGTTTCAATTATTCACGAATATATTACATTTTTTAATAAGTGAGTCAACTTCTGGCAATGATTTTTTAACAAGTTCCCTTAATAAACAAATAAAATATGATAAGAAAATAGTATTAATAAATTTTAGGTATCGTGGAATTTACGAAAAAAGCGAACTGCAAAAAAACATATACAATAGATATGGGGATTTCTACTTCTCACTAAATAACACTTTTTCAAACCAGATTTTGACTCTTTATGACTGTAAGCCCAAAAGGCGCAGTGTGAATCAACTTGAGAAGTCGACCACTGTCAGGTTCTCCGGGGAAATCTAATTCAATATATGTTGTGGTATATAGCCATGAAAGCTGTTGTTTTCTCCTCGGAAAACGGTCAAAATCTGGTTTCACTTTTAATTTTGCAGTGGTGTAAATAGAAATTTCCATATCTATGCATGCACCTCGATTTAAATATCATTTCGCTACACCCAGAATAGGTTAAAAACAACATTTTTTCCATAATCCCAGCTTTAATTTTATTCAATTTAAATTGTACGCAAGATATATTTCAAACATTATTCAAATGAGATGAAGGAATGAGTATTATACACTACAAAATAACGATCAAAATCACGAATCAATATTTGGCCTTTAAAATAAGATGTAAATTCAAAACTGATAAAAAGTTCGTTAATTCAAGTTGCCACGCGAGATCCGTTGGTAGCGTCTCACAAAAACGTGGTCTGCTAACCAAAACAAAATCAAAATATAATTTACATTATTTCGTCTCGCTCTTTCGCTAGACTGAGCGACGAAGAAAATGCTCGAAGTTGAATTGTGAATTTGATGGTGTAGTAAAAAAAAGCGAACGAGAGACTTAATTAGAAATTCAGGAAATAAAAAATATTTACATAGCAAATTTAAAAGTTGATATATTTCAGTTAATTTCAAATAAATTAACAGTAATTGTCTGAATACTCTTTTCAATACCATTTTGACATATTTGACATTATTTTATTCAAGTTCACGTTCTCCTTAATTTACTTTATTCACTCAATTTAGTCATAAAATGTATTCGTCTAATTTCACAAACTGTCAAATAATAATAATTTTTTCACAAGATGAAGATAGAAATGACAAATTGTATAGAGGTAGTGTGTGAATAAATAGGTACAGTACGTATATCAGGATACACATTATATATCTGTTTGTAGAGCGAGAATATATAAATATCTAAAATAGCACCGAAAAACATAAAATCAGTTGAAATGTACAGAATAGTTCCTAATCGTAAAGTTAAAAGTACGTAAAAAGTAGTTCTTAAATGACATAATTAAAATATATAAAAAAATAGTAGTAGTACTCTAACATCATACCAATTGTTAGTAATATAGTTTTAATTTTAATTATTGTTATTAATTATTTCAGTTTCCTATTACTGATTTTACGTACGTGATTGGTTCTCTGATATAATCTTTGAGCGTTTTAGTGAATCGTTGGATTGTGGTTTCGTTTTAATATTATCAGATAAGCAATAGTTGAATACCTTCTTCGGTCCCAAATATCCGACCAACTGATTTATTCAAAAATGGGGGTATATACTTTTTCTTTTGTCGACTCTCATGTTGGTGAGAATAAGTAAGGAGTTCGTTCCTATGCAAATATTGTGTTTTTCCTAATTTCAAGAAATAAAATTTCCTGTAATCATGAATTTGTGTCTCCTCAAATAGCGCTTCACTTGGATATTGGTTTTTTCTACACATTATGTGTTTCAAGAATCATTTTTGTATGATTTCTAGTGATTTCAGGTATGTTTTAGATACTCCACCCCATCCTATAATACCATGGTCCAGATGCGATTCAACTAAACCGTGATAAAGAATGTTTTTCTGTTTGAAGCACGACTTGGTTGATCCTATATAGGACACTACGTAATTTTTTTACTAAATAGTTTATACAGTGTGGAACAGCCAAATGGAATAAATTCAATAACGAATAAATGAGAGCTTGGACACGTCGATTTGTATTTTTGAATGGAAATTTTTTTCAAAAAAAAATAATTATATAGGGTGTGTCATGTGACAGTGGCCGATACCAACTTTCTTATCTTAAATACAACCCCCTATATATTATTAGATTTTTGGATTCTTCAGAAAATTCTAGACATAATTCATGTACAATGTCCCATACCTATATTCAACTGTTTCGGAAATAAATATTAAGTGTTTTCAGATGTATTACAAAAATTAACATTAAAAATTGAAAATTACTTTATTTCACAAATAATGTGAAAAAAAAACCAAAAACATTAATTTCAATGTAAGAGATGTTCAAAATATTCGCCGCGAATGTCTTGGCAACATGCTAATCTGGTATAGAAATGTCTTCTAACGGTACTCAACATCTCAGGCGTGACTGATCTAATCGCAAGCGTGATTCGTCTTTTTAAGTCATCTAAGTTGAGTGGTTTAGTTTGGTATACAATACTTTGGACATATCCCCACAAAAAGAAGGCCACTCTATCGATCCGCGCCTCCCTATCCACCGATTTGGAAAATTTTGGTTCAGGTACTGCCGGACATTGATTTGGTAATGGGGCGATGCTCCATCTTGCTGAAACCATAGTATATTGGCAGGAACTTGTGGGTTTGCTGGATCAGGATATAAGTTTGTCAAAGTTGGCACGACATTATTTTGGAGCAGTTCTAAATAATTATCTCCATTCAAGTTTCCATTAATGAAAAAGGGACCTACGATATGATTTCCAACAATTCCTGCCCAAACATTAACGTTTTCAGGATATTGCGTATGTTCCTCTCTCATCCAGTGAGGATTCTCATTACACCAATAGCGGCAATTTTAACGATTAACATGACTGTGAAGTGTAAATGTGCTCTCATCAGAAAACAAAACATCTTCTAATTGGACCATATTGTTATCTAACATTTGTTCTCAAAAATACGTTCTCCTGTCGAAATTGTCTTCCATTAGCTCCTGAGTTGGCATCATTTTATAGGGATGCATTTTACTTTCCTTTAATATTCGAAAAATTGATGTGTGGCTAATGTTGAACAGTGAGGCTGCTGCTTTTCGACTAGAATTATGTGGGTTTTCTTGAAACTCAAGCATAACATCCAATTTCGTATCATTGCTTAGTTCATTGGCAACTACTTTTTTTTGTCTGTCTTACATGACCAAGCGATGAACTTCCATTTGTGTCCGTGTGTTATCTCCATAACCAATCATTTGTAGAATGGTTATTTTGTGCATTTCTGTTAAATGAACCATTTTTCTGATATTATTAATTACAGTTAATGAAATTCAAACCACAATAGCACTGACACTGATCACTACTGTCATGTAGCCAGACAACAAGTTGCTAACGCTATGAGTTTTATACGAAAATAAACAAAACTGTTTTTGTATTTTTTCATTCATTCATATCAGTAAAAAGGAACGCATTAATGGTTTTTGCTTATTTTCTAAATATTAAGAGCTAAATGGTAAATAAGTATTGAGTGTAATGTAGCAAATTTGTGAAATAAAATAATTTTCTTTTTCTAATGTAAATTTTTGAAATACATCTGAAAACACTCAATATTTCCGAAACAGTTGAAGATAGGTATGGGACATTGTACATTAATTATGTCTAGAATTTTCGGAAGAATCCAAAATACTAATAATATACAGGGGATTGTATTTAAAATAAGAAAGTTGGTATCGGCCACTGTCACATGACACACCCTATATAATTATTTTTTTTGAAAAAAATGCACATCTAAAAATACAAATCGACGTGTCCATGCGTTTTTCCCAACACGCTCTCATTTATTCGTTATCGAATTTATTCCATTTGGCTGTTCCACATTATACGTACGTCCCATCTGAGGTGGCTGTCTATCATAATACCCAAGTATTTAACGCTTTTTGATGGTAATATTTCAATGTCATCTTCTATTGATATTTTGTCAAATGTTGGGAGGATCACAGATAAGCTCCAGAACGGCAGGTAGCAAGTTTTTTGGAGATTCGTTGATAGGAGTTGTTAAAGTGCAAATTCACTTGACCGACTATAAGCTGGGCCACTGCAATCCCTACCAACTAACTGCGTGAAGCGATGCGCAGACGAGCCAACGCGGGATGCGCAGACGACACAACGGACCATGCGCAGACGAGAAGACGGGGTCGTCGGTTTTCGAGCATCGTGGCAAGAAGATGCACTTTCATTTTCATTATATTAAAATTGTCATTTTTATAAATTATTGTGAGTAAAATAAAGAATTGAAATTACAGTTCACTTAACTAACAACAAAATCATTATTCAACATATGGTCCTTCGAGCCGGATGGTATAATATCATCAAATAATCAAAGTGTGAAGTGTAACAACACAGCAGAAATCAAGCCATTAGCAAGAGTGAATGGAAAAAACCTGTAAGTCTGTTCCATTTTTTCATTAATTTCTTTTTTAAAAAATAGCTCGCGAATTTTTTATTGCATTCAGTAGAGAATTTGTGGTAGATTTATTTAATAATAATGTCTGATACTGAACACCAACCAAACAACCAAATTGAGGCAAATAGGGAAGAGCAAATTCGCCGGTTAACATTTGAACGCGGCCAATTAAAATCAAAATTAACAAAATTTATCACGTTCTATGACAAAATATCCTCTGTAAACACAGATAAAATAAATGAATTAGAAAATCGTCTTGTAACTATTTTAGATATCATAAATAAATTTGATTTTATTCAGTCTCAGTTAGAATATTTAAATGATAATGAAGAATCTGATGAAGAGCGTGACAATTTCGAAAATAAATATTACGCAGTCATAACAAAAGTTAAAAATCTAATAAGTACTCATAGAAATGAACAAAGTACGTCTCAAAATGTCTCTCAACCTAGATTGCCTCAACAAAATCAGTCTACTTCTTCACTTCAAAACTCAATAAAACTTCCAACATTAGAACTACCTAAATTCCAGGGAAATATCGATAAATGGAGTCAATTCAGGGATTTATTCATAACCTTAGTACATAATGATAATACAATTGACAATGTAAGGAAGTTTTATTATTTAACAAGCTGTTTGGTTGGCGAAGCTCAAAAGGTAATCGCGTCAATAGAGGTAACCAATGATAACTACCCAGTTGCTTGGGATTTACTGATATCAAGGTACGATAACAAAAATCTCACAATAAAAAATCATGTAAATGCAATTTTAGACTTGCCGGTTATGAATAAAACAGGTTATACTCTGCGAAATCTATGTGACGACTTTCAAACAAGAGTTCGCGCGTTGAAAGTACTTGGCGAGTCCGTAGATCAGTGGAATTCAATTTTAATACAAATTTTAGTACGTAAACTCGACCATAATACAGAAAATGCTTGGGAGGAATATCTTATTACACAGAAAAGCATGTCTCCAACATTAAACGATCTAATAGCATTTTTATCAGATAGGTGTGTGTTATTTGAAAAAAGAGAAAATCGGTACAATCATACTAAAGTATTAATTGATGAAAATTATCATTCAAAAACAAAGCAAAGTGACTATCATACTAAAACGGATTATTCAAGCTACAAGAATCAAACTAACTTTAATAAGCATACGTATCCTAAAAAACAATCAAATTATCTAAAGTCAAGCTCACACGTCTCAACATTTATTCAAACATGTCCTCATTGTAAGGAGCAACATAAATTATACAGCTGTAAACAATTTCTCAATTTACCAGTGGCGTCGCGCATTCCCATCGTCAACAAACTAAGGTTATGCCACAACTGTTTAAGATCTAATCATACAACTAATGAATGTATTTCTCAAGGCTGTAAACTATGCAACAAAAAGCATAATACAATACTTCATTTTGAAAATGCGGCAAACAGTAACTCATCAGCAAATATCAGTGTAAATAATGAAAATAACGTTTCCGCGCAGGAGTATAACGAGGCAGCTCATTCGTCCAATGCATACTCAGTATCGAATTATGCAATAAATAGCAGTCAACAAATCATACTATCTACAGCACTCATTCTCATAAAAAATAGTAGCGGTGGTTGGCAAACATGTCGAGCCCTATTAGATAGCGGATCTCAATCGAATTTTATCACGAAAAATTTAGCGGAAAATTTGGGGTTACCATTATCAGACCTAAATGTCCCTCTTACAGGTGTAGGCGGCACTAATACTTTTACAAACAAACGAATTATCACAACCATTAAATCTTGTAATTCCGATTTCTCATCAAGGTTACATCTTCTTGTGTTACCAAAAATCACAGAGTTTTTGCCAACCTACACATTCAATAAAACATCATTACAATTACCTAAAGACATAATTTTAGCCGATGAGAGTTTTAATATCTCATCATCAGTCGATGTTTTGCTAGGAGCAGAAACATTCTACACTTTGTTATCATCAGGTCTGATCAAACTAGGCAAAAATCTTCCAGTATTGCAAAAAACAGTACTAGGTTGGGTAATCGCAGGTCCCATATTTGATAATAAAAATCAAGCTAGGTCTACTTGTCATTTATCTTTAATCAATGATGATCAAAGGTTAGAAAATCAATTAGAAAAATTTTGGGCAATTGAAGATTACACCGGTAAAAAACATTTATCAGATGAGGAATCGAATTGCGAGGAAATATTTAATACAACTGTGTCTAAGGATACAAATAATCATTTCATAGTAAACTTACCAATAAAAAAAAATATCGTTAACCTAGGTGATTCGTTGCAAAATGCAGTCAAACGTTTGTACGCGATGGAACGTAAATTCACAAAAAATTCTGAATTCAAGGATCAATATGTCAAATTCATGTCTGAATATGAAGAATTAGGGCACATGTCCTGTATTAGCAATCCGTTCAGTACAGATTTAACAAAAAACATTTTTTACTTACCCCATCATGGAGTTATAAAGCAGTCGAGCCTTACAACAAAGTTAAGAGTAGTTTTCGATGGATCATGCAAAAGCACTAATGGCGTGTCATTGAATGATATTTTAATGGTAGGTCCTACATTACAGGCAGATTTATTTGATATATTAATCAGATTTCGTAGACATAACTATGTTCTTACGGGTGACATAGCGAAAATGTACCGACAAGTCAATATAACCGAAAGCCAGAGA
Organism: Galeruca laticollis; assembly: GCA_963921935.1. Lineage (NCBI taxonomy): Eukaryota > Metazoa > Arthropoda > Insecta > Coleoptera > Chrysomelidae > Galeruca > Galeruca laticollis. The sequence continues at coordinate 177,974,394 of OY998178.1, read as the reverse complement.
GATCTTCAGCGAATAGTGTGGCGAGCGGATTCCTCTCAACCCATAAAACATTACCGATTAAATACTGTAACGTACGGAACATCAGCGGCATCCTTTTTAGCGGTTCGGTGTTTACAACAAGTTGCTATCGAAAATAAACATTTACATCCAAACGTGTGTCAAATCATTATGGAAGATTTTTATGTAGACGACCTCATCACGGGTTCCGAATCTATAGAGGGTGCGATTGAAATTAAATCGGAAATATTCAACATTCTAAAGCAAAGAGGATTTGAGCTTCGGAAATGGGTTTCGAACGACCCTCGAATTATTCAAAAAACAAATCTAGATGTTCATGATAAATACGAGGTTTTATGTCAGGAAACTAGTAAGACTCTCGGTCTTTGTTGGCAAGCTGGAAGAGATATATTAAAATATACAGTTAACACACAAGATTTAATCAACTCTAATATTTCAAAACGTACTATATTATCATCTATTTCTAAACTATTTGATCCGTTAGGACTTGTATCGCCAATTATCATAAGAGCTAAAATTTTAATTCAGCAGCTTTGGTTATCAAAATTAGCGTGGGACGATCCCTTACCTCCAGAAATTAAGACAAGTTGGCTTAACTTCAGGGAGCAACTATCCGAAATCAATCATATCAGAATACCTCGTCAAGTAGTACTAAAAGCCATGTCTTACACCGAATTACATTGTTTTTGCGATGCTTCGCTTAGTTCCTTTGGTGCATGTATTTATGTGAAATCAATTCATTCTAACGGTGCAGTTCTTATAAGACTACTTTGTGCAAAAACGCGCGTTGCTCCTATCAAAACTGTAACATTACCCAGACTTGAGTTATGTGGAGCTGTCTTATCAGCGCAATTATACCAACGAGTTTCAAATTCCTTAAAAATTAACATAGATTCAGTCCACTTTTGGACTGACAGTACAATTGTATTAGCTTGGTTGTCGTCTCCTCCAAATACTTGGAAAATATTTGTATCAAATCGCGTCGCTGAAATATTGAGAATATCTACCAGACAACAATGGAGGCATGTACCCAGTAAAAATAACCCTGCGGATATACTTTCAAGGGGTACAACTGCAACCGAATTAAAAACAAACACTTTATGGTGGAACGGACCGCCTTGGCTATCATGCGACAATAAATTTTGGCCAAATCAACCGATCATTGCTAATGAAGTTCCCGAGAAGCGGCGATCAAATCTAATTGCACACATTTCTCAAACTAATAATTCAATATTTTTTCGCTATTCAACACTCTACAAGCTTAAGCGTGTTGTAGCTCTGTGTTTCAGATTTTTAAACAATAGTCGTAAGGGTACGCAAATAACATACGGTGAATTAACACTTGAAGAATTAAATAATGCAATGAAGGCATTATTAAAAATTGCGCAATTAGAGTCATTTCCACTGGAAATTCATTCTTTTCAAAAGGCAAAATCTCTTCCCAGGGAATCTAGATTATTAACTTTAAATCCATTTGTTGACTCTGACGGATTAATCCGTGTCGGTGGTAGGCTTCTTAGAGCTAATATTGTATATGACAAAAAATTCCCAATTGTCATTCATCCGAAACACCCCCTCACTAAATTAATAATTCTAGATGAGCATCATAAGAAATTACATGCAGGTACTCAAACCATTTTAGCTTCGTTACGACAACAATATTGGCCTCTTAATGGGCAGATAACCGTTAAAAACATTGTTCGCAAGTGTGTAACCTGTTTTAGATTAAAACCAACTACATTAATTCAAAAAATGTCCGATTTACCTATTGACAGAATAACACCAAACCAACCATTCTTCATTACTGGAGTTGATGTAGCTGGACCGTTTTTTATAAAGGATGGCAAATTAAGAAATAGAAAAATTATTAAAGCATATTTATGCCTGTTCATCTGCTTTACCACGCGCGCAGTACATTTAGAACCTATCAGCGATATGACTAGTGCTACTTTTCTTAACGCACTTAAGCGATTTACATCTCGACGAGGATTATGTAAAACAATCTATTCCGACAACGGCTTAAATTTTGTTGGCGCAAATAATGAATTGAGAGATATTGTTGAGACATTAAAAAATTTTGTAACAAATAAGGCCTTCTCAGAATTTTTCATGGAAAATCAAATTTGTTGGAAGTTTATACCAGCTTACTCTCCACATCATGGTGGCTTATGGGAAGCTGGAATTAAGCAGGCAAAAATTCACATATTAAAGGTATTGAAAAACATTCATCCCACATTTGAGGAACTTGCTACCATATTTTCACAGGTGGAGGCAATATTGAATTCGAGACCTATCACTCCTCTATCCAACGATCCAAACGATTTTAGTGCCTTAACACCCGGGCATTTCCTAATTGGCCGCTCCTTGCTCTCAATTCCCCAGCATGATCATTCCAAACTACCTACAAACAGGCTAACTCAGTACAAAGCTCTTGAGCAAGCTAGTCAACATTTCTGGTCCCGCTGGTCAAGAGAATATCTTTCTCTACTACAGAATCGTAACAAATGGACGAATTCTGTACAGATGTCATTAACCCCTGGATCTATGGTGCTGCTAGTGGACAAGGATCTTCCTCCTCTAAAATGGAAACTGGGACGAGTAGAAGAATTGCATCCAGGTCAGGATGGACAGATCCGAGTCGTAACTGTCCGAACTCCAACAGGCACTACCACTCGAGCAATTCAAAAACTTTGTATGCTGCCATGTCAACAATAAGTGTTGCGTTTTTATTTGAAAGACTTTGTCATTTCAACGGCGGCGGGATGTTAAAGTGCAAATTCACTTGACCGACTATAAGCTGGGCCACTGCAATCCCTACCAACTAACTGCGTGAAGCGATGCGCAGACGAGCCAACGCGGGATGCGCAGACGACACAACGGACCATGCGCAGACGAGAAGACGGAGTCGTCGGTTTTCGAGCATCGTGGCAAGCAGATGCACTTTCATTTTCATTATATTAAAATTGTCATTTTTATAAATTATTGTGAGTAAAATAAAGAATTGAAATTACAGTTCACTTAACTAACAACAAAATCATTATTCAACAGGAGTCTATTATCGAGCCATTTCTTGATGTTACCAAAGTCAGTTTCTATTTTATTCAAGTTGTCCCAGGTGTTAGTTTCATAAAATATGAATGTATCATCTGCAAAACTTATGACGCTGCCTTGTGTTCGTATGGAGAATACATTATTCAGATAAATATTGAAAAGCAAAGGTCCCAACACCGTTCCTTGGAGTACACCACATGATATATTTTCTTTATTGCTGAGTATGTTTTGTATTTTTGTTTGTTCTTTCCTGTCAGTTAAGTATGAGTTGAAAAGGTCGTGTGCTTTATACTTCACTCCCAGATCGTCAAGGCTTGATAACAGTATATTGTGGTCCACGGTATCGAATGCCTTTGCTAAGTCTAGAAAAATTCCAATGGAGGTTTTTTTGATCTATAGAATTATAAGTTTTGCTAATGATTTCTAATATTGCTTCGCTGGTGGACGTTTTTTCTGTGAATCCATACTGCGCTCCTCACAACAGATTGTATTTCTTCAAAAAGGGTTTTAATCTATTTTATGATCTTTTCCATAATTTTACCCAAATTTGGTATTATAGGTCGATAATTTGACACCTCTATCTTTCGACCGGTTTTGGTAATAGGTACCATAGTTGACATTTTGGAAGTAGAAAGAAAGTGATCACTAGACAAGGATTTATTGATAATATAACTTAGAGGTTTGGCTTTTAACGAGTTATTTCTTTTGAAACATTTTGGTTAAGTATTTATTCCATTAGTAACTCAAAAGCCATGAATTACCATCTAAGAAATACATAAAATTTATCAAATGCCGCTTCTCAAAAGTTCAAATAATCGAGGACACCCGGTATATAAACTATCTTAATCAAAACCAAAGCCGCCCAGTATATTGGAAATATTTCTTGTTGTAAGTAAATCGGTTTCAAGTTAATTCCCTCACCACCGTTAAGGCCAAAAAACATTGTACGTAGGAATTGAATTATAAATTCTGTTGTCTGCTGTCGTATGCCAATTTTTGCGCTCTGCTACCGTGTGTCAAAATTTTGTCTTTCTACTGCAGTTCATTTTTCCGGAAAAAGCTTCTTCCGTATAAGTATTAGTACCGAGGTTTATGTTGAAAGTTTGTTAAATTGATCGTTATTTAAAGTCAAGATAGTGCCCGACCTTGCCAGATTTTCAGGAGTAAGTAATTTCCATTACGAAACACGGAGTGAAAATTATTTTAGAAAACCGAATAAAATAAACGGTTTTAAGGATTAAAACTAACTTTTCCGCGTCTGTGGCCCTGAACAATATTCTATCATAAAATTGTTACTTGTATACACATCGGGGGATGTATCATGCTAACAAACCGAAACTTCTCCAAAAATAACCAAAAATTCAGTATATCTGGATTTATAGGACCCGCTGTACTCGCTCTAGACAACTGAAAATCAATAGGGTACATCTGTGAGATACCTTGTACAATACTCAATCATAAAATTGATCAATCGTATACTCTCTGGATGCTGTATCGTGCTAACAATCTGAAAATTCTCCAAAAATGACGAAAATTTGGTATTTCAAGTACCATAGCACCCGTTGTACTGGCTTTAATGAGTTGAATATCAATGGGGTCCATCTTTGAGACGCTCTGATTAATACCCAATCATAAAATTGGTCACTTGTATATACTCCGGTGGCTGTATCGTGCTAACAAACTGAATTTTCTCCAAAAATGACAAAAATATCGTACTTAAAGTACTGTAGCACTTTTTGTAGTGGATCTGGTGAGCTGAAAATCAATAGGGATCATCAACAAGATGTCCGGAATAATATTCAATCATAAAATTGTTGACTTGTTGAACTACGGAGGCTGTATCGTGCTAACAAACTGAAATTTCTCAAAAAATTACAAAATGTCGTACTTCAAGTACCATAGCACCCGTTGTACTGGCTCTGGTGAGCTGAAAATCAATAGGGTTCATCTGTGACATGTCCTTGACAATATTCAATCATAAAATTGCTGACTTATTGCACTCCGTAGGCAGTATCATGCTAACAAGACATGTAAGGAAAAGTGGCCGACGACAACGACGACGACGACGACATACACACAGGATTTTTTTTCTAAAAACCGTTTTTTCGTGTTGTCGTTGATGGAAAACGTAAAAATAACTCAAAAACAATTTTCAAAATTCCAACTTTTTTTGAGGTAAACCAATATTTTCTCGCATATAAATAGGTTGACGGAAAAGTAATATTATGTTCAGTTTTAAAAGTTCTATATTTGATTTCCGTAGAAGGATTTAGTAGTCTGATTGTTTAGAAATATAGTACCGTATTCTAGTAAGTGGTTTTCTTGAAACGATAAGAAAATTTATTTTCAGCTTTTATTATTGTTTTCTTTATAGCATCCTTTTGGAATTCGTGACTGAGCCTTCAATATAATGATTATGACTAGAACATTTTGAGAATGGTTACTTTTCTGAAGAAGCTGTTACTATAATGCGATTGCGAGCTGCTCCTAGTCAGTTTACATGTGGTTACAATGAATGTAATCAATCTGCTCACGCGTAGTAGCTCTAGAAGAACAATGCAAGATCCTTGACAATGATAATATGGATGACGAAAACTGCAAGTGCTTAACCGGATGAAATCTTGATACCTTGAAGGAAACTTTTAAAAAAACTGCGTAGCAGTTTTTTTATGAAACTAAGAATTGACACTACTAAAAAGTTTTAATTGTGATGTTTGGCACGAAACCACAAAAGCAATATCTTGTTAGCAAAATATTCCACGATGTTCTAAATTCACTAACAGCTTACTTTGTTCCTGTTCATCTCGGCTGCCAACACATAACTCTTCAAGAATACGCTGCTGATCACAGTACTACTACTTCAAATCGCTTGTGTCACGTTAATCCTGATTCATTGGTAGCAATTGTTGATGCCACATACTTTGAACAATGAAAAACCTCGTGATCATTTTTCTCAGCGAAACCACATTCTTTGCCGAAACGCTCGAATTTAGTTAAATTATCGATTGTGACAGCAGCAGACGGATATATTATTGTCCGCATGCTTTAGACGGTGGATACAATTATTCGTCGATATTCAACGCTGTGGCTGTAAACGAGGACGGATTTTTCCACGAATTTCCAAAAGCTGACAACATTGTGTACGATGACTGTTATCGACAGTGGCACAGCTTGCTTACCCATTTCGTCTGCCTTTTGTTGCCCTTATGATCCTCATGTCTCAGTACCTAGGCTACCGTGACTTTACTACGGTCGCCCAGCGTGCTTAGAGTACATACACAATCCCATACCAGCTTAGAATTGACCTCTATAAAATCGAGTGCCTTTAGCGCCGCTTGATTGTCTGTAAAGATGGCAATTGAAGGATATGCTCTTCCCTGCCTTTGGATTCCTTCCACACAGTAGTGGATCGCCGTCATTTCCGCTTGGAAAATTGTGGCGTCTTTTGTTAGGCCTACAGAAAAAGCTATCCCTTGTTTCAGCTCCACTACTCCTGCTCCTACGCCTTCCGACGTTTTGAGTTGTCCGTGTACCATGTAGCTTTTACTTGTTTGGGTACACCCCTTTTCCAATATCTCCCACCTGGAATAGTTACTTTAAACTTATTATTAAATCCGTATCATGCGACTGTTGCATGACCCATTACATTGTTCGCTTTCAGCTCCGCGATTAGCTTTCTATAATCCGCATTATGCTTCTGGCTCATGTGCTGATGTCTGTGTACCAATCTGTGCATTATAGATCTGACTTCGCCTTGTACGAATATGTGTAGTGGCGATAAATTCAGCAATATTTCCATAGCAGCTATGGGAGTAGTTCTTATGGCCCCCGTAACACTTAGGCAAGCTAGCCTTTATGTGTTACTTAATAGCTTTATAGTCTCCCTTTGCTACGTCTCTCTCAACCACGCCACCGACCCATAGGTTACCATTGGCCTAATAACGCTCTAACATTGAAAACCTCTATATCCGATCTCACCGCATGCATAACATTGATCTAACATTTCTTATACTTTTCGTTGAAACTATCTGGTTGTGGGGTCGGAAAATCACGTTTAAAATCAAGGGATTTACTTGTGACAGATCTGTCCAACATTGTTACTTTATTACTAGCGCTAGGAAAATTTGTAACAAATTCTGTAAACTCGGAAAATGATTCACAGTTAGCAGCTTTTATTTCCAATTGGATTTGTTTATCTGAAATACCTGCGATAATACAATATACTACTTCTTCGCCTGTAAAATTCAATTTTAATTTATTGATAATTTATAAATATTAATACGCATTAATGGAATATAAGTAGGTAGTTTGCTATGAAAAAGCAAGAAATTTGTCAGGTCAGTTTAAAACTGACAATATTGTTCATAATTCAATAAATTGTCTTGCTGCTATGCGTATGTTAGTAAATTGACATGGGCATTATTTCAAGAAATCTGCGTCGCGATGAATGTGTGCAGGTAATTATATTAACCAATGAAGGATTACGTTATAGTGAAATAGACTCTGCTCCTTACATAGGAAATAACATTCTTTTAATGAATGTTAATGCGCGACTACATGTTGCACGTAGGATCCGTAATTATTTGAATGAGGTTAGTAAGAAACCTTGAACTACCCACCCTGTAGCCCTGATCTAAATCCCATAGGGAATATTATTGATCGTGAACTCAGGATCCGGCAACCATCTCCTGTTTTTCTTAACGACATTGAAGTTATGGTCCAATTGAGCAAGAACAAATACGACGCTTGATTTTAATTATGCCTAGTCGCTGTGACAAGGTAATTAAACATAGAGAGTGTTTTTTTGCGAGAGGATTGTTTAAGATTATTTATGATGTGTTTTTTACATTTTAGTTGTTTTCAATGTGAATAAAGTTTATGCGCATTACAATTCAATAAAATCACGTTATGCATTGGACGTACTTTTTTACTTTGATAACAGAGATATCCATATGACTTTTTCACGAGAATGTCGAAAAAATATGAAGCTATCTCGCAATGTTAATGATTTTAGCATGTGTTTCTAATAAATTCCAGAGGGTGCTGCAAAATAAGATGGAAAGACACAACTTCATTTATACACCTCGTATATGGGTAAAACGTCGACATTTATAGAAAACATTCTAACAGTAGTCCCATGATGTGAAAAACAGTAGTCACACGATGTGAAACAAATAATCGGTATCCAATCAATGGTTCAGAAGAAAAATAGCTTGAAACAATGAATGCGTTAATTTTGGACAGTAGTGTAGCTTTATGGCTAGTCTGTGAACTGCGAACCAACAGAATCATCACAAAAGTATCCACTTTTGTTGCTAATAAAACATTCTAATATAAATCGATTATTAATAAATGTATTACTTTCTATACAAATTAATCATTTACTAATCAGGATCTGAATTTTAGAAAAAAGTATTAATGATATTACGGATAGTCGTATATTATAACAAACATTAATTTAATAAGAAGAATATAAAAGGCTATTTTTGTTTTAGTGTTTTTCTTTTCAAATCTCATTTAGATAAGTTACGCGAATCTCAAAGTCTAATACAATTCTTAAAATGTACAAAATAAAACTAAGTCTGAATCCAATATATGTTTTATAAATAGGTTTTTAAAATTAGAGAGAAATGTGCCTTCTGGAATAGATAATTTTCCAGCTGTGAAGGTCAAAGGTCGAAATAATAATATCATTCAATATGCATAGATAACTCAAGTTTTGTAAAATAGGTGGAAGCCAACTCGAGCGTGATCTCTATAGAAACAGTATATAGCGGCTTAAATTTCATAATTTTGATAAAATCAGGGTCATTTCATCGATACCAAGAGACGCAAAGTTGCCAAACGTATGGAGGCCGCTAAAGACGCTAAGTGGTCCTATATACACGCTGTATATTGGGCGGAGGCTAAGGTGGTTACTTTTTATACGGACGCCGGGGCAGACGCTAATGCAATATAAATAAATAAGTATATATATATATATATATATATATATATATACATATATCTGAAGTTTTTCTTGGTTTTAGGTCATTTTTCAAATTAAAAATATAAAAAGACGGTTTATGTTGTTGAGATTACCATCATTTATTTACGTTTCGGCTTATTCAGCCTTTTTCAAAATAATACTACATCTAAAATAAAATTATTTTCTCACTAAGAGATACAATACTACAAACAATCCTTTCTACTTACCCCAAACGTAGAATAATAGTTGTCAATATACATTAAAATGTTCAGTCAAGAACTTCGTCGAAACATAAAATATTCTTATCAATCTTACTAAAAACAAACATTAACAACAAAGAATCCACAACGTTTGTACACATTAAAATTATTTACAGTACTCCTAGATATATTTTACTGAGGTTGTTTAAATCTTTTTTATTGTTAATGGCCTGCTGGTTTTTTTGGATAGCTATTGATTCCAAAATTTCCCTTTTTTTTGTATTTTGTTCCGACCTTATAATTTTTGTGTTTTCAAAATTAAATGTATGTTTTTTTGAGTTTTCGTGGAAAGTTAGAGCTGTTGTATTTTTTTTGTCGTATTTATGACCTTTTATTCGATTTTCCAAATACTGGCTAGTTTGTCCAATGTAAACACCACTGCAGTCGTTACACGGAATTTGATAAATTATATTACTCTTTTTATTTTTCGGAGTTTTTGATTTTAATTTTGAAAAATTGTTGGAGAGCGTTTGATTTGCTTTATGGCATATGGTAATATTGTGTTTACCAAAAAGCCCTTGAATTTGTTGTAATAATCCGTTTATGAATGGCATGGAGATATATTTTTCATTTCTATTATTACTTTGTTTTATATTTTCCATTGAATTATAGAATTTATTTATACGTTTTTTAAATAATTTGTTAACAAACTCTGAAGGATAGCTATTAAGGTTTAAGGCTTCTTTGGCTTTGATGATAGCATTACCTCTGTATTCCGGGTCTGATAGTTGAATTGCACGGTCAGCCAGTCCAATAACAACAGATTTTTTTTGATTGATTGGATGATGAGAATTAAAATTAAGGTACCTAGATGACCAAGTGTCCTTGGTATACCATTCAGTCCTAATATTATTATTAATGTGGTATAGAGTGACATCCAGGAAGTTTATTTTACGATCTTGTTCATTTTCGATTGTGAATTGAAGTTTTTCATGATACGAATTGAATTTTTTAATAATATTATCAACCTGTTGCTCTGGGACAGCAGTGATATATATATATATATATATATATATATATATATATATATATGTGAATATTGGGGTATGCAGCAAGAGAAACGGAAAAAAGTGTACTCTTAACGGAAAATTTTCGAGCTTTCGAGGATGATTGTCCTCATCATCAGGAATACTGAAATGGAAAAACAGCATTAAGATACTGTAGTTAATAAGTAAGATACAATATAGAAAATTACCTCCGAATTGAGGTTAGAATCCATTATGTTGTATAGAATTAAACTACGGATATTTAAAATATGAAACAGTTAACTACAAAGGTTTAAAATAACACAATCAAATTAAGATGACTAAAAAAGTCAACATCTAACACCATTTTGCAGACAAACGAACACGAGTGCTTTTTTTAATTGTCGAAGCCGGTCAGGAAATGATATCGTTATTCTTCTAATTTGGAGGGATTAAATTGACAGGCAATAATGCCAACCAATAGTTAAGTAGATGAACGTGACAACAAGTACCCATCAGAGAGTGGCCTCTGTTGTGAAAGTTCATATTTAAGATGGAAAAGAAGAATGCAGAAGGGTTGAAAAATTGCATTCATAAGAAAGAAAAAGAGGAAATAATAGATCTCCAACGGTAAGAGGTTTGTATAACAACAAAACGTTTACGGTGGAAGATAAATTCAAAATCACCACCAGCCGAGAAGACAAAGAACAAAAGCAATTAAGTAATAATATTAATAATATTGTTATATAGTAATTATTGAAGTAAAAATAATAATTATGTAATATATATATGTATAATAATAAAGTGATAATGGGTGCATCTACCAACACCAATGCACCCAATATAAGAGGTGGAGATATGTTAGCTGTTCGCAAAAGGGAATAGAGGGAATGTGATTGTCACTAGTGGAAGGAAGGTTATAGTTGTAATCTAAGGATAACAAAATAGAATAAATCTCACTCAAGTGGTCTGTGTTAGTTTTTTTGTTAATGACATTGTTAAATTGTGAAATAAAAGCCATTTCCAAAAATGATCTCTTAATATTGTTAGACTATGTCGCCAACACCCTTACAGCTTCAAAATCCATACGATGGTCAAGAGAATGAACATGATTTGCTGAAGCGCAACGCTCCGGATGCAATCTACAATCACTCTTATGTGAAACAATACGGTTAGAAAGTGATCTTAAAGTCTGACCAATATATTGTTTATCACAGTCCCCACATGGAACGCTGTATACAACATTAGTAAGAGAGGTCAACGGACATTTATCTTTAACTCTAGTAAAAATTGATCTAATTGTTTTGTTAGCAATTTTGAAATTGCCATATGCCCGGAACAATCTGGCAAGTCTCGGAGTAATGTCTTTAATGTATGGAAAGGAAGCGAAAATTGGAGGAGCAGGGGTCCTAACAGCGCCAACATACATTTGGGCCAAGTTAGGATGGCTATCATCAGCTAGCAGTTACTTTACTAATTACTATATTACAATATTATTACTTAATTGCTTTTGTTCTTTGTCTTCTCGGCTGGTGGTGATTTTGAATTTATCTTCCACCGTATACGTTTTGTTGTTATACAAACCTCTTACCATTGGATATATATTATTTCCTCTTTTCATTTCTTATGAATGTAATTTTTCAACCCTTCTGCATTCTTCTTTTCCATCTTAAATATGAACTTTCACAACGGAGGCCACTCTCTGATGGGTACTTGTTGTCACGTTCATCTACTTAACTATTGGTTGGCATTATTGCCTGTCAATTTAATCCCTCCAAATTAGAAGAATAACGATATCATTTCCTGGCCGGCTTTGACAATTAAAAAAAGCACTCGTGTTCGTTTGTCTGCAAAATGGTGTTAGATGTTGGCTTTTTCAGTCATCTTAATGTGATTGTGTTATTTTAAACCTTTGTAGTTAACTGTTTCATATTTTAAATATCCGTAGTTTAATTCTATACAACATAATGGATTCTAACCTCAATTCGGAGGTAAGTTTCACACCTGTTGCGATTTCTTCTATATTGTATCTTACTTATCAACTACAGTATCTTAATGCTGTTTTTCCATTTCAGTATTCCTGATGATGAGGACAATCATCCTCGAAAGCTCGAAAATGTTCCGTTAAGAGTACCTACACTTTTTTCCGTTTCTCTTGCTGCATACCCCAATATTCACCAGTTTTGTTCCTAACAGTCAGCAAAGACTATCTTTCTTTTATATATATATATATATATATATATATATATATATATATGTATGTATGTATATATATATATATATATATTTCTTTTATGTAACATATTTTTTTAAACTTATCATGTTGAATCACATCCAACCTGAGTTACAGTAGATCGCCTTGGTACCAAAGCTATCCCCTGAATTAAGGTCTGTATCATTATTATTTTTTTGCGTTGATGACGTATGGTATATCCTAGCTAAGTGTAAGCACATGTATAACTGATAACTGGTGCTTTGTATAGCCCAGTTACATTCCATTTTTCGTTTTTTTATTAGCTCACATAGATAATTTTGCGTTTTTTTTAGTTATTGATAACTCGGTGCCCTGTCTAGCCCAGTTAATTTTCAAATAGTATAGGTATAGATGTCATAGATGTACTTTCCTAAGTAGCTAATTCAGTGACTTGACAGACGTTATAGTCCAGTGATTTTTCATCTTTTTTACGCATCTTTAAAAATTGACAAGAAAATTTGAGTATCTGTCTTTGTTTGTCAATAAACACGTTGGTAAGTTTAGATACCTGTTTTCTTTATTCTTTCCTATTCGTTTGCCAGGTTTAGGATAGGACGAACATTTTGGCCGAGCAGAAACATGGCTGGGGCCCTTTAATTTTTAGAACATCCCAGATAACTCACTTCCACTCACCGACTGAATGAGCTGAAGGCCCGAAAGGTTGTCACCGGGGACAGCTGGACTTACCTGTAGCCCATAGGGTCCATACTAGCGGAGCTAGTGGCCGATTTGGGTGGTTACAATACCCCCGATGTATTTTATTTATTTGGCAAATGAAATCTACGTTCCGCCTAGCACTGTTGGTTTTAGACCTGGATATGCCGTTTGTATAGTGAAGTTGACCTCTTGTGTTTTCTGAGAATTGATTCTAAGTCTCTCTTGTTTACACCAGTTGTTAACAATATTTAGGGCTGCCTACATTCTAACAGACACCACCCCTGCGAATATTTCTCTGATAACAATTGCTATGTCGTCTGCGTATCCTAGGCAGTGAAAGTCCGCCGTGGACAGTTCTGTGAGGAGATAGTCAACTGAGGTCGCCCAAACTAACGGTGACAGAACTCCTTCTCGTGGGCATCCTCCACCGGCTATTACGTTGATGATGGCCTTACCCAGGATTAAATCTACTATCCTATTTTCCAGGTTAGCTTCTATCAGCAATTTAAAGAATGTGTTGAATCTGCTTACCTCCATAAAGCTCTTCAAGCAGGTCACAATGGCTGTCATAAAATCGGGTAAAAAAATCTAAATTGTAGGTGCTGGTATACGAAACAGCAAAGATAACGACTGAAAACTGTCACCTGTAGCCAGAAAACGCAGAGTTGTTTCAAGCTTCTGTCTGGCGGTCAATGTTTCACGTATTGGAGTACTCTGTTTACGAATTATTGGTTCTACCATATGTATCAGCTCCTCAAAATGTTCGACACTCATACGTAAATATCTTTTAAAATCCAGACGATCTTCAATTGCAAGTTCACGGAAAAGAGTTGCAGATCCACCAAGTTCATATCTCCTGTCGACCCACTACTTCACCCATACTCAATTCTTATCCAAAACTGATTCTTCGCTCAAAAGCACAACGCAATCTTGGATTGCTTCATCACAACCTTCGTAATATTCTTCATCACAATCCGACATGATGCTCACTCACTCACTCACAACAGACTGGACTACTGGCCGCCAGTATAACCAATATCACTTGCAGCCACTACTTTCCGTGTGTAAATGGAAAATGATGGAAAGTGACGTAATGACAAGTACTGGCCGCCAGTAATTTTCCGTCTCTACTTTCCCCGTCTATAAGTCGCTTTACGTTGAAGTCACGTGCTGGGTACATCAACTGGTTTTATATGTTTATTGGTAAAATATGTGGTTATATGGCATATTTGAGAATGGGTTCATTGCCAAACAAAACATAGTGGAGCAACGGAATTAACTGGAATATTCACCTGCGGCTAAAGACTTTATTTTCATCACGATACTCCCCAATGGAGATTTGCCGTTGGTACTCAACACAAGAAAAGAGAATAAGGACTCACTATTATTAGTTCTATTCTAGATGGGACACCTTTATTCCAAAAAACTTTTATTTTTTTTATTGGAAGCTGATATTATTCATCTATTGTATCGAACTTGCTTGCAAATCATCTATCACGATACTCTGCTTACCAAGCACCAAAGAAACTCTGGATAATTGCCTAATTAATGCCCTTTTACTTGTTTTCTTTTGGAATTTTAATCACATGTCAATAGTTGCTTCTGTGACAGGGAAATTTAAAGCAATAATACGCTGATCATATGACAAATGTTCTCATAAATTTCTATTTGTTAGTCATCATTTAATCTCTTATATGTTTTCATTCTCGATACTCAAACCACATAAATCTCTATGTTGTAATAAATGATTTTCTTTTAACACGATACCGGAATCATAATTTAGTCTCAAGAACATTTTTTATTGTCAAAGTGCACGGAAAAAAACCATTTTAAAATCGTTTTAACTCTGGGAGATGATACGAACAACCAGAATTCCTCAAACGTATTCAATTAATTGTAGACAAGACAACGAATAATCAAGTCTTTGTCTACAATTTTTGCAATAAATTCTGTAATTTTATGAAATCGAAACCAATGACAGAAGTCGGTTCCTTTAATATTTTAATATAATTGCAAATATAACTATATTTACATTGAAAAATGTGGAAATTTCAATTATCTGGATATTGTCTAAACAGGGGATCTTGAGAAAAATAGATGAAAAAATTATTTACTGAGGTACGTCAGGAGGGTATAGCAGCAGACATACAAATTTTGTGATCTTTTAGTTTCGCTTAGATAATTTTTTATTGAGGCTCCACAATTTATTTCCTGACATTGTCAGGAAACGTCCAACTTATTGCCAATGAAAGCTTGTTACCATAAGTTTTTGGTAGATTGGTAAAAACCAATTCAAACCGACGAATAATTTCACATCACTGAAATGCGTGCTTACGTACATCGCATGAGACTGTAATGGTTTTCTTATTTATTTATAACAGTTTATCCTGACGGGTGGGATAAAATGTAATGTTTTTCTTATTTATTTATAACAGGTTTATCCTGACGGGTGGGATAAATTCATACACACGATATGTCTACTCACTTAATTCATTTATTCACTAAACTATTCACTAATTTATATTATAAACACAGTATATATGTACTTAAACGAATTTATATAAACATTTCACTATTGTTTATTTACTTAGACTTAATTTATATAATTACTTGTTCACTTGTTTATCTCACGAGATCCCTTCATAAACTGACTTCTGCCGCTAGACGGTTCTTTATATATTAGTGCCTTTTGTACTGGATAATTCTAGATTGCGGCTTACACTAAAACAATCGGCTCCCTGAAATTTTATGGATAAGACTGGTCACAAAAACAATGTCTAGATAACATAGTAAAAAAAAATCGTAAACAGTTCTAATAAATCCCTGCACATCCGCCAACATTTCAACTTTCATAGATGGATTAGACAGAGTCGGATTCGGTGACTACAATAGTGTGCTATTTCGTAATATTACCCCCTCCTTGAATGGAAGTTCCTCCTGGAACTTTTGTGTTGCCGAGAGTGGATGTTTCAATCGGCAACTGGCCCCATTTCTACACTTTCCGATCTCATGGAAATAACAGCGCATCGTCTTCATCGGATACTTATAACGGGGGTTGTAGCTGCAAATTAATATCTGGACACCGGTATCTTGGAAGATCACCTCTACCATGTTCCTGATGACTCGCCAATCCAACTGTTTACTCTCTATCTTAGGCATAGCCAGTATCTTCACACTGGATTCCATCACATAATTTCGGAGGTTTCGACGTGCTTCCCACACATCGCGGTAGGTAGATCGATTTTGGAAGTAATTTTTAGTTACCACGTAGAAGACGTACCGCGAATTGTGTTTCGGTCTCAGTGTCTTGCCAGGGGCTGGAATATGGTCTTCAAGTTTTTCTAATTGCCCGAACTTCTTTCGAAAGACGGTTGTCAACACTCGTGCGTTCTTGATACGCACGGGGATATTGTATGCCAGTGAATAATCTTCCGGGAGAGTGAACAAATTTTGTCGTTGTTTTGAAGTGACTCCATATCTAACTTTCCCGGTATCTCCATACGCGCCCATAAATTCATCGAAGGTGGGGTCAGACACATCTCGAATATGGTTTACTCCTTTCTCTAGGTCATGGTCACATTCTAATGGTGCTAGTCTGTTTTGGTGAACTACTTTTGGTTTTCCGTTGGGGATCTTGCTTATGCGATATATAACATCATTGATCCTTTTCTTGATTATGTATGGATCTTCCCAGGATATTTGTAATTTTGGAGAAAATCCTTTCCTCCTCGTCGGGTTGTGTAACCATACTTTGTCCCCTTCTTTGAAATTGCCTACTGTGGCCTCTGTGTCGTACCGACTTTTCAATATATCGCTGGCAACTTGGAAGATTTGTTGGAACTAATTCATGAATATCGTCCAGCCTTCTTCTCAATTGGATGATATAGTCTTTTCCTGCTAGATCTTCTCCAGGAGGATAGCCAAATTACAGGTCACAAAGAAGCCTCATTTCACGCCCAAACAGGATTTTCGCAGGTGTTTCACCCGTGGACTCATTGACGGTAGATCGATAAGACAATGCGAATAGAGAAAGATACTGGTCCCAATCTCTATGATGGCTGGAAACTACTTTAGACAGGTATTTTCCAATAGTCCTGTTCATTCTCTCTACCATTCCATATGACTGTGGATGTGATGCTGTTATCCTGGTCTTCTTCATTCCCAGCTTGTTGCAAATTTCCTGGAATAGATGGCTTTCGAAATTTCTTCCCCGGTCGCTGTGGTCAAAGGCGCAACATATCGGCTGTTAAATTTCACCCATAGATCCGCGACAGTTATGGCCTTTTGGTTCGGGATAGCGTAAATTTCCACCCACTTTGTACAATAATCCATTACAACCAGAATGTATTTACCACCATTTTCTCTCGTCGGAAATTGTCCAAAGATGTCCAAAGCACTCCTTTCGAAAGAGCTTCCAACATTATATTGTTTCATGGGTGCCTTTCTCTTGCGATGTGGTCCATTACTCGTAGCACAAGTCATACATTTCTTACACCAGTCCTTCAAATTGTGGGAGCTGTTTATTCAATAAAACCTTTCACGAATTCGCTGAAGGGTTTTCTTCACTCAAAGATGATCTTCCGATGGACTGTGGTCTTCATCAGTACCTCAGCTACTATCGCTCTTGTGATAACCAGCTGTCTCTTCATATCGCAACCATAATCGTTTTCAAGGACTCTTTTTAACAGCCCTTCTTCTACGACAAGGGAGTCCCACTGAGCCCAATATGCCTTGAGTGTCGGTGAAAATCTTAACACTTCTTGCTATGTAGGTCGCCGATTTTCATCTTCAGGTGAGGATCATTCTCCTGATCTTCTCTGATCCTGGTGGGTGACCATTCTTCGTTAACTACAATAGCAACTTCACTAGATTCCGCGTTGTTGCAGTGGGAGCAGTCTGTTGGGCACGGCCTTCTGGACAGGGAGTCGGAATTTTGGTGACTCACACCTGTTCGATGTTCGATGTTGTCTGATTTCCCCTGTGACTGGGGTTCTTGAATTGCAGAAGTCCTGGGGCGCTTCGACGGGCTGCGTACGTGCTCTAGCTCACCGCACTTTCGGCATTTGATTTTCTTCGACTTCTTTTCTGCCATACTCTTCATTAATTTGACGATCTGGTTCAGGATGTATTCGTTACCTTCTTCTTGCATGGTCCTAACTTTGTTGTACTGCGAATCATTCGTGGCTCCTTTGCATTTAAGAGGTTCTTGGTTTGCAGGAGTTGTAGGACGCTTACCGTCGAACGTTGGAGCCTTGACTCGGGTAAAACTGCCAATGTCTTCCAACTTAGGGGGTGTTTCTGGCTTGCATGGTTTCGTTTGCTCGGTCTTCTTTTCTTCTGGCGGAGTGTCTTGTGTTCTTAAATCTGTCATATTTTTCTCCAACTCCTTGATTTTCTCGTCAATCGTTGTCATCTTATCTTCAATATCGGAATTTAGAGAGACGTCAGTAGCGATATAATTTCTCATGGATAATATATAGGCAGAAATATCCTTTTTCATAGCAGAAATATCGTTCTTGACATTAGTTGAAATATTTTCTTCCATAGCAGAAATATCATTCTTCATGGCAGAAATATTCTCGTCCATATTAGTAGCAACCTTGTCCATGTTAGCAGAGATGTCGTTCTTCATATTAGAAATATCGTTCATTATATCAGAAATAGACGAGATCAAGGTGGAAGCCTCGTCTTTGAATACAAATATTTCTGGATCGAAATTATCAGTCACCAGTGCCACTTTGAGTCTTTCTACTAACTCACCAGATGTAATAAAACCTCCTTCAACTGAGCTGTTTATTAATAATAAGAGACGCTGTCACCACTGTAATAAATTCTACTTTCTACGGTATATGATCCTGACCTTAGTGTCACCAATTCCTTTCTCAAATGTGCAGCCGAGCGTGTAAGGCAAATCCAGTCCGACTTGAGCTGGGAACGCCTGGTCTTAAAACGGTTTGATCTCCTTCGCCAGGACAGGATTGTTCTCCTGGTTCGGTCTCGTATCCAAGGTTAATACACACTCTAGGGGGGAATTCGGGGTAGGGATGATAAATAAAATATGGTGGAACCACAAAGTTGTATATAAAAAAATATAATAAAACTTTCTCTGTATGTATATATATATATATATATATATATATATATATATATTGAACATAATTCAAGAACACAGAAACTAAAATAATATAACTCATATCAGCATACTACACAGAATTATATAAACCAGTATCGGTTAATGAAAATATTTCCCATATACAGAAGATTTAATGCAGTATTTAAAAAACTGTATATGTCTTACATGTACAAAATATTCTGGAGCATATATACATCATCTGTTAAGTGTTAGAGAATTATTAGCACCTATTTTGATCAGGATACATAATATCTATTACCTTATAAAAGTAAAAAAATATATATAGAAGAGATAGTTCTTCACTACTTAGATGGAAGTATAATTGAAATTCTCACTCTCACAAATATATTGAAGTTTGGAACATTTGATTCAATATCTTTAATATGATACCAAAAGAATTTATTGATGAAGTAATCTATTCATAATGGAATACAATATATGAGCAATAGTAATAAGAAATTTGAGTAAAAAGGATAAAACTTACCTTTAAACACAGTAGTTCATTTAAGAAGCATATCGACAATCCATTGTAAGTAATAAATAACAAGTTATAAATCAAAATTCCTTAATTAAAAGAAACATGTAATCCATATTCTAAAAATATTCATTGAACATTATTAATAGTTACAATAAATAAACATGTAATAACTTAATTATTTAACATTTAGAGAGTTTTGGTTATATATATCAAATAATGTCAGAAATGTCAAAATAATTTTATCAATTGACTGGAATAAGGTTATAAATTGAAAAAGAAGCAGAACCATAGAAATCTATATTTATTGAGTCAAGAAAGATGTGAATTTTATGGTTTGTAATTATATATTAGGAATTATAAAATGAATCTGAAATCAAGATATTTATGATTTCGGATAGCAACGAAAAATAAAAAAGGCGGGTTGGTTGTTGATTTTTGAAGAATGATGGAAGTCGGAGATTAGAAAACTTAAATGGTTGAAGAATTTAAAAAGAGAGAATTAAGTTATTGTATAAAGAAGTGAGTTATTCCATATATTAATTCGATATAGCTAGTATAAGGATATTAAAATCATAATTTCTACGAAGATATATACAATATATAAAAAAATACATGTTATTGGAGGCTATGGTACAAATGAAAGAGTCATTTCAAATTGAATAATTAGTTGATGTGGTACGGAATCGTGATGTAAAGTACCTGAATAAGATATTAAGCATTGATTGGGAATTCGAAGCTGGAGAATAATAGAAATTACAAACACGTGGTACCTGTAACAAGAAATCTAGAAAAAAAACATCTCCATCTGGACGACATATGTATGCATGACATGGTTTTTTAACAGACAGAATTTCAAGAAAGGAATATTAGTGGTTGAGAGGTTAGTGTTTCTTTTTGTTTTTGTTGGTACCAACATTCGGGTTAGAGATGTACATTTATAATAAAAGTAATAAGAATTAGTATCTGAAACTATTAAACATATTAAAAGCATTGAAAAAGAAAGGTAATAACATAGACTTGAGTACTTACTATTTATATTTAACAAATATTTTATTGTTTGACATTTCAATATTATATTAGTATTTACGATAGTTCATCACTTACTTTAAATTTATAATACATAATTCTTGATCAATATAATATAGTTGTTGTATTAAAGGTATTCTTGAAACTATTGTTTATGTTCAGATAAATATTACTTCAACTGATATGAGTGACAGTTGGAATCGATTATTCTACTGATAATTTCCATCTATTTTAATTGTGAGACAAAATCGATTGCTATATTGAAAGTTTCTATACATAGGCGCACCAATAATATAAAAAATATAATATCAGTTATTTGAATGATTCATATATATGTAAATATTGTAGATATAGAGTTAAAATCACTTCCAGATCCCAAAGAGTAGTAAGAGTTTCTCATGCTCTCCACATAAATATATAAATACATAAAAAATTTTCTTTACTTCATTACTGAGCTAGCTATACTAGAGTTGAATATATTAAATTGATAATATAACAATTATAGTGGTATTGTCGGCAAAGTATACAACTATAACAATCCATTATAAATTTGGCGCCCAACGTGGGGCAAATTAAGATTTTTTTCGTGATAAGAAGGTTTTAAAAACATTAGAATTAGATACAATTAAAATGGCAAAGAGAATGATGCTTAGGGACGGAAAACAAATAGGTGTGGAAGGCAGATCAGATGAGGAACAACAAGAAAGGAGACGTGGAATGGGAGATTCAGATGTAGAGGAACAAACCTTAATAGATAAAGAAAGTGAAGAATCAAGGGAACAGCAGGATAGTAGACAAGACAGGCAGGATAGTGTAAGCAGAGGAGATCAAATAATGGAATTTTTAATTAATTTGAATGGGAAGATAGATAATATGAGGGGAGATTTGAATGGGAAGATAGATAATATGAGGGGAGATTTGAATGGGAAGATAGATAATATGAGCGGAGATTTGAATGGGAAGATAGATAATATGAGGGGAGATTTGAATGGGAAGATAGATAATATGAGCGGAGATTTGAATGGGAAGATAGATAATATGAGGGGAGATTTGAATGGAAAGATGGACAAGATGAATGGGAACATGAATGATTTAAATGGAAACATGAACAGGATGGAAAAGAAAATAGAAGAGGTGAAGATGGAAGGTTTGAAGGAAATTAAGAAACTTAGGGAGGAAAATGAAGAATTTAGAAAACAGATAGATAAAATTAAAATTGGTATAAAAGAAGAAAATACGAATTTGAGAGTAGAACTTCAGGAACATAGAATTAAAATAAGAGAAACAATTGAAAAACAGGTAGAAGAAGAAGTTCAGGAACTAGGAAGAAGTCTAGAAGAAAATTTATCAGGAGCAATTCAAGTAGAAGTGAAGAAACAAAATGAGAATATAATTGAAGAAATACAATCTATAAAAGTACAAGGACAAACAAATGAGGAAATAATGCAAATGTATGAACAGAATTTAAATAAGAAATTTAATGACATAAATGGAAGGATAGAAGAACAAACAGGAACGTGTAAAAAAAGGAGAGAAAGTATAGAGAAATTAGTTAATTGGAAATTAAAAGAAATGAACAGACGATTACAAGAAACTAAGGAAGAAATAGATGAAACCATAAGACTAATTGAAGAACCAATAATTTACACAGAGAATGGCGAAATCAGAGTGAAACTTAAGAGAAACATAAAAATAATTGATCCAAGAATATTTATTAGGAGAATTGAAAATGAAAGAAATCGAATTGAGATTATGGTGGATATGAAAATAATAAAAAGTAACTTCAATGAGATGGAAGAATTTGAGATGCAAATTTCAATGCATTTATGGGAAGAAATTGATGAGATATGGGACTTCAAAATTAAAAAAATTATGGTGGTGAACAGAAAGAAGTTACAGAAACCAATAGGGAATCAAACAATAAGAGAAGAGAATAAGACGAAGTTTAGGAAAAGAAAAGAAAATTGAATTATATGACAGGATTATGGGAACGAAATCTGGAAAACGAAAAGGAATTGTACATGCTAAACAATGGATATAAAAACGATGTGTACATAAAAGGTTTATGATTAACAAGTAATATTTAAAAACATATTTAAATAGAAATTATATAAACATGGATTGATAATAGAAGAAATGATAGACATGTTGATATGAATTATGGAAATGAAAATAGAAGTTACAGAAATAAAAAACGAATATATGGAAATGGAGATAAAATTTATGACAAGTATTGTGAGAATAGAAGAAATTTTAGAAACTTTGATAGAAGATATGATGATGAAAATAGAAACGAAATTAAGCAACAAAATAGATGGACAGGATGAAATAATTACATTTATAGGAACAAACGGACGGAAGTTATATGAACTAGGCAAATATATGATACAAAAGATTGAATTGAAGGATGAAAAAGAAGTTGATATGTAAGCATAGTCGATGAAGAAGTTAGAAACAGACATAGTTATTGATGAATTGATGAAATATAAGGAAATAATTGATTTTGAATAGATAGATAGAATTAAATGGTAAAATAATTGAATTTGAGGAGGTAAATATGGAAGTATTGGCAATTGAAGAGGATAATAGGAAGTTATGGAATATAAAGAGGAATGGAATTATGGTAGAATTGGAATTAGTGAGTGGAAATACGGAATATGAAGAGAAAGTGAAGAGTTTGATGATGAAATAT
Organism: Galeruca laticollis; assembly: GCA_963921935.1. Taxonomy (NCBI): domain Eukaryota; kingdom Metazoa; phylum Arthropoda; class Insecta; order Coleoptera; family Chrysomelidae; genus Galeruca; species Galeruca laticollis. The sequence continues at coordinate 177,950,892 of OY998178.1, read as the reverse complement.
GAAGGATTGATTGAAAAAGAAATTAGACTGGCTAACCATTATGAGCGTGAGATAGAATAAATAGAAGATGTGAAAAGTAATGGTAATTGGACAGATTGTAGTGAAGAATATTATGAAGTTATAAATGAATTATTAAAGACGTATAACAAAAGAATTTCGAAGGAACTAAGGGTTGCTTAACTAAAATATCGATGTAATAAAGGAGAAGAATACTGAGAAATGTTAAAGTAAAATCATATCCAGTTCCATGTAAGTTGTTTAGGCAGAGTAGAATAAAAGAGAGTTGAAATATTACAGATCATAGAAGAAATTGATCAACATGTATATAGGGAATTTTAGAATAACAAATAACAGTACGTTACGTGAAATTTCAATAGATATAGTTGATTTAAGAAGTTTTATGGGAATTAGGAATAATAGTTTAATTTGATTCAAGATAATTTTGAGATATGTTGATAATTATTTAATAGATAATATTATGTTGCTAATTTATAAATAGTTAGATTTAGTGTAGATATATGATAGGTATTAGAGATATAATAATAGATTGGGAAATTAATCGTCGTATTCAAAGAACATAATGAAAGAAGGATAATACACAAATTTAGATTTGCCTCCAGAAAAAAAAGAATTAATTTTAAATTGGAAATTTAAATGTGAAGAAGATCTCAAGGTATTGAGAACTCTTAAAATTTAAATTTGAGGGGATTTGAACATAATTCAAGAACACAGAAACTAAAATAATATAACTCATATCAGCATACTACACAGAATTATATAAACCAGTATCGGTTAATGAAAATATTTCCCATATACAGAAGATTTAATGCAGTATTTAAAAAACTGTATATGTCTTACATGTACAAAATATTCTGGAGCATATATACATCATCTGTTAAGTGTTAGAGAATTATTAGCACCTATTTTGATCAGGATACATAATATCTATTACCTTATAAAAGTAAAAAAATATATATAGAAGAGATAGTTCTTCACTACTTAGATGGAAGTATAATTGAAATTCTCACTCTCACAAATATATTGAAGTTTGGAACATTTGATTCAATATCTTTAATATGATACCAAAAGAATTTATTGATGAAGTAATCTATTCATAATGGAATACAATATATGAGCAATAGTAATAAGAAATTTGAGTAAAAAGGATAAAACTTACCTTTAAACACAGTAGTTCATTTAAGAAGCATATCGACAATCCATTGTAAGTAATAAATAACAAGTTATAAATCAAAATTCCTTAATTAAAAGAAACATGTAATCCATATTCTAAAAATATTCATTGAACATTATTAATAGTTACAATAAATAAACATGTAATAACTTAATTATTTAACATTTAGAGAGTTTTGGTTATATATATCAAATAATGTCAGAAATGTCAAAATAATTTTATCAATTGACTGGAATAAGGTTATAAATTGAAAAAGAAGCAGAACCATAGAAATCTATATTTATTGAGTCAAGAAAGATGTGAATTTTATGGTTTGTAATTATATATTAGGAATTATAAAATGAATCTGAAATCAAGATATTTATGATTTCGGATAGCAACGAAAAATAAAAAAGGCGGGTTGGTTGTTGATTTTTGAAGAATGATGGAAGTCGGAGATTAGAAAACTTAAATGGTTGAAGAATTTAAAAAGAGAGAATTAAGTTATTGTATAAAGAAGTGAGTTATTCCATATATTAATTCGATATAGCTAGTATAAGGATATTAAAATCATAATTTCTACGAAGATATATACAATATATAAAAAAATACATGTTATTGGAGGCTATGGTACAAATGAAAGAGTCATTTCAAATTGAATAATTAGTTGATGTGGTACGGAATCGTGATGTAAAGTACCTGAATAAGATATTAAGCATTGATTGGGAATTCGAAGCTGGAGAATAATAGAAATTACAAACACGTGGTACCTGTAACAAGAAATCTAGAAAAAAAACATCTCCATCTGGACGACATATGTATGCATGACATGGTTTTTTAACAGACAGAATTTCAAGAAAGGAATATTAGTGGTTGAGAGGTTAGTGTTTCTTTTTGTTTTTGTTGGTACCAACATTCGGGTTAGAGATGTACATTTATAATAAAAGTAATAAGAATTAGTATCTGAAACTATTAAACATATTAAAAGCATTGAAAAAGAAAGGTAATAACATAGACTTGAGTACTTACTATTTATATTTAACAAATATTTTATTGTTTGACATTTCAATATTATATTAGTATTTAAGATAGTTCATCACTTACTTTAAATTTATAATACATAATTCTTGATCAATATAATATAGTTGTTGTATTAAAGGTATTCTTGAAACTATTGTTTATGTTCAGATAAATATTACTTCAACTGATATGAGTGACAGTTGGAATCGATTATTCTACTGATAATTTCCATCTATTTTAATTGTGAGACAAAATCGATTGCTATATTGAAAGTTTCTATACATAGGCGCACCAATAATATAAAAAATATAATATCAGTTATTTGAATGATTCATATATATGTAAAATATTGTAGATATAGAGTTAAAATCACTTCCAGATCCCAAAGAGTAGTAAGAGTTTCTCATGCTCTCCACATAAATATATAAATACATAAAAAAATTTCTTTACTTCATTACTGAGCTAGCTATACTAGAGTTGAATATATTAAATTGATAATATAACAATTATAGTGGTATTGTCGGCAAAGTATACAACTATAACAATCCATTATAATATATATATATATATATATATATATATATATATATATATATATATATATAAAATCCCAATATCAAACAAATGATTGAAGTCCCCCGGTATAAAACTAACTATACACTTATCCATAAATTGTACATCCTAAACCTACCCCTGTATAACATATAACTGTCACAAAAAAATTATGATGTAACCCTCGCCTTGGGCTAGAACAAAGAAATTAACCTCGTATCGCTTTAGTATTTCAAAGTGCATGAGGGGCGTATGTTTTTTCTCCTTAGTTCGATATTCACCTGTCTCGAGGCGCAAAAGAAAAAGATTATATTTATTCACTTTCAACCGAAATGTTATGCTAGACTACGGTGGTTTTTCGCCATTGACCTTGATAAAATATGAAAGTAAAATCGTAACAAAATACTGCTAATCTAAGAACAATAAAGTATTTATCGACACTCGCGTTTCAAGGCGTAAGTTTCGAGTTGCAAAAATTGCAGGTCTTTGAATCACCTACAATGTTTATTTATTGTACTAAATCTGAAAGAAATTTCTGATCACGTCTGAACAAAAGAAAACAATTTAAAATTATTTATCGGAACACAAGTTCGCTGAAACATAAGGAAAAGGAAAACCATACGCTCCGGCCCTTTTGATACCAAGTACAAATTAACCTTGCGTTAACTCTTATTTATATCCTACCTACGAGGTGGAAGCGAATTATGTGGCGCAACAAAATAATAACTAACTAATTAGAAAAACCTAACTCTTGTTAGGTTGGCGATACTCTGCGAAATCTGATTATATCATCACACACGGTAAATCTTATATACTACAGAACGAGCTGTGTCCCAAATTGTGAGCCTGGACATTCAGTTTTCAACTGAAAGCGACCAAGTGTGTCCAGTCCCCGTGAAAGACAGACAATACAATAATTATATTTGTTATCGCTACTCCCTATGTATAACAGTGAATTTATAACTACCAAGTTCAGAACCTGCGCAAAATAATAAACGAATAAATGTCTCATAAAAAAACAAAGTTTAAATCTCAATTTGTTCAAGAACTTACTGCTTTGGAAAACTTCCTCTCTCTGGCCTTGCTACTGCTTATTCTTCGCTATCTTCTTAGCCACCGCGGGTAGTGCCAGTAACCGGTAGCGTAGAGGGCGAGTCTTCCCGTTTTGTGTCACGAAGGGGGACAGTGTTCACCGTCAAGGATAGCTAAGTATCCCTATTACACCCTGACACAACGGAGAGAACTTTTCCTCTGAAACCGCCAACACTAAAAAGAACTACTACCCGTTACCGTGACAGGGAAAGGACTTTTCCCTTCGCGTCTTCGCTCCGACACTGTCTGTCGCTCCTCTGCTCTCTGTACTTGGTTTCTACTATCCCCCCGGTTTGGGTTTTTTTTGTTGAATTGAATTTTGTTTTGAAGCGTCCTAAATTTTACGTTATTAAATAGTTGTATACAAAACAATTATTTCATTTTGACCTAGTAAAATGTTTTATTTGTTTCAAAGCTGTTATGGTTTCGTATCATTTTTCTAAACAAAATGTGGGTCGCATTCTACTTTTTATTTTTATTTGAAATAAAATATGTTTTTCCGTGTGTTCTGAAATTTACTACATTAATTCTATCTCTTTGGTATTCGTATTTATTACAATTATTCTAGATTGCGGCTTACACAAAAACAATCGGCTCCCAGGAATTTTCTAGATAAGACTGGTCTCAAAAACAGTGTCTAGATAAGATAGTCACAAAAAAAGCGTAAACAGTTCTAATAAATCCATGCACATCCGCCAAAATTTTTACTTTCATACATGACTTAGACAATTTCGAATTTAGAGACTACAATAGGGTGCTATTTCGTAACAATACAAACGAGTATTTGAACACACAAAACATTGAATTGGTCTTTGACCCAATGATTTGTACTTCTCTTATTTATTACAGATAAACCACGTGGACACCGATTTACATCGCTAGAAAAAAAAACGGCTGATGCCTTCAAAAAGCATGTTCTAGACACATGATCGGTGACTACATGTTCAAAAACTATAATCGAAAGCAACAAATTTCTCAAGGTTTGACAGAATCTGTCTTACTGAAGACAAGTATTTCAATAAAAGAAATGTTATCGACAATATTTGTAAACAACATGTCAGAACTTCGGACATGTGCGAATACAACATGGTGAAACTGAATTCCAGATTGGGATAAAACGCAACTGGTCAGGGAGGGACACCAATCACTATTACGTGCCACATAAAATGCCAAAATTGTAACTAAACTTTGATAATGAAGAGAGTATCAAAGAAAGAAAAAATATGGTCAGCTGCTTCGTCGGTTGCCTTCATATTTTGTTTCTGAACGAAATATTTTGGGCGTCGATAAAACAGAAGTAGTTAAGTAGTTTCACCATGTTAAAAATCTAGAATCATTGACATAAATGAGAGTTTTTCTTATTGAGATGAATGGTATGATAACTTCCATAATAAAAGAAGTGCACAGCTGTCCATGTTTAGATATCTTTGCGCGTTTCAATTACTTTTTGTGTCTTTTCCTGGACTAAACATGATCGGTGGTGAAATCAAGACTGTACATATCGTTAAACAATTTGTTAATGGTACATATTTCAGTTCATTACAGCAAGTTTCAATGATTTGTTTGTCTCTATAAGTCCCCCATGACCAGGGAGATTTTATTTGTATAGAAGACGTTTTCAAGCAACAATAAGTGCACTTGTCAACTATGTCATATGATGTCAGATTCTTCATTAGTTTCTGTCAGCAAGAATCTACAAACACCATGTTGCTATTCATCAAATCATTAAAAGGTTTGAAAGTTGTTTAAACGAACAGTTCTGGCGACGAAATACCAGATTCCATTGTAGAGGCCGCAAACTTTACAAGTTTAAATTTACTGCCCGCTAAATCGAAGAAAAATATCGAAACAATATAAACTTTTTTTAATAGGTACTGGTGCCACAATAAAGGGACAAATTGTATCAAAGAGGAGGCGTTCCTAGCTTATTTTGCAGATTTACGAAAAATATGTCAAGCAAATACTTTATGGAGTAGGTACTCTATGTTAAAAGGTGTCCGTGAAGTTAAAAGAAGCTTTGATTTGCATCAATATTTTAAGCTAACGTCGTTTTTAAACAAGCAAAATGTGGGATATCGTTCGAAAAAGGCCTAAATCTTTGACAAAAGTAAAGTTTCCAGATTTATGGACGAAGCACCTGATCAAATATACCTTCTAATAATAGTCGTCACCATTTTCGGGTTGGCCGGTTCTTGCAGGCGTGATGAGCTTTGCAAGATAATGGTTGATTACATAAAGGAGAACGGAAATTTAATGGTCGTCAACATCCCTGACATTGAAAACAATAATTCAAGAATATTTGTAGTATCCATTGAAACGAATAAGAAACATTATAAACACAGTTGCGAAAACAGTATACTCCGCACAGGCGTTTTTTAGTACAGTCTAGCCACGGAGCATGCAGTACTCAACGCGTTGGAATTAAATTCATTTGGTAAAATGCCTTCGAGAATAGCTACATATCTACAATTGAAAAATCCAGAACAGTATACAGGACATAGTTTTCGTCGTTCCTCGGCTACCATGTTGGCCGATTTTGAAGCAGATATCACTAATGTCAAGAGATTCAGAGGCTGAAAATCGACGGCGGTAGCTGAGAGCTACATCGATGATTCGACGTATGAAAAAAAGAATTTGTCTGATAAAATATTGGCCATGAACATCTGCCTTTATGCATTGAGCCCTTCATCAAGCCACATGAACAGCTGCCCTTCTAAGTTAAGTCAACGTTCATCGACCAATTTGAACAACTGCCCTGAGGTAAATCAACCTTAATCAAATCATATTATAACCTGCCCTTAATGTTCATCAAGCCGTACCATAAGCCACCCATTTAATGGACTAACCGGATCTGCTACCAGTTTGCAAAATGTCAGTAATTGTCTTTTCATTATAAATATTACGAACAAATAATATAATTTTCTGTTATTTTTTTATTGTTGTATATTATTGTAATTGTTTGTTGTATAGTTCTTTGTATCAAGTTTAACTAAAAGTTATTCAATAAATTATAATTTTTTTATTTTTGTTTTTATATGACTCGTAAGAAAAATGTTGTTCCTTACGGTTCGCGTCGTTGGCATAACTGTATTTGCGTGCGAAAAAGTAGCACTTTGCGCACTTGTTAGTAAAATAACTATTTTGAAATCTATATACACAACGGAAACGCAATTCGAATCGAAAAAAATAAATTTGTTCACGGAAAACCTATATCTAGAGATTTTTTTGAAATTTCAAACATGCTTTTATATCTGCAATTATTCATTCATTTACTCAAAAAGTGAAAGAAGTAGTATGCAAAAACTAGAAAACAGTTGTATTCTTATAGTTTTAGCATTACCCGCTAGCTACTTATATACAAAAGCTTTATTCTTCAAACTAAAGTTTGTTTCTCCTATTCTCGCTTTGTCTGAAAACGCGGAAAGTCCATCACAATGTTTCCATACTATTACGGTTAGAATGAATGCGCTGATATCACGTTTCTTGTTTTTTTTATAAGAATTAATTACTTTTGCTCTTGAATAATCAATAAATGGGAGGTAAAACCGCCTTCAGTGACGTACATTTTGATTGCAATGTGTAAGGTGAGAATATACAATTTTATTAGTTATTTGAGGAAAGTGTGAAGGTAAACTGGTTAAATATATTACGTCATACTGATCAAATTCATTTAGATGCTCAAAACAGATGTAATATGTAATAACTGGTCTAATTCTGAAGATTGAAAGTGACAAAAACTTTTCCGTGAATTCGAAAAAAAACGACCATGAGATGTATGCTAGTATTATATATTTCTAGGAATATCCCATGGTTTTTGATAACAGAAAAATCTTTCAGTTCATTTCGTTTCTCACAAACGACTACAATAACTACGAAGCGCTTTAAAAATACCACCGAAAATGTGGATATCGAAAAACAACCTTCACCTTGCAAGAGTGAAAACGAGGTGTACACTACTTTAAGTCAAAACACAACAAATAGTTTCTTTACTTTTTTTAACTTTGAGGTGAGGTATTTTTTTTCCAATTTCCGTTACACCTCTTATTTTACGATAAAAAACAAAACCTCATTAACACGATATGAACAAACATGAATTAACGACTATCTCTACTTGATCAGTAATATTCGTTTTTCTGTAAAACAAAACGAATATACTGATCAATAATAAACAAAAAGATGTAATATCCGGATTAGAATCGATTCAAAAAATGGCGGACGCATACGTCGAGTTGGCCAGCGAGTTCGCCATTTTTTCAAATGCCCAATCTTTTCAAATGATTAAAATACGAAACTGAAAGTATTTGAACACGAAGCACTGTTATAATGGTTAATGGGATGACATAGACTGTTTTTACCAAAAGGTGTTCCAAGCTTCAATTGAATGTAGAAGTTAATGTTCTGTAAATGATTTTATTACATACAGCGAAAATTTTAAAGCTAAGATACAAATGTTACTAGCGACGTTGTTTTTTTGAGTTTTAGGCAGAATATAAGTGAAAATATTTTTTTATACCATACGTGTCCTAACAGGTTGTCATGCATCGAATCTTGTTGAATTGATTGGAAATGTACGAACATTAAGACGGTATATTCAATAAGAATAACGACGAATGAGATTTAAAAAAAAAATTGGTGATCGTAAGGATACACTGAATCGCTGAAACAAAGAGGAGCAGAAAAGTAAATACATACAGGGTGGTCCTTAAGTAATTGTACATAGAAATATGGTAGATTCCTGACTTTAAAATATTACGATTTAAACCAACTTGCTTTAATAAAATCTTGCTAATAAGAAATATACAGGATGTTTAAGGTAAAATTTTAAAATTTCTTTTTTGCAATAACTTTAACGTTTTTGGATATGTATACATAAAAATTTGGAAATAGAGGTTTTTGGGCACGAAAAATTATAATCTGGTACCTACTTCGATGTAATTTGCAGAGGGCGCCACATAGGCTACATTTGTGGCATCAATGTGCCCTGAATTTTTTTGCTGTTTAAGTTAGCGGTATTTTTGTAAAAGAATATTGAAGCCACGTTATTTTAATAGAAAAAAGGCATATCTGTGATTAACCTTAAAACTGAACGGTTTATGATATAATCGCATTTTAGGGATCAGCTGCATGATTATTATTGAAAACATTTAGAAAACAAATTTAAGAAAAACTAAGCTAAATAACATTATAACTTCAATTGTGTCACAATAAATGTTCGATATGTCCTCCATTCTCGTCGATGCATTAATCTACACGTTCCATAAAAGATCGTCTCATATTAAACAAGATCATTGGATCAAAAAATACCGCTGCTCTATTTATTTCTTCCCAAAGTTGGTCGCTTGTATTTATGGGATCCTTATAAACAAGTTGTTTCATTGCACCCCATACACCGAAATCGAGAGAATTCAAGTCTGGACTACGTGCTGGCCAAGGAAAATGGCTACCACGACCAATCCAGCGTTCAGGAAATTTGTTATTCAAATATGTTTTGACTGCTCTCGTATAATGCGGCGGTGCACCATCTTGCATGAACCACATATTTTTTCTTATATTCAGTGGCAATTCTTCCAATAGATTATTGAAATCATTTTGCAAAAAATGTAAGTAGTTCTCACCATTCAAATTACGAGGTAACTCGTATGGTCCTAAGAAATTGTTACCAATGATACCACACCATACGTTTATTTTGAATTCATATTGGAAATGGCTTACTCGTTTATCATGGGGATTTTCAATAGCCCAAAGATGATTGTTCCTTAAATTAAAAATACCACGGCGGTTGAATGTAGCTTCGTCGGTAAATAATATTCTGTCGACGAAGGTGTGATTAAGATTTTGCCTGTTTCGGATAGCACTTGCAAATTGGTATCTTAACGGTAGATCTGCTGGCAATAAATTTTGTACCGGAGTAAAATTATATGGGTGATACTTCTCGAGGTGTAGTCTTTTTAAAATAGAAGTTTTACTGATTTGTAAAGCAGCAGATAAACGCCGTGTACTAACTTGAGGATCATCTTCAATGCGAACCATTATTTCGTCATCTTTATCAGGCGTAATTATTCTTGGTCGGCCTAAGTTATCACGCTTAGGACGAAACGAACCACTATCGCCTAAATTCCTAAATAGATTCTGGAATGTTTGATGATTAGGTTGCTGCCTGTTTGGATATCTTCTCAAATATTCTCGTTTCGCAGCTCGCCCATTAAAATTTTGCTGACAGTAAATAGCAACCATATCTCTCATATCTGTATTAGAATAATTATTATGCCTCGGCATTTTCTGCTTTTTTTAAATTAACTAATAAAATGCAAACTAAATATTACAAGACTGACATAATATTGAAACAAATCGAATGCTTCGCTGTCAAAATCATTCGTGACGTCAGCCTACTATGTTAATAGTTTCCGAAATGAATAATTATTACTTTGGGAAGAAATAAATAGAGCAGCGGGTGTTTTTGATCCAATGATGTTGTTTAATATGAGACGATCTTTTATGGAACGTGTAGATAAATGCATCGACGAGAATTGAGGAAATATCGATCATTTAATGTGACACAACTGAAGTTATAATGTTATTTAGTTTAGTTTTTTTTTAATTTGTATTCTAAATGTTTTTAATAATAATCAAGCAGCTGATCCATAAAATGCGATTATATCGAAAACCGTTATGTTTTAAGGTTAATAACAAGTATACCTTTTTTCTATTAAAATAACGTGGCTTTAATATTCTTTTACAAAAATACCGCTAACTTAAACAGCAAAAAAATTTAGGGCACATTGATGCCACAAAGGTGGCCTATGTAGCGCCCTCTATAAACTACATCGAAGTAGGTACCAGATTATGATTTTTCGTGCTCAATAACCTCTATTTCCAAATTTTCATGTATACATATCCAAAAACGTTGAAGTTATTGCAAAAAAGAAATTTTAAAATTTAACCTTTAACATCCTGTATATTCCTTATTAGCAAGATTTTATTAAAGTAAGTTGGTTTAAATCGTAATATTTTAAAGTCAGGAATCTACCATATTTCTATGTACAATTACTCAAGGACCACCCTCTATACTCAAATTCTTGGACAAAGTGTGACATTGAAAGATATCATCCTTAATTATGATAGATGTAAATGAATATTTTTCACAAAGAAAAAATGAGGTATATAGGTTATACTACCAAAACTGCCCTCTACGGATGTCAGTAAAAGTTTCTGCCATGTACACGTCTCAAGTGACTCTAGAAATATTATTATTTTCATTTAATTAACAATTGAATTAACGAAATTTAAATCTCAAAAATTTTTAAAATCATATAAAATACCATGTCGTATTAAATTTATCCAACTTTTTCTATTTTCATTTGATACTTACAAATAAACATTCTTCCAAATAATTCTCAATTTATTGCCAGAAATTTATTCAGATACAATTTTTATATATCCGGTGTCTCGAAGAGGTACCGACAAACTTTAAGGGGACATCAAAAGAAGCATTTTTGTTTATAGAAACAAAGTCCGCATATGAACCATTTTGGTCATACGCAAGTAATTGAAGAAATATTTTACTCGATTTTTTATTTAGTTGGTCATGAGCTGCAAAAGCATTCCTTTATCATAAACAGTTCGCAAATTCCTACCTTGAGATCGTCGTAAAATTTATTATTTGAGATTTGTTGCATTTGCATTTTAAATGTAAAATAATTACTCATTTGCAGAACTTACCGATATGCACCTGGCTTACGGTGCAGCTCTGTGCAATGGAAGAGCAGCAGTTCGCTTGTAGGAAGAGAGATACCCGGAGCGTAGGCAGTATCATCAAATCACCTTTACGTCTATCAATCGCCGTATTCGAGTGATGGAACACTAATACTTCCTGGTGGAGCTGGTCAACCAAGAACAGCTGGTACAGTTCAATTTGTAGAAGAAGTCTTACAACGCGTGGAAGAAAACCAATCCACAAGTGTTCGTGCCATTGCACACCATAAGAGATCCTCTAGCATGACGGTACACCGAGTCCTTCAGGAACAACTTCTCTACCTTTTTCATGTCGAACGCGCACAAGCTTTAAATCCTGAAGATTATCCACATCAATTGCCTTTGTTACGGGTTCATTTTGCACAATGAACCCCTACCTTTTGTTTAAGAGAAGAATGTCTTTCTGTTCTGTTCGATATGTTATAATTCGATAAGAACAAACTCTTCACCCTTCGTCATAACCGAACGTACTCCTGTTTACTGCACTTCTGCTGACTCTGATTGTTCTATGATTAGAAATAACAGGCCATGGCAATTGGTCCTTTACTTTGCACTTCCGGTTACACCCATTGTTCTATGATTAGAATCCATGGTCATTGGTCATTACGAATGCTCGAAGGTGTAGCGTAGTGTAACGTAATTTCCACCACACTTTGAGTAGAGTATAGTTCAATGCAGTTAGGAATGAGTCAATATCAAGTATCGATTGTAAGGTATTGAGTGTAAATTACACCACGTATGGCAAAGAGCTACACTTCGATACATATGAATGAACCTAACATTACTCTTGTTTATTGTGCAAGCCAGCTTAGTTTCCCAAATGTTATTGTGTCCTTGAATTCACCTCAATTATCTCTGTTTTTTCCACAACACCTATTTGTCTATGTGATTTGACTAATGGTATATGCCTTATTGTAGTTGTGTTGCTATAACCATTATATTTCAACGACAAATGACTGATTATTCATTGTCTCTTATATCGAATACAAATGTAATAGGTATGATCTGTAGTAAAAATTTGATAAAGTCATGACATTTATATTCTACTCAATGTTGGCGTTCTATGTTCCAAGTTTCGAGTATACTGCTACCGCACCTTGGCGGGTGACATATTACTTGAAGTACACATCTGCCAATTTCTGTTATTTATTCTTGAATGTCCGTGTTGAATTGGAAGAAGATTGGCTGAGTCGAATTTCCTAACACTTCGCTAGAAACTTTCAATTATATAGTTCATCGTTGGATGGTTCTGAGAAATTTCTGGCTGAGAGATTTCCTTATATTATTTGCGATTATAAACGCTGTATATTTTAAATAAAATCTCTCCGATTTACGGGATTTTGGGGGTCAAGGTAAGTTCTTTGTAGAACTTCTCGAGCATGGCTCTGAGACTTTGCGTTATGTATTTTAGGATGTCCATTCATTAATTGATTTAATCACGGAAAAGGAGCTGGTTGTCAGACGGCAAATAGACCAACAGGGCTATCCAGGAACCTTCTGTCACTTTGATGTTAGTATTATGACTAATAAGATCCCCCGTACTGAATTGGAATCGGAAGCTAGACTGGTAATGTTTATTTTAAGGTTCATTCGACCATCTGGTCGTATTCAATCTGCGTTCTACCATCAAGTCAACGTACAACCTTCACATCAGGTTGGAGATTCATATTCGGATATCGAGTTTGAAGCCACTGCAATAGAATTTCAACACGCAGCTTGATGCCAGCTCCATCTTCAACGTCCACCCATCACTGTCAACGTGTATTGTCTCCGCTGTATAGTATTTGTCCTCACACAGTCTACCTTCTACTTCCTTCATAACTACCTGCTTATCTTCGTGTGTTGTACACCTCCTAGAGTCCACACACTTACCAAGGCGCTGGATTCTTTGGTAAACATATTGATAAGCTGAGAGGCCACTACCATATAATAACCACAGCTCAGTCTTAGATCTTAAGTTAATACCGCCCCTAAGGCATTTTTTAGTACATAGCTGTTAGCTATCATAGTGACGTCACAGATAGTCTCAATTCAGGTGTGATATTTGTTTATTGAGCTGATACGTCCTTCTCAATCATAGTTCACCCACTAATTTGGTGGGGTACTTATTTACAACCACAGAATATTGTTGTGTGCTCCATTTGTGCCGGTACATTATAACCGTTTCATTATATTTTGTTTAGTACGGTTAATGAATATTTCTTTGTTCTGATCCAAGTTAATAATAACAGGTACCTCGGTAATCAGAAGTGAGCAAGAACCTTTTCTTATTTTTTATAATGAGATTTACATAACCTTATAGCCCATCTTTATTATTAAGTAATATTAGTGCAGTGGGTTGTCCCATCCCATCTGGGTGGTTTCGGATTGTGACTGGCTAGAAATCCGTGGCTCTCTGGAAAATTTAACCCTATACATTTCAGTAAACTCGAAATCAATTTTTATTGTCGAACCTACGCTCGAGCTACTGGGACAGTTCGAGGCGAGGAACACTAGTGCATAATCACTGCTCTCATCCCCTAAATTTCGCCAATGGTTTTTGGATCGCAACGAACCTGATTTTTTCAAGAATATTGTTTTCGGATGACGCATGTTTTACGCGCGATGGTAATTTTAATAGCAGCAACAGCCATATTTTGCACGCAGGCTGTGGCCCCTAGAAGACATCAACAACAATTTAGTAAACATGAGTATTCTTGGACAGAGAATACTAGTTCATTTGCTGCCGTACCGATTGAGCAGTGTAAACGAGCGCCGGTATTTAGATCAACGATTTCCCCAATACTGGATTGGAAGAGGAAGTCCCGTAGCCTGGCTCGCGCGTTCACCTGATCTAAACCCTCTCGATTCTTTTCTTGGGGGTTATTTGAATAGTTGAGTCGACGAAACACCTGTTCGTACTGAGGAAGATCTGTTAGCAAGGATAATGGCGAGTTGTGCCCATGTAGAAGCTACTCCCGGAATAGTCTAAAGGATTCGCGTGTCAATGACAATTACTGTAAACCATAATCTATTTGTTAATAAAGCAAAAGTAGTAAGTAAACAGTGATTCAATTGTTGCGCAGTATAATAAGTACCAAACGGTTTTTTTGTTCTATAGCCCAAACGTCTCATTAAATAAAAATGCCGGTTTTGATGTCCCCTATTACCTCTTTTGTCGGTAGCTTTTCGGGACACCCTGTATACATAGTTATATTCCAATTCATTTCAAGCATATCTAAAAAATCATTCGATAGTTATTCACGCAATTAGTTATGAAAAGTACGATATTGTTCAACAAGCGCAATATTTGCCAAAACGAGCGCTAGCGAGTTTTGCAAATTAGAAAATAAGAGAAGAATATCAAAAACAATTTGTGCCAAGCCCCTGGCACACATGTATATATCACAGCTTCCAATGAAATTAACATTAGACAAGAAATTCAAGAGAATATTCACCCAGTAAATGGACTTCTTTAAATAATTGTGTCTTTAATAATTTGTTTTTAATGTTTATAAATCTTAAAATACTATTGAATTAAAATAATCAGTTAATTGTCAGTGTGAATAATGGAATAATTGTCAGTTTTACAGTAATTAATAAATTATACTTTGAAACTTAAACAGTTACGTAAAGTTTTTACATAACTACTTTTCATAAGTGATGAAGGTTATGAAAAATGTGACGTTTCCTAATGTAAAAGGGTGACCTAAAGTGATAGCGGAATTAGATAAAAAAAAGTATGACTGCCCAATTTTTGCACTCTTATACCCAAAAATTGGTCTCATAAATTTTTTTCGTTCCATATGGGTTTTTAGATCAGCTTAAAATTAGCTGGAAAATAACTGTGTATATATAAAAATTTTATCTAAGTTTATTTCAGGCAATAAATTGAGAATTATTGGCAAGAATATTTGTAAGTATAAAATGAAAATAGAAAAAGTTGGATACATTTAATAAACGACATGGTATTTTTCACGTTATTTCAAAAAATTTCGTGATTTAAATTTCATTACTTCAATTGTTTATTAATTGCAAATTTTATTCTTTCTAGTATCACATAAGACGTGTGCATGGCGCTAAGTTTTACTGACATCCGTAGATGGCAGTTTTGGTATTATTTCAGTTCTTTTTATAGTTCAACCTCTTAATTCGCTCTATTGTTCATTTCATGTTTTATTTTTCCTACATGTGACAAGAATATACTCCTTAATCGAAAATAGTAGTGGTTATTATAAAACCAATGTTTAAAAAGGGAAGTTAGATTAGAGTAATGGACTTTTTACTCATTTCTAAAAGAGTTAATGAAAACTAAAATGGATGTTCATTGATTCACTACACAGGTAGATAACAACAGAAAAAATTATTTCTATTCAATAATTGAAGTGTACAATAGATTGCCAAATAATATAAAGCAAACTAAGGATTTTAATAAATAAAAAAAATTATACGGAGTTCGGTTCTGGCAACGAATGTGTAAACAGTATTTGTGTCAGCTCCTAGATTTTTAAAATTTAACAGTGTTTATTGATCGAAGTAAAACTCAATTACAGACAGTATAGTGAATATTAGTGCTCCTCCATCGAACACGTAAGTCACCACGTAAGTCACTTTCGACTCACACCACATAAACTTGTGAAAAAACCCGTTTATGTGTAATTAACCTGCATCATTTTATCTACTTACCATAAAACCGGCCAAATTTCGAGCTCCGTCAAGCTGACCCTCCCCCCCCCCCGGTTAGATTTTTGTTACCAAAATGCTAGCACACATAAAGGGCACCTAGCACAACCTAGCACAACAATTTTTATAGCTAGCACACCAATAGCTCACAATAAAAATGCTTTTGAATTCGGGTGGGGCCAGGTTAACGCTAACCCCCCCCCGGTTGGAATTTTTTCGCCAAAATGCTAGCACAGATAAAGGACACCTAGCACAACCTAGCACACAATTTTTTATAGCTAGCACACCAACAGCTTACAATAAAAATGCCTTTGAATTCGGGTGGGGCCAGGTTAACGCTATTTCTGTGGCATATCATAAAACACCAACACTACTATGTATTTTTCAAAGTTTTTAGTATGTAACTGGCAATGTTTGTTTGTTCGGTTGCAATCTTGCAACTCAGTTTTGAAGCAGGTATCTTCAACCGATTGATTTGAAATTCTGTATATACGTCTAGTTTGCATGCCAACCCATGATTAGGTATGTGACGTCATTCTAAATTCAACATGGCGGATCACCAAAGTTGCCGGACTAAAGAAAGTGGACTAATTTTTTTGCTTTCTTACAATATGGGTATTAAATGGAAGGCAGCAAAATTTATGACATAGGTATTTTTAATTTTCTAAAAACTAGGTATAATCCATCTAAAGTTCTCATCGGACTTTTTAAAAGGGTCGTTAAACCAAGTCTATCGTTAAAATTTGAATCATTTTTATAATGCCGTTTTTATGGGTCTTAAGAGTAAATAAAATTCTGGGCAAGGACGAGTTGTCTCCCATCTTGAGCAGGTAGTTTTTTTATAGGTCGAATTGTCTCCCATCATAGATCGAGTTGTCTCCCAAGGTAATATACATTAAAAGGTATTAATTTTCACAAAGTACACCGTTGTTGCCAAACCAAATTTTTTATTTTTAAAAGTACGTTGAACTATTGATACCTTTTTCTTTTTGTAAAATGTCTCTCAGGATATGAGAATCATTTAACTACCTTGAAATAGAAAAGTAAGAAAATAATCCTTACATTAAACATTAAAAGAATGTTAAGTTAATCCATCAACATTTTACAAATCCAAAAACAGGTAGGTGCCATTAATTTCACATTATCGTTTGAAAGTACTTTCCCTCCTTCGCCTTATAAAGGGTGGTATTAAAAATAGTAAACCATATTTCACATATTCTTCACAAGTTTCAGAGGTTGTAAAGTTTGTTTACGAAGTTGTTGAATAGTTAAAAGTGGTACAGTGAAACTATACGTATAATGGAGGCTACAATAATTAAAAGTGAAAAAGGCAAAGATTTGTTAGTGATCGATGGGTTTAAATTTTCATTCCACAAGTTATTAGCAAGAGACACTCTAAAAAGATGGCTTTGTGCGTCCAGGAAAACGCAGTGCAAAGCTTTTGTTAAAACAAAATTGGACCGTCCAGAAGTGATCGAATCTTCTTTAAACCACAACCATGAGAAATTATCAGAAGAACTTCTAAATAGGCAGACTCTAAGCAATGCTGTAGAAATTAAAGCAATAGAAGATGTTTCGGCAAAACCAATGGGCCTAATTAGAAAGGAGGTAAGAGAATCCCAGTGTGAAACTATTACTACTCATGACGTTGAAAGGATGAGAAAAAATATGTATACTGCTAGGTCCAAAATTGCATCAAAACTTCCAACTAATATAGTTGAATTTCATAGTTTATTAAATTCTGTTACTTTAAAAACTAATAGGGACGAATATTTTATTCTTAAAAATGATGAAATAAATAATATAGTCATGTTTTCATGTAAAACAAATATTATTGCTCTAAAAGAAATAAGTGAATTATATGTTGATGGCACTTTCGATCATTGCCCTAAATTTTTTTTCTAATTGTTTACCATTCATGGCTTTAAAAATAATCATTATATTCCTTCGGTTTTCTTTCTTCTAAAAAATAAAAATACAGTATCGTATAAATTAGCTTTACAATATTTAAAAGAAATATATCTATCTACAACAGGTCACGACTTTCTTCCAAAAACTATAACTTCAGATTTTGAATTAGCAATACACAAAGCAATTCGCGAAATTTTTCCAAAAACAGAAATTAAGGGATGTCTATTTCACCTAGGTCAAAGTTGGTATAGAAAAATTCAAAGTTTAGGACTTTCTACCGAGTATCAGTTAAAAGACAATTTAGAAACAGATATAACTAAATACCTTACTTATATTTTTGGTTTACCATTCCTTAAAGCAGAAGACGTTGGCGATTGCTTTGTTCTTGATCTCATTGCAATTCAACCAGATGATGAGAGGGTGATTAAATTTAATGACTATTTAGTTGAAACTTACATAGATGAAATTTCTACCTTTCCTCCTAACATTTGGGCTGAAAACTCTTCTTCTTTAAAAAGGACAACAAACGCATGCGAATCTTTTCATTCGCGTTATAATGCTTCATTTTATAATACACACCCAAATTTTAACCAGTTTATAAAAGTTCTTCTAGATTTTCAAATAGATACCTATATTAAGCTTCAAAGTATTGATACCGTGGTCAAAGTATATGATCGAAAAGTATTAATGAAAAAAAAGTTTTTGGAAGATAATTTAGAAAAATTACAAGACGGCAGGATTACCAATTTTCAATTTTTAAAAAATATTTCTTTTAAATGCAGAATCTAATTTGTATTATAAGTGTGTAGAGTGAAAAAGTTTTTATATCATTTTTGTAAATATTATTGTCTTGAAATATATAAGTATATATATATACTTATATATATATATATATATATATATATATATACCCCGTTACTGTCCTTCTGTTCTATATATATATATATATATATATATATATATATATATATATATATAAGTAAACCATTGTATATTTTCCTTTGTTTTATTATAATAAAATAATTATAATTTCCTACGTACTGTTTTATTTTAACAAAATTAGGAAATACCATTCCAAATATTTCGTCAAGATATAAGTAAGATCTATTTGGCAACAACGTTTAGATTTTAAGGTATTATAAGTACTTATGCTAATTACGGATTAAAATCATCCGGGAGACAATTCGACCGTCACCTTTTTGAGAGCAGGTAATATTTTTATTTTGGGAGACAATTCGACTCCGCCTAAAATTCTTGTAGGTACATCCAAACTGGCTGAATCAGATGTTTGGGTTAAGAAAGGGTTTCCCCGAAGGGTTGATGGTTGTAATAATATGTATTCTTTCTAATAATATTACAAGCAACATGGACTATATAAGTAAAACTAATGATCTAACTATTTTCATGAGTGTAATTCGATAGAATATTTCTCGATTAGACGACATAAAACTGTATTAATGCAAAATTTAAATAATTTAAACAACATTACATGGTATTTAATCACCCTTTTTGGTTCATTTTCAATCTATATTTTTGGATTAAACTTGAAGAATCGTTTTCAAACCGTGACATTTTTATGATATTTTAAATTAAAATTATGATAATAACAACAATTGTTACTTAGACGTTACTTAGATACGGATTTAAAAGGGAAATTATCGGCACTGCCGGAGAGTTATCTCCTGCTTCATTCGGAAATTTTACCATATGAGTGGAATATTCCGAAAATTTTTCGTAACTACAGTAAGAAACAATTAAACCAGCCGTTTTACATATATATTCAACCTATTCATTTATCCATTTATTTATTCATCGAGTAAGTATAGCGTTATTTCACTGACCTCCGTCTCACTCCCCAGAATCAAAAGTGTAGTTGCTGTGCTAGCTATGAAAAATGGTGTGCTAGATTGTGATAGGTGTCCTTCGTTTGTGCTAGCATTTTGGCGAAAAAATTCCGACCGGAGGTAGCTAGCGTTAACCTGGCCCCACCCGCATTCCAAAGCATTTCTATTGTAAGCTGTTGGTGTGCTAGCTATAAAAAATGATGTGCTAGGTTGTGCTAGATGTCCTGTGCTAGCATTTTGGCGAAAAAATTCCAACCCGGGGGGGGGGGCTAGCGTTAACCTGACCCCACCCGAATTCAAAGGCATTTTTATTGTAAGCTGTTGGTGTGCTAGCTATAAAAATTGTTGTGCTAGGTTGTGCTAGGTGCCCTCTATGTGTGCTAGCATTTTGGTAGAAAAAATCTAACCGCGGGGGGGAGGGCAGCTTGACGGACCTCAAATTTCGCAGTTCTTCAAGTTATATGATAAATATAAATTGGAATACAGGTCCGCACTCAGCCACCTAGCAACAATTATGGAAATGATATCTGGCGAGACTTCTAACTACAAAAGTTCTCAAAACACACACCTACTCCTCAATCACTCAACAACAATTTCCAAAAAAAGACCAAGCAATAATTTTTCCCGCAGATAATAATGAAAAAATTCAAGATTACTTAATCCCACTTGGAGAAATTATTCCACCAAAAAATATTTTATTTTTCTTCAAAATAATCTCACAACCGGATGTGTATATACTTAACCAGTACCACTATAGTCGATAAATTCATAACCGAACATGATGGAAAAATTGAAATTAATGGCGAAATTGTACAGGGCAGATGACTTATCACAACAACAGTTCGACTTATACTATCAAATGTGAGCCCCACAATCCCTCATAACCTGATAATAAATGAGCTAAATAATTTAGCTTTCCTCGATGTCATTTTGAAGAATAATCTCAAATCTTCTTGAATACAACCACATCTATGGTTTCAGACGGCAAGTATTCATAAGCCCACCAACAAATTTATCACCTGAATCAATTTTAGTGACACACGACAGCAGCTCCTACGGAATATTTCTCTCAGACGATTCTCTAATATGTTACTCTTGTAAAAAATCAAGACACTCAGCAGCTAATTGTCCAATCCAGTCCGTAACACCTAATAGTCAAACCAAAACATCTCACTCATCTACTTCACAATCTGAAGCACTTCTTAATAACCCGCAATCAGCTAGCGCCGAGGCGAATCCCCAACAGTATAATAGTGAACTAAAAACGTTCACAACAATCACTCCACAACACCCATTACCTACCCCCAATAACATAGAAAAACCGCAATTATCCCAAAAACACTTATCTACGGAAGTTTTTGTATCTCAGAATGTGTCAAAACGTACATTCGATGAAATCACCACACCGTCCCCTCAACCTGATGCCGAAAAGAACACATTGCAAACAGATCCTTTCAACCGAAACAATCCTCAAAAAAGAAAAAAGACGCAGCTTCCACGTCGGCACTTATGGAACCCGTAAGACATACTATCGCTGAACAGAAACCTCCTTTTGTTCTGGACATCGATCAAATATCGGACCTCCTTGAAAATGAGTATGGAACTCCCGATCCCGTAAGTATAGTTTAAGACTACACAACAGACGTTACCTCTCTAATACACATACTGACAAATATTTAGCCACATTTCAAAGACAGACGCATAAAAACCAGATGTACAAAACTAAAAAAGAAACTTTTAATACATCTCCAAATGACCTCAGACACGGAGGCCTCAGAACCAGATAGTAATTCCTCACAATGAACGATCCAGCTAATAACTTTCCCCGTTCAATATGCTTACTTCAGTTCTATAGTGGAACCAAAATGGTTTCATTGACAAACATCCGGAGCCACAGCATAAATTAGACCAATATAAATCCGAAATAATGTGTCTCCAGGAAACTAACTTGAAAGACGACAAAGTTCAAGCTTTAAGCCAATATCAGACATTCTGCAAACATCGTAATGGTTCTCAGAGAGCAAGCGGTGGAGTAACAATTCTAACACGTAATACCATCGAAGCTCAGGAAATTCCTCTGCAATCAAACCTAGAAGCGATTGCTATCATAATTCACGATACAAACGACATCCTCATCTGCAATATATATTTCCCACCCGCAATTTAACTCCATGAACAATTTTTTAATGAGTGAATGTAAACGACGAGTACTCAGTGTGTACATATTTATTAAAATGCATCTAAGCGCTTTCGGCCATTAGGCCATTATCAAAGCTGTCGTCAGCGCTTAGCTGCATTTTAATAAATATATACACACTGAGTACTCGTCGTTTACATTCACTCAATTTATATCTAGTGTGTACACCATACCCACAGACAGTTCTAATATTTTAATGATTAGCTAGAGCAGATACCTCAACCGAGAATCATCGTAGGGGCCTTTAATGCACATAACTCCAACTGGGGGGTCATCCTCCTTAAACACTAAGGGTAAAATCATAAAACAAACAACTGATCGACACAAACTTGTTATTTTGAATGATGGAAGACCTACTAGATTTAACATTCAAACTGGATACTCTTCGTCTATTGATCTTTTGATCTGCGATCCAACATTGTTACCATTACTAACTTGGGATAAATTAGATTATACATACAATAGCGATCACTATCCCATCATTATATATAATAACTCCAACTGTAGTAGTGACAGCCCCATCGCTCTCGCATGGAATCTAAAAAATGCAGATTGGGATTTTTTCTCATCCTCAATTGAAGATAAAATCGAATATGGTACAGTTTCGTCTGACATAGACGAATCACTAAAGCACTTTACAAATATGATCATAGATTCCGTAACTAAGTCAATTGGGAAAATAAACTATCATTATAAGAAACGCGCTGTACCATGGTGGAACAACGAATGCAAAACCGCCATCGAAACTAGCAAAAATGCCTTTAATAAATATAAACGACTGAAAACAGTACAATGCAAAGTAGAGTTTTTGAGACTGCGCGGTATACAATAAAAAACGCAAATCATGGGCTGACTACGTATCATCACTTAATTCAGATACGCCAATGACCAAAACTTGGAACAAAGTAAGAAGAATATCTGGCAAAAGAGGCAATAATAAAATTAACAAAACTTGAGGTCGAAGGCCACACTTTAAATAACAACACTGACATAGCAAATTCCCTCGCTGATGTCTACGAACAGAGCCCTAA
This sequence comes from Galeruca laticollis, assembly GCA_963921935.1. NCBI lineage: Eukaryota > Metazoa > Arthropoda > Insecta > Coleoptera > Chrysomelidae > Galeruca > Galeruca laticollis. Next base: position 177,927,660 of record OY998178.1, on the reverse strand, counting down.
CGAAATCAACCAGAACATATCACTTAACCTTGACAAATAATTCCAAGATCAAAACAACTTTGAAATTAGGGCGGAAAGTAATGATCCACTAAATTTACCTCTAACCATGGCAGAATATCACGAAGCATTATTTAGCTTGAAATATTCCTCTCCTGGACCTGATCACATTCCTATGATTTTCCTTAAGCATTTTCCCGAAAGAGCTCATCAACATCTACTCCAGATATTTAATATTATTTGGTTACAACATAAATTTCGGAAAACATGGCGAGAGTCGCTAATTTTTTCCGGTATATCCGATGTTCATTACGCTGATGACCTTCAACACCTATTGATTTTCTTTCTTTGAAAACTTTTTGCACAGTTTCGATTTGAGCTTGGTATCGTTCTCCTCAGAACGTAATGTACTATTCTCTTATATGTTGTTCAACCTTCCTTGTTTAGAATTAGTCCTATTCGCAGACATATGTCAAGAAATCGTAGATGACCTGTCGATTCAAACTTATTTCGATCCCACGTATAGAAAAAGCATTTTAATTGTTGATGAGACATGGGTTCATGAATTTGACACGCAACTGAATTAACAAACTGAGCTGAAACCAAAAACAGCAATTCAAATGCAATCAAACGTGATAGTGGATTTTGTTCAACGATAACACCTTCAAGACTATCATTGCGATCGATTTTTGAAATGACTCCGGCTGGCTTATTTCTCTTCCCTAAACTAAAATAATTACTTCTCATCTGTTTTCGGTCGTTAGAAAACATTAAAATGTACTGAAATACCCCTAAAAATGCGTTTGAAAAATGTTTTGATGAATATATTATTGGTTGGCGTGAATGTATTATTTTATTAAAACGATCTGTTTTATAATACACATTTTGTGTACCATCGACCAATTCCTAATTTTTTTTTGACATTGTAGTACAACATATAATCAGATTTGAGATATTATATTAGTGTTTTAAATGAAACTCAATGTTTCTAGCTAATTCCACAATATAATGGAAGATGTAGAAAATTCTAAAAAATTGACAATGGTTTCGATAACTGAATATCATCCTCAGAATGACAGTAGTTAGATTTCATTTGATGCCTACCTGATGTTTAGTAGTTATTTTTGACTAGACCTTGTGATTGACTTAATATATGTTAATAGAAAAAAGAAGAAGATGTGATATTACAAATATTGAAGCTTAGATATTATTAGCCCTATGGTGATATCCCTGGATATCACTTTTCCAATTAAGATCAGTATAACTGTGCAATGATATAGAAAACCAGGAAAACTATTTGCTGATCTTTACTATTATCACTTAAGAAGACAGTTGAATAGTGGAGAACTCCCTAGATTTATCTGTTCATTAACGACTTCATATTATGGGTTTCTTAAGTGTCTTCTAATTTCCAACTCTTCAAGGAAATCCAGTTCTTGTTCCTTGTCACAAATATGTCATACTTCTAGTTCTGTATTAGGTGTCAATGAATGGTTGGTGTCAAATTACATGATAACTTTGAGCTTATTTCATTTGACGTTACTAATATTTTCACTAAAATTCCTCCTGAAGAATGTCTAATACTTGTAAGAAAATTACTAGAAGATATAAATATTAATCCAGGAATAATATCAGATATACTGAATTTATTTGATGTATGTAATAATCAGAATTATTTCACTTTAGAAAAACACATATTGAAAATGAAGGTTTACCAATGGGAAGCCCTATATCACCTATTTTGGCAAACATTTTTATGAATAGTCTAGAAAGAAAAATCTTTGAAAGTAAAATTTCAAAAAATGTTTTATTTTAGTATAGATATGTAGATGACATATTAGCTTGTTATATAGGTAGTGAACGACAATTAGATATATTTTTCAACCACATTAATAATTTACACCCAAAAATTGAATTTATATTAGAAGTTGAAGAAAATAACTTAATCAATTTTCTTGATTTGAATTTTCAGAGTTAATAATGTACTTGATTATTCAATTTACCGAATACCAACACACACTGATGTGACAATTCCATATAGTTCCAGTCATCCCATGTCACGTAAACTAGCAGCATATAATTCAAGGATACATAGAGCATTTTCAGTTCCTATGAACTAATGTAATTTTGATAGAGAGATTAATACAATTAGACAAATAGCAACATCCAACGGTTATCCATTACATATGATAAATAAGCTAATTAATAAAAAAGAATTAAAAATTGACATTACAACTAATATTTCCGGAACAGGAAATATTTCTAATAATATTTCAAAGAAAATATCATTAGCAACGAATACAACAATTTCTTTTAGAACAGGAAGTAATGTAAGGACAAAATTGTTGAATGTTAAAACAAAAATACCAACATTAAAGAAATCAGGTATATATAAACTCAAACGTCCATAATATAATGCTGTCTATTTGGGTCAGACCCTTACAAATTTTGAAATCCGATGCAGTCAACACTCACGAGAATACAGATTAAAACAACCAGATAAATTCCATTACGCAAAAAATGTACTTGACACCAACCATTCATAGACACCTAACACAGAACTAGAAGTACTACATATTTGTGACAAGAAACAAGAACCCACAATATGAAGTCGTCAATGAACAGATAAATCTAGGGAGTTCTCCACTATTAAACTATCTTCTTAAGTGATAATTGTAAAGATCAGCAGATATAGTTTTCCTGGTTTACTATATCATTGCACAGTTAAACTGATCTTAATTGGAAAAATGATATCCAGGATATCACCATAGGGTTAATAATATCTAAGCTTAAATATCTGTAATATCACATCTTCTTCTTTTTTCTATTAACATATATTAAGTCAATCACAAGGTAGGTCACTTCTTGGTCTAGCCAAAAATAACAACTAAACATCATTTAGGCATCAAATGAAATGTACCTTCTGTCATTCTGACGATGATATTCAATTATCGAAACAATTGTCAATTTCTTAGAATTTCCAATATTTTTCATTATATTGTGGAATTAGCTAGAAACATTGAGTTTCATTTAAAATACTAATATGAGTAGATTCCACGAAGTAAGGGTCGAGACAGTTAATTTCATTATTAAAGTATTATTAATAAACCCATTGATGCAGCTACAAGTTAGTCGTAGGTAAAATGTAGTACGTAAGACGTGTTCTAATGCATTTTACGCACTCACGGAACTTTTCCATTCGAAAATAAACTCAACAATAACAAAGATTCTACATATTATTGGCTGTTAAGTTATGTGCATTGGTAGAAGCCTACGTAATTTCACAATTTATTGCAAGAAAATAAGTACTAACATTGGGAAAATAAATCTATCTAAATATCACACAAGCCTCTACTTACTCTGTGGAATGTAAGCCACGAAATGTAAATCCTCAACGGTTACTGAACATCTGATATTTGTGACTATAATGAAGTATATTTATTGAAAAATGATTTGTGTTGAATGGAAAATTCCAATCCTTCTTAAAATCTCCAATAAAAAAGATATCAAAAAAGGGAAATATATCTCTCATTTTTGTGCTCATTTCAATATAAAACTTTTTTTTCACTGCGATATTAAAGAAAAGATTCTAAAATTCTCCAAAAGCTTAGGGCAAACATGAGGGGTTTGAAATGAGACAGAATTAAAAACGACGAATTTATACTAAAAGGAAAAACAATTTCATATCGACGAAGACACCAAAGTGAAACTCAATATTTAAAACTTGGGATTTCGAGAACATTAATAAAAATACTCCTCCTTACCCGACAGAACAAAACAGATACACTTTCGTTGAAATGGTACATGAGACAAGAAAAATATTTCGATAGAGAAATATTTTTTCATAAATTTTAGACATAATATCTCAATGAAATTAACTGTCTCGACCCTTACTTCGTGGAATCTTTTCATATTAGTATTTTAAATGAAACTCAATGTTTCTAGCTAATTCTACAATATAATGAAAAATATTGGAAATTCTAAGAAATTGACAATTGTTTCGATAATTGAATATCATCGTCAGAATGACAGAAGGTACATTTCATTTGATGCCTAAATGATGTTTAGTTGTTATTTTTGGCTAGACCAAGAAGTGACCTACCTTGTGATTGACTTAATATATGTTAATAGAAAAAAGAAGAAGATGTGATATTACAGATATTGAAGCTTAGATATTATTAACCCTATGGTGATATCCTGGATATCATTTTTCCAATTAAGATCAGTTTAACTGTGCAATGATATAGTAAACCAGGAAAACTATATCTGCTGATCTTTACAATTATCACTTAAGAAGATAGTTTAATAGTGGAGAACTCCCTAGATTTATCTGTTCATTGACGACTTCATATTGTGGGTTCTTGTTTCTTGTCACAAATATGTAGTACTTCTAGTTCTGTGTTAGGTGTCTATGAATGGTTGGTGTCAAGTACATTTTTTGCGTAATGGAATTTATCTGGTTGTTTTAATCTGTATTCTCGTGAGTGTTGACTGCATCGGATTTCAAAATTTGTAAGGGTCTGACCCAAATAGACAGCATTACATTATGGACGTTTGAGTTTATATATACCTGATTTCTTTAATGTTGGTATTTTTGTTTAAACATTTAACAATTTTGTACTTACATTACTTCCTGTTCTAAAAGAAATTGTTGTATTCGTTGCTAATGATATTTTCTTTGAAATATTATTAGAAATATTTCCTGTTCCGGAAATATTAGTTGTAATGTCAATTTTTAATTCTTTTTTATTAATTAGCTTATTTATCATATGTAATGGATAACCGTTGGATGTTGCTATTTGTCTAATTGTATTAATCTCTCTATCAAAATTACATTAGTTCATAGGAACTGAAAATGCTCTATGTATCCTTGAATCATATGCTGCTAGTTTACGTGACATGGGATGACTGGAACTATATGGAATTGTCACATCAGTGTGTGTTGGTATTCGGTAAATTGAATAATCAAGTACATTATTAACTCTGAAAATTCAAATCAAGAAAATTGATTAAGTTATTTTCTTCAACTTCTAATATAAATTCAATTTTTGGGTGTAAATTATTAATGTGGTTGAAAAATATATCTAATTGTCGTTCACTACCTATAAAACAAGCTAATATGTCATCTACATATCTATACTAAAATAAAACATTTTTTGAAATTTTACTTTCAAAGATTTTTCTTTCTAGACTATTCATAAAAATGTTTGCCAAAATAGGTGATATAGGGCTTCCCATTGGTAAACCTTCATTTTCAATATGTGTTTTTGTCAAAAGTGAAATAATTCTGATTATTACATACATCAAATAAATTCAGTATATCTGATATTATTCCTGGATTAATATTTATATCTTCTAGTAATTTTCTTACAAGTATTAGACATTCTTCAGGAGGAATTTTAGTGAAAATATTAGTAACGTCAAATGAAATAAGCTCAAAGTTATCATGTAATTTGACACCAACTATTCATTGACACCTAATACAGAACTAGAAGTATGACATATTTGTGACAAGGAACAAGAACTGGATTTCCTTGAAGAGTTGGAAATTAGAAGACACTTAAGAAACCCATAATATGAAGTCGTTAATGAACAGATAAATCTAGGGAGTTCTCCACTATTCAACTGTCTTCTTAAGTGATAATAGTAAAGATCAGCAAATAGTTTTCCTGGTTTTCTATATCATTGCACAGTTATACTGATCTTAATTGGAAAAGTGATATCCAGGGATATCACCATAGGGCTAATAATATCTAAGCTTCAATATTTGTAATATCACATCTTCTTCTTTTTTCTATTAACATATATTAAGTCAATCACAAGGTCTAGTCAAAAATAACTACTAAACATCAGGTAGGCATCAAATGAAATCTAACTACTGTCATTCTGAGGATGATATTCAGTTATCGAAACCATTGTCAATTTTTTAGAATTTTCTACATCTTCCATTATATTGTGGAATTAGCTAGAAACATTGAGTTTCATTTAAAACACTAATATAATATCTCAAATCTGATTATATGTTGTACTACAATGTCAAAAAAAAATTAGGAATTGGTCGATGGTACACAAAATATGTATTATAAAACAGATCGTTTTAATAAAATAATACATTCACGCCAACCAATAATATATTCATCAAAACATTTTTCAAACGCATTTTTAGGGGTATTTCAGTACATTTTAATGTTTTCTAACGACCGAAAACAGATGAGAAGTAATTATTTTAGTTTAGGGAAGAGAAATAAGCCAGCCGGAGTCATTTCAAAAATCGATCGCAGGATATCACCATAGGGTTAATAATATCTAAGCTTCAATATCTGTAATATCACATCTTCTTCTTTTTTCTATTAACATATATTAAGTCAATCACAGGGTAGGTCACTTCTTGGTCTAGCCAAAAATAACAACTAAACATCATTTAGGCATCAAATGAAATGTACCTTCTGTCATTCTGACGATGATATTCAATTATCGAAACAATTGTCAATTTCTTAGAATTTCCAATATTTTTCATTATATTGTGGAATTAGCTAGAAACATTGAGTTTCATTTAAAATACTAATATGAGTAGATTCCACGAAGTAAGGGTCGAGACAGTTAATTTCATTGAGATATTATGTCTAAAATTTATGAAAAAATATTTCTCTATCGAAATATTTTTCTTGTCTCATGTACCATTTCAACGAAAGTGTATCTGTTTTGTTCTGTCGGGTAAGGAGGAGTATTTTTATTAATGTTCTCGAAATCCCAAGTTTTAAATATTGAGTTTCACTTTGGTGTCTTCGTCGATATGAAATTGTTTTTCCTTTTAGTATAAATTCGTCGTTTTTAATTCTGTCTCATTTTAAACCCCTCATGTTTGCCCTAAGCTTTTGGAGAATTTTAGAATCTTTTCTTTAATATCGCAGTGAAAAAAAAGTTTTATATTGAAATGAGCACAAAAATGAGAGATATATTTACCTTTTTTGATATCTTTTTTATTGGAGATTTTAAGAAGGATTGGAATTTTCCATTCAACACAAATCATTTTTCAATAAATATACTTCATTATAGTCACAAATATCAGATGTTCAGTAACCGTTGAGGATTTACATTTCGTGGCTTCCATTCCACAGAGTAAGTAGAGGCTTGTGTGATATTTAGATAGATTTATTTTCCCAATGTTAGTACTTATTTTCTTGCAATAAATTGTGAAATTACGTAGGCTTCTACCAATGCACATAACTTAACAGCCAATAATATGTAGAATCTTTGTTATTGTTGAGTTTATTTTCGAATGGAAAAGTTCCGTGAGTGCGTAAAATGCATTAGAACACGTCTTACGTACTACATTTTACCTACGACTAACTTGTAGCTGCATTAATGGGTTTATTAATAATACTTTAATAATGAAATTAACTGTCTCGACCCTTAATTCGTGGAATCTACTCATATTAGTGTTTTAAATGAAACTCAATGTTTATAGCTAATTCCTCAATATAATTAAAAGTTTTGAGAATTCTAAAAAATTGACAATTGTTTCGATAACTGAATATCATCGTCAGAATTACAGATGTTACATTTCATTTGATGCCTACCTGATGTTTAGTAGTTATTTTTGGCTAGACCAAGAAGCTTGTGATTAACTTAATGTATGTTAATAGAAAAAAGAAGAAGATGTGATATTACAAATATTGAAGTTTTGATATTATTAGCCTTATGGTGATATACTGGATATCATTTTTCCAATTAAGATCAGTATAACTGTGCAATGATATAGAAAACCAGGAAAACTATATCTGCTGATCTTTACAATTATCACTTAAGAAGACAGTTTAATAGTGGAGAACTCCCTAGATTTATCTGTTCATTGACGACTTCATATTGTGGGTTTCTTAATGTGTCTCCTAATTTCCAACTATTCAAGGAAATCCAGTTCTTGTTTCTTATCACAAATATGTAGTACCACATAAAAGTTCTACATTCAGAACTCACGTTCAAACTACATCCAGTAGAATTTGACTGTTTATATGACAAAATCAGAGAAAGTGTCAGCACGATGAAGCACAAGAAATTTCAGATACAAGAACAAAAGCTACATAAACTTGAACACACACACAACATAGAATTCAATACTCTGAACATCATGAAACTGTAAGTACCTACATACATACACACTTTGCACCACGATTTGAAAACCTTTGATACACTAATTTTACAGATAGTGAAATAGAATTTTCAAATAAAGGTTGAAAATACAGCATACCACCAAAATTTACGAATAATATTAAACAAATTATAGCTACAGAGTCAGAAATAGCTTTAAAATATCATTCAAACAAAAAATGACATTACAGTTTTAAATGCAATAAAAAAGATAGAAGAAGATAATAACCTCACAGTTATAAAATCTGATAAGGGGAACACTGTCATATTGACAACTGAAAATTGTAATTCAAAAATATATAACTTTATAGAATCTAGCGATGTAAAAGTCCTTAGAGCAGACCCAACAAAGAAGTTATCTAATAATATAAGGGATATTGGTAATAATTCAAATTATCTTTCAAGTGATAAATAAGAAGCCTCATTGTCCACAATTATATGGAACCGTTAAATTACATAAAATAACGAAACCAATTAGACCTGTAGTTTATTATGTTAATACTCCTAATAATATATTGGCAAAGAAGCTTAACAATACGGATATGCATCTAAATACTGAATTAGAAATTCAATAGAACTAATCAAAAACTTAAAAGAATTCAAATTACTAGATAACTCTAAGCTTATTCCATTTGACGTTACTAATATGTTCACAAAAATTCCTCCTAAAGAATGTCTAATACTTGTAAGAAAATTACTTGAAGATAAAAATATTAATCCCGGCATAATATCAGATATACTTAATTTATTTGATGTATGTATTAATCAGAATTATTTCACTTTTGACAATAACATATATATTCAAAATGAAGGTTTACCAATGGGAAGCCCTATATCACATATTTAGTCAAACATTTTTATGGACAGTTTATAGAGAAAAATCTTTGAAAGTAATATTTCAAAGAATATTTTATTGTGGTATAGATATGTAGATGACATATTTGTTTGTTTTATATGCAGTGAACGACAATTAGATGTATTTTTCAACCACATTAATAATTTACACCCAAAAATTAAATTTACATTAGAAGTTGAAGAAAATAACTCAATCAATTTTCTTGATTTGAAAATTCAAAGAGTTAATAATGTACTTGATTATTCAATTTACCGAAAACCAATACACACTGATGTGACAATTCCATATAATTCCAATCACCCAATGTCACATAAGCTAGCGGCATATAATTCAATGATACATAGAGCATTTTCAGTTCCTATGAACAAATGTAATTTTGATAGAGAGATTAATACAATTAGACAAATAGCAACATCCAACGGTTATCCATTACATATGATAAATAAGCTAATTAATAAAAAAGAAGAAAAAGTGGCATTACAACTAATATTTCCTAAACAAACTGAAGAAATGAAAACTTATAAAACCATCACTTATGCAGAAAATATTTCTAATAATATTTCAAAGATAATATCTTTAGCAACGAATACAACAATTTCTTTTAAAACAGAAAGTAACGTAAATACAAAATTGTTAAATGTTGAAACAAAAATACCAACATTAAAGAAATCAGGTATATATAAACTGAAATGTCCAGAATGTAATGCTGTCTATTTGGGTCAGCCCCTTAGAAATTTTGAAATCCGATACAGTGAACACTTACGAGCATACAGATTGAAACAACCAGATGAATCCCATTATGCAAAACATCTATTTCACACCAACCATTCATTGACACCTAACACAGAACTAGAAGTACTACGTATTTGTGATAAGAAACAAGAACTGGATTTCCTTGAAGAGTTGGAAATTAGAAGACACTTAAGAAACCCACAATATGAAGTCGTCAATGAACAGATAAATTTAGGGAGTTTTCCACTATTAAACTGTCTTCTTAAGTGATAATTGTAAAGATTAGCAGATATAGTTTTCCTTGTTTTCTATATCATTGCACAGTTATACTGATCTTAATTGGAAAAATGATATCCAGGATATCACCATAGGGCTAATAATATTTATGCTTCAATATTTGTAATATCACATCTTCTTCTTCTTTTTATAAACATACATTAACTCAATCACAAGCTTCTTGGTCTAGCCAAAAATAACTACTAAACATCAGGTAGGCATCAAACGAAATGTAACATCTGTCATTCTGACGATTATATTCAGTTATCGAAACCATTGTCAATTGTTTAGAATGTTCGACATTTTTAATTATATTGTGGAATTAGCTAGAAACATTGAGTTTCATTTGAAACACTAATACTTTAATAACATCAATAAGATATTTTCAATAATATTATTATATAACATTTAATTACATAATATTATAATAATTGTTTATAGTAACAGTACAGTTGTTAAATACAAAGACATTTTTGTTAATTGTAAAAAAGTTTATTCACACACAAAAACCACTTATAAGGTTAATAAAATACAAAGTTTATTGACATGTCTTGAGGTTCGTTTGCAAGTCGTTGTCACGTCCTACTTAATTATGATGGTTTGATGGCTTATACCATATGTAAGTTTGTTTACTAATATTTTCATACATTCAGACAGTTGAAGAAGCGGGTTGAAGGAACACATTATTATATAATTCCAAATAACTCTTAATGTTAAATGCAGTTCTATATCTAATTAATGTTATCTATTATTAATATAATTAATAAAACTCAAGCTGTGTGATTTACTTTACAGCCATGTGTTTTTTTACCGTGCGTTATAGACGTCTTACATTGATTGCGGACCGTGTGTTTTTGACTACTTACAGGGGTGGTCGTGAATATATTAAAGATGTGTTCAATTCACAATTTTATTAACATGGTAGCAGAGCTTGGTTGTTAAACAAATGGTTTCAAGTTGGACGATAACGGTAAAGCTAAACGAATAGAAAAATGGCAACTGGTATAAAGGATGAATATTTACTCTAAATTTTTGATGGTATCAACTACGATAAATGGAGGTTCCGGCGAAAGCTTTTCTTCGATAGTAGATCTGAAGTCGTAACAGAGGGCGTTCGGAAAAAAAAGAAATAAGAGCAAAAAACTACATAGTATACTTTCAGGGTTCAAGGAATTAGCAAAAAATAACAGCCAAGCAGGGTCAATTTCAAAAAACATAAAGTAAACTAGTCCATAAAGGAGGAACTACAAAATTAGTCATAAGATAAATGTTAGTAATAATAGTAGTGAAGATGGGGATAGGGATGGTAATAGTAGTTGTAATTATAATTGTACTAGGGAATGGGAAAACAAATGCTAATAATAAAAATACACAAATGAGCAATAGCGTCAAAAATGTAATTTTGTAATTTCATCAAAATATTCCTTAAAATATGTATTAAATTTGTAAAGTTTTATTCGTTACCTAATTATAAAGTAAATGTTTGATGTTTAGATTTTATCGTTTTCTACGTCTATGATGTTCATTATTTTAATTTGTTGAAGCACATTAATTCTGTTTCATTACATTGAAGAGACATTTGACCCTTCTGCAGCTGATCCCGATAGGCTGTCGGAAAATCCTTGTTGGTTATCTAATATATAGCTCTGGAATCTCTTTAGTCGTTGAAATATTATACCGGGTCTTTCTAAACTTATCCCTTCTTTGAAACATGAAATAAGAGTGGTTTTGCCTGAAATTTATATACAGAGAAACTCTGTCTACCACAAAAATTTCTTAAGAGGAGTACTTTTTCAAAAATTCAAACAGAAACAAGACAATTATTGATAAAAATCTGTTAAAAATATATATTCTTGCAATAAAATTCCAATCAGAAAAGCAAAAGGTGACTAATGATTTAAGTTCAATGATAAATAAAATGTGTGGTTGATTTGATAGTCACTTAGATTCTTGAATATTGAAGATAGGTTCAGTTTTGTGAAGAAAATCTTGTGCTACTAGTCAATGGACACGGAATAAATATAGATTCAACAAAGTTCATTTTTCTGATATCGTAAAAGATACAGAACGTTTTCAAAATTATTTTATAGTTTAAATAAAATATGTCATGAATGTTAATGAGAATAAGCTAATGTGATAGGTAATCGTAATATTTACTTTTTTATCTTCACAGGGCAATTTGAAATATCCCTAGATTTTTACATCGTATCCAGTAATCCGAAAACGGTTTATAAAATCGCCCATTGTTATTTCTTATTTGGTATACATCACATTTACATAATTTCATACCGTCACAAAAAAGTATCCGAAATTTCTCATTTGCATGTTTAAAAATTGTGAGTATTTTTATGTTGGTAGGACTGTCCTTAATTACGATGCCAGAACTGAGTGCGATGCTTAGTCAGTGTGTTTGGTTGAGTCCATCTCATCAAGCTCTGTGAATTTTATAATGGCAAAAAATATTCAAATATTAAACAGAGTTCCGATTGAGCTTGAATTTTCTTCAAAAACAATATCGAGAACAATCGGCTCCCTGGAATTTTCTAGATAAGACTGGTCACAAAAACAATGTCTAGATAAGATAATCACAAAAAATCGTAAACAGTTTTAAGAAATCCCTACGCATCCGCCAAAATTTTAACTTTCATACATGGCTTAGACAGAGTCGGATTCAGGGACTACACTAGTGTGCTATTTCGTAACATTACCCTCTCCTTAAATGGAAGTTCCTCCTGGAACTTTTGTGTAGCCGAGACTGGATGTTTGAATCGGCAACTTGCCCCATTTCTACACTTTCCGATCTTATGGAAATAGCAGGGCACCGTCTTCATCGGATACTGATAACGGGGGTTGTAGCTCCAAATTAATATCTGGACACTGGTATCTTGGAATATCACCTCTACCCTGTTTCTTGATGACTCGCCAATCCAACTGGTTACTCGCTATCTTAGGCATAGCCAGTTTCTTTATGCTGGATTCCAATACATGGTCTCGGAGGTTTCAATTTTAGTTACCACGTAGAAGACGTACCATGAATTGTGTTTCAGTCTCAGTGTTTTGCCAGGGGCTGGAAATTGATCTTAAAGTTTTTCTAATTGTCTGAACTTCTTTCGAATGACGATTGCCAATCCTCGTGCGTTCTTGATATGGGCGGGGATGTTGTATGCCAGTGAATAATCTTCCGGGAGAGTGAACAAATCTTGTCGTTCTTCTGAAGTGACTCCATATCTAGCTTTCCAGGTACATCCATACTCGCCCGTAAATTCATCGAAGGTAGGGCCAGACACATCTCGAATATGGTTTGCTCCTTTATCTAGGTCATGGTCTCCTTCGAATGGCGCTAGTCGGTTTTGGTGAACTACTTTTGGTTTTCCGTTGGGGATCTTGCTTATGCGATATATAACATCATTGATCCTTTTGTTGATTAAATATGGACCTTCCCAGGATTTTTGTAATTTTGGAGAAAACCGTTTTCTCCTCGTCGGGTTATGTAACCATACATTGTCCCCTTCATAAAAACCGCCTACTGTGGCCTGCGTGTCGTACCGACTTTTAATTCTGTCGCTGGCAACTTGAAGATTTGTTCGAACTAATTCATGAATATCGTCCAGTCTTCTTCTCAATTGGATCACGTAGTCTTCTCCTGCTAGATCTTCTCCAGGCCGGCAGCCAAGTTCCAGGTTATAAGGAAGCCTCATTTCACGTTCAAACAGGATTTTGCAGGTGTTTCACCCGTGGACTCATTGACGGCAGATCGATAAGCCAATGCGAATAGGGAAATATACTGGTCCCAATCTCTGTGATGGCTGGAAACTACTTTGGACAGGTATTTTCCAATAGTCCTGTTCATACTCTCGACCATTCCATCTGACTATGGATGTAATGCTGTTGTCCTGGTCTTCTTCATTCCCAGCTTGTCGCGAATCTCCTGGAATAGATGGCTTTCGACATTTCTTCCCTGGTCACTGTGGACTTCCAAGGGCACTCCATATCGGCTGATAAATTCTTTCACCAATACATCCGCGACAGTTGTGGCCTCTTGATTCGGGATCGCGTTAATTTCCACCCACTATGTGAAATAATCCATTATAACCAGGATGTATTTACCACCATTTTCTGTCGTCGGAAATGGTCCAGCGATGTCTAGAGCAATACTTTCGAAAGGGCTTCCAACATTATACTGTTTCATAGGTGCCTTTCTCTTGCGATGTGGTCCATTACTCGTAGCGTAAGTCGTACATTTCTTACATCAGTCCTTCACATAGTCAGAGCTATTCATCCCACAAAACCTCTCACGTTTTCTCTGAAGGAGTTTCTTCACTCCCAGTTGACCTCCTGATGGACTGTCATGTAACTTCTTCAGTACCTCAGCCACTCTTGTTCTCGGGATAACTAGCTGTCTCTTCATCTCGGAACCATCATCGTTTTCGAGGACTCTTTTCAACAGCCTTTCTTCCAGGACAAGGGAGTTCCACTGAGCTCAATACGCCTTGAGTGTTGGTGAAAATCTTGACACTTATTGCCAGGTAGGTCGCCAATTTTCTCCCTTCCATTGCCGAAACTTATTTAGGTGAGGATTATTCTCCTGATCTTCTCTGATCCTGGTGGGTGACCATTCTTCGTTGACTACAGTAGTTCTTGAAACTGCAGCTTCGTTAGATTTCGACTTGTTGCATTCAGAATAGTCTACAGGGCATGACCGTCTAGGCAAAGGGTTGGCTTCTCGGTGATTCACATCAGCTGTTTGTTCACCGCTGTCTGATTTCCCCCTGTGAGTGGAGTACTTGGGTTGCAGGAGTCTTGGAGCGCTTAGACGGACTGTGCACGTGCTCTAGCTCGCCGCATTTGATCTTCTTCGGCTTCTGGTCTGTCATACCTTTTAACGCCTTTTAACAAGTTGACGATCAGGTCAAGTTTGTCATCGTCGTCTTCTTTTTGCATGGCCCTTCATTCTGTATGGTCCTACCTTTATTGTGTCCCGAAGCCATCGTGGCTGGTTCATATTCAAGAGCAGCTGTCAATTTGCCCTCTGTTCTTCAACTGGAATTGGTGCAAATGTTCGTGACCGTATCGCATGTCCGACCTCTTCTTCAGCTGATCAATGTCATCCGTTTCTTTCAGATGTATCGTCTGAAGTACGTCTAAGGCATCTCCCCGAAGCGCGATAGTTGAGTTCGCGGCTTTCTCCCTATCGGACCAATTATTCACTCTAGCAGCTGCTTCAAACTGTTTTATGTAATTGGTCCACAAGATTTTCCATCGAACGTTGGGCCTTGACTCGGGTAAAACTGCCAATGTCTTCCAACAATTTAGGTAGTGTTTCTGACTTGCAAGGTTCCGTTTCCTCGTTCTTCTTTTCTTCCTCTGGCGTGCCTCGCGTTGGTGAATTGGCCCATAACTCCTTAATTTTCTCGTCTATCGTTGTCATCTTATTTTCAATGTCTGATTTTATTTTCTCGTTCATCGTTGTCATTTTATCCTCAATATTCGATTTTAGAGACGAAATTTTATTTTCGACGTCAACAGCAATGTCATTTTTCATTAATAAGATATCGGCAGAAAGTTTGTCCATGTTGGCAGAAATATCGGTCTGCATATCAGAAAAATCGTTCTTTATAACAGAAATATCTTTTTTCACATTAGTTGAAATATTTTCGTCCATGGCAGAAATCTTCTCGTCCATGTTCTCAGAAATTGACGAAATTAAGGTGGAAGCCTCGTCATTGAATAAAAATGTTTCTGGATCCAAGCCGTCACTTACCAGTATCAATTTGAGTCTTTCTACTAACTCACTCGTTTTACCGGACGTTTCCAACTCGCGATTTTCCAATTCTGCCCTTAGCTCTGTCACTTTCAGGTCACTAAGTCTCTTGGCCATGTCTACGTCTCATTTGTTTATATTACCCCACACCTGACACCAATGTAATGTTTTTCTTATTTATTTAAAAGTTTTTATTTCAACCGGTGGGATAAATGCATACACACGGTAGGTCTACTCACTTAATTTATTTGTGAACTAAACTATTCACTAATTTATATTATATACACAGTATGTGCACTTAAACTTACTTATATGAATACTTCACTACTGACTATTCACTTGTTCACTTGTTTATCTCACGAGATCACTTTATTAGCTGCCTTCTCCCGCTGCTCGGTCCTTTATATATTAGTGCCTTTTTTACTAGATAATTCTAGATTGCGGCTCACACAAAAACAATCGGCTCCCTGGAATTTTCTAGATAAGACTGGTCACAAAAACAATGTCTAGTTAGATAGTCACAAAAAATCGTTCTAATAAATCCCTGCGTATCCGCCAAAACTTTAACTTTCATAAATGGCTTAAACAGAGTCGGATTCAGAGACTACACTAGTGTGCTATTTCATAACAATGTATTACCCTTTCGAGTGTACAATTTGAAAACAATTTGAGAAGGTTAGTAATATGACTATATGATTATTTATCCATTACCACTGTGATTTCTTGAAATTGGGAAACATTCAGTTTCAGTTCCATATAAAATATCACCGGAGAAAAAGAAATAACCCTGATTAATCTGATATTTCTCGATGAAGCTGGATTGACTGCGTGGTTTCCAAATAATCTCAGCAGTATTCCAAGGTGATACCTGTAACATTTGATGTTTTATGTACTTCTTGTTAATAACAGGTATATAAAAGGATATTTATAGATTCTACTGGTATTCTTCATTCACCACCATTACAACGATCCCCACGTCTATCTATTCACATTTTACATGACATCCACAATTGACATGGCAGCGGCACAGACCACAATACAACTAAGGCCTTGCCTACATGCTGCTGTACATAGGTGGACCTCCAAAGAAATCTTGTTACATAGGGAAAACAACTCAAGTGAAGAAAATAAGAGAGATGTAAAATGAAGGAAATACAAAAAAGACATGAACTAATCTGGATGCATAAGTGAAAGTCAGCTAGGTTAAAGCTCTCTGGAGTTGTAGCATATGAGCGTCTTCGTTGTATTTTGAAGATTTATTGTGAAAGTCTTTAAAAACATCGAAAGTACGAATTCACAACTGTGCGATTGATTTAGTTCCAACAACCAAAATTTAACTATCGAATTCTTTGAATGACCAATTAAATCTGCTAAAATTGGTGATAACTATCCACGAAATAAAATAAAATCTCCAACAAAACTCGCAAAAGTCTGCGTGTACTGCTAAAACCAGAAGAAGAAAAATATTTCAAAAAGATGATCGCTATGATCCCACTTCCAGAGAAGGCTCAATAGAGTATTGAAACCATCGCAGTGGAAAGCTTAAATTATTTATTTATTTATACAGATACACTGCTCTACGGGCAAACCTAACTACAGAGCAGGGAAATACAGTGGCATTCTTTATTTCTTTCTTTTTTCAGCCATATTCTATCCATTGGATATAGGCCTCCCTCATGTTTGACCATACACTTCTATTTTCTGCTCTCTGGTACCAGTTCAGCCCAGCGATTTTTTTCAGATCATCGTACCATCTCTGTTGTGGTCTGCCAATACCTCTTCGTTCTCCCGAAGGTCTCCATCTAGTGATGTGTCCACTCCAATTCTCTCTGTGTCTTGCAACATGTCCTGCCCATTGCCACTCTAAGGAACTGATTATCTGTATGATGTCGGTTACTTTTGTTCTTTCTCGTATCCACTGGATTGTTTTCTGGTCTCTCAATGATATTCACAGTATTCTTCTCTCTATGGCCCTCTGATGTATTCTTAGTTTGTTAATAATCCTTTTACTCAGGACCCAGGTCTCGGATCCGTATGTAGTGACTGGGAGAATGCGTTCGTTGTAGATTTTTGTTTTTAATGCCATGGGGATTTTTTGTTGAAAGCGTATTTTAATTTACCATATGCAGCTCATCCCAATCTGACTCTCTTATCGATCTCAACTTCTTGGTTTTGTTCACTTAGTGTCACTGATTGTCCAAGATATATGTATGATTGTGTTTTGTTTATAGTTTGTCCATGAAACGTAATGGTTTGGTCTGCATCAGAAACGTTTGTCAATTGTGTTTTTGCATATGTAGTCCAGTTTTGGCAGCTTCTACATGTAGTTCTTCCAACATCTTGTTTATCTCTTCCAAACAGGACGACATCATCAGCAAACCTTAAATTGCTTAGGTATTGACCATGGATGTTTATTCCCTTTTCCCTCCAATTGATTTTCTTGAACACATCCTCCAAAACCAGAGTAAACAATTTTGGCGAAATTACATCTCCCTCTCTGACGCCTCTTTTGGATTCTATTTTATTTGTCTGTGCGTGAATCTTGATAGTCATTGTAGAACTTTTGTATATATTTTCTATTAGGTTGATGTATCTTTGATCCACACTGGCATTTCTCATAGATTTTATTATTGCCCAGTTTTCTATAGTCTTGAAGGCCTTTCTGAAGTTTATGAAGGCCATCTATATAGGTATATTATATTCTGATGCCTTCTCTATAAGTTGTTTTACTGTATGGAGGTGTTCGGTAGTGCTGTAGTGACTTTCTTAATCCAGCCTGTTCTCTTCGTTGGTATATTTCAAGTTTTCGCTCTAACCTGTGTGTAATTATTCTATAAGCAATTTGTACACTTGAGACTGATTGATCTATAGCTTTTGAGGTCTGACGGATCTCCTTTCT
This sequence comes from Galeruca laticollis, assembly GCA_963921935.1. Taxonomy (NCBI): domain Eukaryota; kingdom Metazoa; phylum Arthropoda; class Insecta; order Coleoptera; family Chrysomelidae; genus Galeruca; species Galeruca laticollis. The sequence goes on along the minus strand of OY998178.1, from coordinate 177,908,991 downwards.
AATAGATACGAACAACCACTGCATTCCCCTATTCATGAGGAATGCAAGCAGGTATTAAATAGCATTACTAGTTCTTCTTTAGTTTTTCTATCGATTTCCTTCAGCATTTCCGTAGTATGCTATCTTCTCCTGCCGCCCGTCCATTTTTCATTTGCTATAGAGCTTTTCTTTGATGTCTATTTCTGGCATTTCCTCCGAATTAACATTAATACTTTTATTGTTTGTATTCCCATTCTCTTCGTCCACTGCTTCGTTTAGTATTTTTGATTCATATAAGTCTGTGTAAAACAATTCAACTTCTCTCAATATTTTTGTTCTATCTTCTATTATATTATTCGCTTTGTCGTTTATTCTCGTTATTTCTGCGTGTTTTGTCTTCTAAATATCTTCAGACCCTTATTGTTTTCTAGCAAGGATTGTACCTGTTTTGTTTTGTGGCTCAGGATGTCCTGCTTTGTCATTTTTCTTGCTGTTTTATTGGTTTCTACATATTCTATTGTGTCTCTCTTTCCACTTCTTAAGAGCTCTCTTCTTCTTTCTAATAGTTTTTTAGTTTTGTCGGTCAATTTATTATCAGGTTTTTTCGAAGGTTTGGCTATGAGTTCTGCAGGTTCTTTTATTGCTTTGGTTATTCTTCTGTCAGCTTCGTTTATAGTTTCATTTGGTTGTCCTTGGTTTTTAGAGAATTTTTCGTTAAGTTGTCTTTTATATCCTTCATTTTCTTCCTTCAGTGATTCTATATTTATTTCAGGTGTTCCTTATTTCATTTTTCAATCTCTCCTCATTTTGACATTCATGAACACCTTGCATCTGATCGTTCTATGGTCGCTTCCAGTAGTAAATTGATTTATCACGTCTACGTCCTGGATTATATGTTTATGTTTTGAGATGATAAAAACAATCTGGTTCTTGGTTTTTCCATCTGGACTTCTCCAAGTCCATTTTCGCTTTTCGTTCTTCTGAAAGAAGGTGTTCATCAGGTAGAGCTTTTCCCTTTCTAGGAAATTGGCCAATAGTGTACCTCTATCGTTTCTGGCTCCTAAACCAAATTGCCCTATATATCTTTGTGAGGGATCTGTAGTTTTTCCAATTTTGGCGTTGAAGTCACCTCCTATAATAGCATGTGTTGTTTTGCTTTTATTGAGTGCTCTTGCTATATCCTCGTATACCAGTTCCACTTCGTCGTCTTCATGTGAGCAGGTTGGGGCATAAACTTGAATATATTTCATGGTTGTTGTTTTATTTATGTTGAGTGTAACATAGCTAACTGGGTCTGATAGAGCGCTCAGTATCTTTATGTTTGGGGTTATTCTCCTATTAACTAAAATTCCAGCCTCTCCTATACCAGTAAGACCACCTTAAAGTCGTACCTTAGTAATCGAAATTTTCATTATTGCAAGCTGGCTGCAACTACGTATTTTCCTTGAATTAAGTATATGAACAACTATAATGTATTATTTACGTGAAATTTTTGTTATTCGGTCTTGTCTGACAATTAAATATGTTATTCGAGAGATCTTTTTGACGGTGCAATTTAATTGTTGTCAGTCAAAAATTCGGGGCAGAACACACTGTAAATACATCGCAAACCATTCCCTCGCTCGGCAGCGAATGACATCAAGCACGTCATTAAGGTATATTTTTTATATTATCCAAATGATTTTTAACAACAAACGAAGTACAAAAAATATTGATATCATGCATTTGAAGATATATTCCCTCCGATTAAACAATTGCTCCACTATATATCTTTTACACAGGAGCAGATCGTGAATTTGTGGGGTCCTAAGGTAATACTATTTAGGGGCCCACCTATGTAATTGCCATTCTGTAGAAAAACTGTTTTCTATAGGGATGGAGGTATATGGTATAGTAAAAAATAGTATATACAATATTTTATTTAGGTATATCATATTACTTTGGTATATACAAACAGTAACTTTGTACAACATTGGATGATCGGAAAAAACTGCTGTTATTCTGGAGATTTTAGTTTTCATTTCTGTTGGCAGTCTCAATGACTGCTAATTTTTTTACAATATCGCTTCTATTGTTTTCATTGGATGCCTATTATATCCACAGGGCCCTGGGCTGCATCTCAAAAAGCCCTTAAGTAGTTCAGCCGCTGTTTTTTATTTACTATTGTTATATATTCAGCGCAGTGATTTTTTTTGTTTACATGTATTTTATTTCAACTAGACTTCAACTTGATACTTATCCAGTGACCTCTTCCATATCACTGTACTTACCCCTTTACAGAACAACACATGTCCGGAGTTTAATTTGATACACTGTTCTCCCTGTCGTCTTGTCTCGGCTATACCTACGATATCCCATTTGATTTTGTCTAGTTCACATTCGAACTCAGCTAAGCATTCATCAGTTAAAGAACTTGCGTTGTAAGTCGTTATGTTACGATGACAGCCTGGTCTAACCCAGGGATTCTTAGCACCCCCTGTTCGAGCCCTATTCCAACCGATGCTTTGGTTGGGGTTACTCAAATTGCTGGGGACAAGGGGCCATTTCTTAAGTTTTCTTTCCATGTTGGAGGATTTGGCCATTTAAACTCCACGCAGGCCGGGCGTCTTCGGAACCTTACCGGCAAAGGTGGCCCTACCAGTAGCTACGCTACCACCGGCATCGCTTCCTGGACTTTGAGACTACTGAGCCCTCTCACCATCGACAAGGTGATAGTCCCCGAGAGGGATGGGCATTAACAAATTTCAATTAATTCAAAAATATGATACATTTTACTATGTAAAGAAATGAGATTTAATATAAGACATACTGCAAAAGAGTATGTCTATGTCACAATTCATGGAATTAACTATGCTGCATGTGGTGTGAAGTGGAGAATTCTTCAGGGTGTTAGTGCGTGGCCTACTTAAATAAAAGGTATTTAGATTTCTGGGCTCTAATCGTGGAATACGAAAACAGAGTAATATTATTAATTAATGTGTACGCTAAAATTATGTAATTATAATCTCGTCCCGTTTTCAAAGTAAAAAAATGATGCCGCTGTAACAGAACTGATTGTGGTGTACCAAATGGAGGGTAAACACCATCCGCCTTAAAATTTAGTAGCCTTAAAAATCGCTTTTCAACTGCTTCAATGCGGTTAACATGACATCGATAAAACGGACTCCACATAATGGACGCATATTCTAATTCAGATCTTATGAAAGCGTAATATAAAGTTTTTAATGTGGACACGTTCTTGAAATCACGAGAGGTTATTACAATGAAACCATACAAGCGATTAGCAGAAGCAATGATGGAGTCAATGTGATTGTTAAAAGAAAGGAAAGAATCAAACACAACTCCAAGGTTTGTTAGGTTTTCAGACCAATGTAAGGAAATGTCATTTATAGAATAATTAAACATATAGACATTTGTTTCACTACTAAAGGACCTCACATGACCATCACAATATATTTAGCCGGATTGAGGAACAAGTTATTGCGTTTACACCAGCCGACCACCTGGTTTAAATTAAAAGACAAATTTCAGAATCGTTTATGGTATTGATGGTGCAATATAGTTTCAAATCATCAGCATATAATAGGTAGTTGACATTTATACACTCAGAAATATCCTTTATAAAAATGTTAAACAAGAGCGGACCAAGTACTGATCCTTGAGGAGCGCCTGATGAGGCTACTTAAGTGACATATTTGTATCCATGTATTTGAACAGATTGTATACGAGCCTGTAAATAAGATTGGAAAAGCTCAACCGAGGAATTTGAGATCCCAAATGCTAGAATCTTATTAAGAATAATAACATGGTCAAGCCTGTCGAAAAATCGGTATAAACAATATCAGTTTGAGCTCTATCGTCAATCGATCCAGCAATATGCTCTGTAATTGTAACCAAGTTGGTAATTGTTGAACGCCCTTTTATGAAACCATGCTGACAACTTGTGATTTTACCGTTAGCATGTCTATAAATGACTGGTTCTAATTGGATTTGAAAAACTTTAGCGAAATTGCACATTATGGAAATAGGTCGGTTGTTTGATACGTCCTATTTATTCCCTTTTCTAAATTCTGGACTGACTTTCGATGTTTTCCAGATCGTTGGTACTTTCGTTGCACAATCCTTAAGTAAAAGAGCAGGAAAGTGATCTGGTCCAGTAGTTGGTTTAGGCTTAAGAGGTCTTAAGGCCTCATACACTTCATTTTCACTGAAACTATTTATGTGCAGATGTGGACTAAAAACATCGTTTGAGCTTCTAGCAAACGGAGTGGACGTGTCATACGATTTACAAAAAAAAATCAGCAAATGAATTCAGAATTGCATGTGGGTTATCCATGAAAGTATTGTTTTATGACATCACTTGCGGGATTTTAGCAGAATTTATTTTACTGTTCCGAAAAGTCCAAAATTTCGAAGAATTACCAGAAATATTTTCTTCAGATTGATTTACAAATTCTTTATATGACGAATCAACTTCACGATTTACTTCAGCTCTAATTAGCTTAAACTCAGTGTACGCAAACATATCGTTTTCTCGTTTATATCTTTTCCACATACTATGCTTCAGCTTTAATTTTTTTAACAATTTTACCATTAAACCATGGAGGATAAGTGTTTTTTGACTTTATTGAATATTTAGGACAACACTCTTCCAATATATTATAAAGCTCACCGTAAAAATATGTACAGGGGTTTTCATTGAATGCTTCTAAGAATATCCAATCAATAGTAGTCATTAAGTTATACATAACTGGAAAGTTGGCTTTTCTAAAATTATAACAATTCTGGAAGGAGCTCTCCATATTATTTTTACGGTCAATTTTTACATCTAGTGCGCATGTTATGTCCAAGACTGGATCATGTTTATCCTCTGATACAAGTGGAGAAGGCGATTTTTCAACGCGACATTCATCTTTATGAAAAACTAGTTCCAAGAGTTTATTGTAATCATTCACTACCAAATTACACTGATTCAATTCGAAAGATTCCGCAAAATCTAAAATAATTGAGATTTCCCTATGAGCTGGTTTAATATTATTTAGATAACCTACAAATATTGGAACATTAAAATCACCAAGAATGATATTACTACTATTATGTAAAATATGTACTGTGACGTGTTTTTCCTCTTCTCTACTCGCCCTCGGAGGTAGTATAGGTAGCAGCCTCTTGCCCTACCTCTTACGGCCTTGGTACGTCACTTCTGACACCTTTGAAACTTTACACTTCGGAAGAAAAGAACAAGAAAAAGACCGGGAATGCAAATTAATAATGATTGGAGTTGTTGATTAAAAATATTAGAAAGCCCTAGTGGATATGTATGCCTGGCGCTCCCTGATATTTCAGTCGAAACCTCTCACGGGAAAATCGGAATAAAAGAACAAGAAAAAGGCCGGGGGTGCGAATTAATAATGATTAGGGTTGTTGATTTAAAATATTACAAAGCCCTAGCGGATATGTATGCCTGGCGCTCCCTGATATTTCAATCGAAACCTCCCACGGATAAATCGGAAGAAAAGAACAAGAAAAAGGGCGGGGGTGCAAATTAATAACGATTAGGGTTGTTGATTTAAAATATTAGAAAGCCCTAGCGGATATGTATGCCTGGCACTCCCTGATATTTCAATCGAAACCTCTCACGGGAAAATCGGAAGAAAAGAACAAGAAAAGGCCGGGGGTGCAAATTAATAATTATTAGGGTTGTTGATTTAAAATATTAGAAAGCCCTAGCGGATAAGTATACCTGGCGCTCCCTGATATTTCAATCGAAACATTTCGCAGAAAAATTGGAAGAAAATAACAAGAAAAAGGCTGGGGTGCAAATTAATAATGATTAGAGTTGTTGATTCAAAATATCACAAAGCCCTAGCGGATATGTATGCCTGGCACGCCCTGATATTTCAATCGAAACCTCTCACGGGAAAATCGGAAGAAAAGAACAAGAAAAGGCCGTGGGTGCAAATTAATAATGATTAGGGTTGTTGATTTAAAATATTAGGAAGCCCTAGCGGATATGTATGCCTGGCGCTCACTGATATTTCAATCGAAACCTCTCGCGGAAACATTGGAGGAAAAGAACAAGAAAAAGGCCGAGGGTGCAAATTAATAATGATTAGGGTTGTTGAATTAAAATATTAGAAAGCCCTAGAGGATGTGTATGCCTGACGCTTCATGATATTTCAATCGAAACTTCTCACGGAAAAATCGGAAGAAAAAAACAAGAAAAAGGCCGGGCTCCAGTTTTGCAAAGATATTCGAACTTACTGTTAAAGCATGAAAATTAACTGAATAAATATTCTAAATTTATGATTGAAAAGACCACTTTATTTCGAATCGTTATTATCAGAAACTTCTTACCTTTACATCAACGGAATTCTCGTGGTACTTACATATAAGAAAAAAAAACTCAGAAAACAATTAATAGATATTTGCAGGTAACAACCAAAATACGTTTCAGCGGTACGGTGCACAGTTACTGCCGTCTCAAATTCTGCTCAGCCAACACTCGACTCATTTCAAAGCTTTCGGCGTATTCACTTCACATTTCCACCTCCCTCGGTTAGTTCGACCTGCGCGCTACTCACTGTTTATCTCACGGCAGTGGGGAAACCAAATATTGAATTTGTGAGTTCAAAGCCGGAATAAATATTTTATATGCAAAAAAATGGTTTCTCCACAGAAACAAGACAGTAAATAAAAATATTATCGGAACTTAGAATAACCATACATCTTATATACAAAATGATTCCTACCCAGAAACTAGAGGGTAAATAATAATGTCCTTTTGGCACTTAAAATAGTTATAAATCTTATAGCTAAAATGTTTTATATACAGATTTTAACATGTATGACGAGTTATAAGTAATATCAAATGAAATATACTCGGCGGTATAATATTAACTATTAATGAACGGATAATTTGTTACAGTATAAAAGGGTTTTTATACAGGGCTATGGTGTATAACGGATTATAAACAATATCACTGAAAATATACTCGGCGGCATAAAGTAAATATTAAAGAACGGAATCATCGTTACAATACTCGGCCATTTAGAATACTTATCAATCAAGATATAAGATGATTGCTACACAGAAGTTAGGGGTTGTAACGGGTTATGAGTAATATAAAATGAGAATATACTCTGTGACCTAAAATAACGAAAAAAAAACGGGTATTTTGTTACAGTATAAAATGATTTCTACACATAGTTATAATATATAACGGATTATAAGTAATACCAACTGAAAATATACTCGACAACATAAAATAACTATTCAGGAAAGGAAACCTCGTTACAGTACAGATTCCAAAACTTCAAAAAATTGTTCAAATTCAACAAAAGGAGTTCTTGGTGGTGGTATATATAGATTTAGTAAAAAAAAATCCTGAGAAGAAATTTTTATTTTTACTAGTACTAGGTCAATAAATATAAAAATAGGAAAATTAAAATCAGTAAGATTAATCTGTTGTGACAAGAAAGCACACCGCCGCGCTTGGAAGTATCACTAAGTAAAAGTTACGATCCACTCTGTAGATATGAAAGTTAGTTGGAAATAATTCCGAATAGTTGAACGAATAATCAAGCCAGGTTTCAGTAAGTGCAAAAATTTGATAATTACTTTGAGAAACAGCATTAAAAACTGGTACCGTTTTAGTTTTTAGACCTCTGGTATTCTGGTAAAATGTGGTTAACATGTTGTTAGTTTTCGACTTCGTTCGAGGACAATTTATATTTCTATTTACAAGGGTATCCCGATTTGTTAACGGTGGTTGTTACTTATTGAGAAAAAGATTATTTTTGCATTTTTTGCACAGTTCTATACAGGGTGTCCCAAATAAGAGTGACTGATTTTAAACATAAATGCCCAGCTTATTAATTGCTCCAAAGAGATGGGGTTTTCACTAGTTTCACTAGTTTATCAAAGAGATTTTTTTAGGCTTGGATGGCATTTCATCTCATCAACACAGGGTGTTTCACTAATGTTGGTCAAATTCAAATGGGAAAATATGTATTATTTTAAATGGAACACCCTATAATTTTTGATCTCATTCGAAAGACCAATCATTCTCCTTTCCAAAAATGTATAGTTTTCTATCTTTTGTTTCATTACAAAGATATTAGAGGTTTCATGTAGTAGTACAATTTTAATTAGTAGTTTTATATGAACGTATTTTGTTGCCTAAAATCAACTCATGCTGTGACCGTTTGACGCATAACAACAAAATCAGCAATTTCGAAAATAGTAATTTTGTTAAGTCATATAAGTCGGTTTCGAAATGATCTATACAGTGAGTGAAAAAGCTCAAACTGTAATAATTTATGCAGAAACGAAATCAATAATTCAAACAAGGAGGATATTCAGGAGGAAATTTATGAAAAATCCGCCGTCAGTGAATATAATTAAAAAATGGTATGTACAATTTATCGAAACTGGTTGCATTGCACGCTTAAAAAACCAAGAAATAATGATGGTCTTTTAAACAATTAGAAAAATTGCTGGAATTTTAGAGCTTAGCAAGAGTGACGTTCAAAGATGTCTAAAAATTTTGAAAATATACCATACCATACAAAATTCATACTTATCAAAAATTGTACGAGTCAGATTATGAAAAACGAGTAATGGTATGTGAGACTTTACTTGACTTATTAAGAAACGAACCCAATTCATTACTAATTATGTCTGATGAAGCAACGTTTCACATTAATGGCATGTGTAACAAACATAATTGTAGAATATGGGGTTCTCAAAAACCAATTTCATTTAATGAATTCCAGAGAGATAGTCCAAAAGTAAACGTTTGGTGTGCATTATCTCGGCGAAAAATCTATGGTCTTTTTTTTCTTTTCGGAACCAACAGTGATGGATACTAATTACACGGATATGTTGGAAACTTTTTCTATCCGCAACTAGTTCAAGATTGAATTAGCGACGACGTTTACTTTCAACAAGACGGTGCACCACCACATTATTCGTTAATAGCACGAGATTCATTGAAAACGTTTTTTAATGATAAGTGGATAGGTCGAGCTGGACCGATTGAATGAGCACCGCGGTCTCCTGAATTAACTGTCCCAGATTTTTTCTCTGGCGATATGTGAAGGATAGGTGCTACAATCCTAAGCCACAATTTAGCAGAACTAAAAAATTATATCAGGAACATTATTGAAAACATTCCGCAAAAAATGTTAGAAAATTCATTTGAAAATTTAAAATTTCGCTTACAGTTATGCATAAACGAAGAGGGTAGGCATATGCAGCATTTATTGTAACTTTTTTGTTCTTCGTTCTTTATATGTATTGAATAATGTTATTATGTTTTCTTGCTAAATAAACTGTTTGTCAGATTTGTTGGCAATTATTTACGTAATTAAAAATGCATACTACATGAAACCGACTTAAATGATTTTGTTATGCATCAAACGGTCACAGCATGAGTTGATTTTAGGCATCAAAATACGTTCATATAAAACTACTGATTAAAAATGTACTACTACATGAAACGTCGAATATCTTTGTTGTTAATGAAACAAAATATAGATAACTATACATTTTTGGAAATGAGAATGATTGCTCTTTCGAATGAGATCAAAAATTATGGGGTGTTCCGTTAAAAATAATACATATTTTCCCCTTTGAATTTGACCAACATCAGTAAAACACCCTGTGTTGATGACATGAAATGCCAGCCAAGCCTAAAAAAATCTCTTTGATAAACTAGTGAAACTAGTAAAAACCCCATTTCTTTGGAGCAATTGATAAGCTGGGCATTTATGTTTAAAATCAGTCATTCTTATTTGGGACACTCTAATATGTACATTTATCTTTTTCCCTGACGGCATGATCAAAATTAAGATTATTCTCTTTCAGACTGACGCAATTCGAACATTTTTTTAATTGTGATCGGCACCGCTTTAGCTCATGAGAATCACCACAAATCGGAGAGGATACAGATTTAGTACAAATGCGAGAAGAATGACTATAATCATTACATCTGAATCAACGATGCAAATCCATAGCATCAGAAACACTACAGCTATCGTAACCAACAAATAAATTACCGGATCTGAGAGCTCGTTCATAAACCGACTTGTTTACCTGTTTGATTGACTGCCATATATTAGGATTCTTTTTGGTGGGAAAAACTTTTAAAATGTTACAATCCGAATTATCCAAGAAAATATTAGAATTGCCACTTAAAAGTTGATTACGAATGTACTCATCTGAATATTTCTTCATCATTCCTACCAACACGCAAGCGAGCTTAAACTCCTTTAACATCAGTGACGTCATATGTATCCGCCATTTTCGACGGCACCATATTCTTGATTTTTTTATTTTCCGTTTGATTTTGACACCCAACAAGCAGTCCACCATCTTTGACACTTTTCACCTTGGTAAGCTGTAAATTTTCCACAGCTGGATCAATATTTTGCAATATATCGTGCTTGGTTTGAGATAGCGGCTGGTTGGTGTTTTTCGGCTTCACAATAATGGCTGGCTGAGACTTGTCTTTTAGTAAAACCGCATATTTAACAGGTAGAGGTAATGGAGATGAGTTTTTCGTACAGCTATCACATCTCCACGACAGCTCTGGTACAACTTATAGAAGCTCGATCAATTTTTTTGTTTTAGTGTTGCAAATTACGTGAAACTCACACCTACAATCATCACAAGCAATGGTAGGTCTCGTTCGACTCACTGCCGAAAAACACGCTGCACAGTTAACCATTACAATTTATTAGGATCCCCTCGTACTTCAAAACTTTTCTCGAAGGTACCAGTTTATATTTTTTATTGACAAATTAATTGTCTCACAGTAGGTAATTACAGTTCAATATATGTTCTTGCTCAAATTATAACTTTTGATACTAATACTTTGTAATTATTTATGAATGAATCGATAAAATATTCAACATACACAAACGATGTTTCAACAACGTCGGCTTAGACTAGACTTTAAAATTGAGGAACCATGTTCTTCAATGCTGGAAGAGAGTTGTCTCGAATATCTTTGGAACTGACAATTCACAATAAAAGTTTATGTTCAGATGCTTTATGGTTTGTTGGTTTCTATTACATTAAACAAAGTCCTTATATTCATATATTTATTACACAACCCATATATCACTCTAACGGCAATACGATACCAGTAGTTATTTTACGATAGTTATATCGCAGCGTTTAATTAGATCATTTTATGATCCTTCTCCTACAGTTAACGATCGTGTCATCCTAATTTTAACTGACAAGTTAAAACCCATAAAATTATTATTAGAGCGTATAAAGACCGTTTAGATCCTCGTCATTGTGTCAGAACAAGTTGAACGTATAATTAAACCATTCGGGAGTCCTTGTATCAATTTAATGATTTGTGTGTTTCTCGAATCGTGATATTTGATTCGATAATAATCCTGTTCCGTGATGATTACAGGAAAATGTGATTAATTTCGTTCGACCAATCTCTTCACTTATCGTGTTTCTCACAACTTACATAGAATAAAACTTAGATTGTTCTAGATTTGATAAAATAGATCCCGTTCCTATTGTCCCATCATTTTTTTTACGAATTTTACTGCAAATAAACGCAGGTGGGATAACAAAGTAAATTTTCTAATGGATTTTAACAAAAATACGTGGAACTGACAATTATTAACAGAACCTTTAATATAACTATTTCCACTTCACTTCAACTACAACAATATTACTACCACTACGGCATTATTAGACTACTACTGGCTTGTTGCATCAACATTGACACTAAACCGAGTTTTATAGAACTACGTTTAAATAATAAAATGTAGTTAATGAAATTAACTGTATTGACCCTTACTTCGTGGAATCTACTCATTTTATTGTTTTAAATGAAACTTACTGTTTCTAGCTAATTCCACAATATATTGAAAAAATTTTGAAAATTCTAAAAAATTGACAATTGTTTCGATATTAAATATCATCGTCAGAATGACAGAAAGTTACATTTCATTCGATGTCTATATATATATATATATTAACATATATTAAGTCAATCACAAGGTAGGTCACTTCTTGGTCTAGCCAATTATATTTTCCAGGGTGCTGTAAACAGAGAAGATAATTTAGAATCAGATTCACGAAAAAACAGTTATGGAAAAGATATTAATAAAGGAAAAAATGAAGCTTTTCAAAGAAGACCCAGAACTATAATAAAAACTTTGTCATCATCACAACTTGCTGAGAAATATGATAAACTATTGAATGAAAGACTTGAAATTGCTTCATTACAGAAAGAACTAGTAAAATATAAAATTTTGAGTGATAAGACAGAACATTAGGTTAATATGGAATATACTAAGGAAAACAATAAATTGAAAATCGAACAGGCAAAGGAAGCCTAAGTTGATGGAATCATTTAAAATACAAATACAGTAACAAATATCTAAATAGTTGCATTTAACAAATATATGGGAATGTGGAATAAATAAATAATTGAAAAAACAGACTATAGTTAGTTAACAGTGGTATACGCATCTATAATAATACAGTTCCTTAATTTCAAATTTAAAAGAATTTCATTTAATATTTTTTATATGAAATACTTACCGTTATCAAATATCTCGATTTGTCAAAAAATTGCATTGAGCATTTAGGGGGTTTTAGGAAAGAAAAATGTTTTTTTCACCCCTTAATATCAGCCAAAAAATTCTCCATCCTTCAGTCAAAGATAAAGCTTTGTATGTTTATTAATAAAGGAGATATACATTATTTTGTTGTTACATTTGACAATGTTTTTATGAAATTGCCAAATCGAAAAACATTTCTGTAGTAAATCGTTACACAAACTGTTAAATTGTTTTTCAAATATCGCTCCAATCAATATATAGATTCTAAAAATAGGTTGAAAATCTAATAATTTTAATGGTTATAATATAAAAAACAATAAATCGACGGTGGTGACGTCGAATAGGCTACTTTTTGAAAGAATTTATTATTGCAACTCAATAATTAAATACTGTACATATTATAAAATGGAAATTATTAAATTCTTAACGATTAGCCTAAACATCTCTTTTTCCGAAAATTTTCTCCCTCTGACAAAGACATGTAGATAACATAGCGAGCCCCCCACCGGTAAAGTCTCAATAAAATGTATTTGTACTTATAATGAGTGTTAACCGCCTGTAATTCTATGCTCCTGATGAAACGATTTCTTCTAGAGTCGTAATTCTTCTATTTTCATCAACATTCTCTCTTCATTTTCAACCTACATGTTGAAAGTATAAGTGCTCATACAATATTCATTTTTAATAATAACTGAAATCATGCCTCATTCAATTGTAACGTAAAACAATAAATAATCGCCTCATAGTCAACGGAAAAATGTAAGAGGCGCATGGCATTACCAGTGTGTCCTATCACAGTTAAAATAAGGATACTAGAATATACGAATAGCTCCAATTTCGTATTATTTGAGCAAGGAATTTTTTGCAATTGTTGATTATGATAGCTTGCGTTGTCTATTACTATAACGCTGTTTGGGGAATGTTGGGTAACAGAAAGTTTTTAAACCAATCTTCAAAAAGCTCACCTGTCGTATCTTCGTGATAATCAACACAGTCCTTAATGTTTTTGGCAGAAAGCCACAAAGCGTTTGGGGCCAACCATTCTCTGATCTTGTGTGTAATATTGTGATTCTCTTCCCTTTATTTGATAGTGCTTTTGTTTTACAGTTATCAGAGGAATGAGACCATCCTTTGGAAGAGTGTCATGAGTGTCAAATCACGTCTCGTCGAGGTAGATTATTGGGCGAACTTCAGAACGGTATTTTCTTTTTGACATTATATATTCAGAGCGCCAGTTCATTAAACGTGTAGATTCCATTACTACTTGTCTCTTGTTATTCTTGCCATATTCAAAGCCCATTGCAGACAGAGCTCGCCAAAGAGTAGTGAGGGTACAGTTGATATGAGTTTCGTCATTGATGAGCCGGTGTTTTATAGTTTTATTGGAGGGACACGCTGCTAATCGTACATAGAGTAAATTTTTCGCCGTATCAAATCATTTTCCCAGTCTTCTAAACTTTTTATAACACCAGAATCTTTACGCTTTTCAATTCATCTACCTGAAGTAAGAGGCACCTTCGTCAAATTACTACTTACATTTGCTGCAGCACCCGCGTTATACCCTTGCTGAAATAAGGAACTATATACATTTTTGACAATGATTTTCGCATTACAAGATAGGTGATTTTACTTTAACGAACCACTGGAAGAAGCGCAATTTCTTTTTAGCCACGGACGTCACATAATGCCTATTTCGTACGCTGGGGTATAAAATATTTGCTATAAACGTCTGTAATGATGATATTGATTTATCGAAACAATTGTCAATTTTTTAGAATTTTCAATAACTTGTATTATATTGTGGAATTAACTAGAGACCTTGAGTTTCAATTAAAAAACACTAGACTGTAATAATATATAAATGTTTTAAAGTTATTACACGCCGTAACACAAGTGAATGCTTCCAAGGAAAAACAAAGACTAAAATAACATAGCCGTAATCCTCTATTAGTCTAAGATCCGGCTGCAGGATTAGTGCCTATCAAAATTTGGCCGCTAGTATTTTTAATTGAATTATCAATAATTTACCTAAAGTTGATTTATCCGTCTTCATCATGTAGCTTGAACAGTGGAATAGTGCATGAGGTACAGGTACAGACAGTACTCAATGTAAACTTTTTGATTTATAGCAACTGCTAACAGACGTCCAAAAATATCTCGTTCCATTTTAATTAATGTTTTTTTGTCTCCGGTGGTACATTTTATACTGTTTTTAATACAATCTAAAGCGAAGTTATTTATTTTATTACGAGTTATATCTTGAAAGTATTTCGAAAAAAATTTCAACTTTTGTTCTTACGAATTCCAAAACAGCGTGGTTAGGTTTTTATGTTAGAATAAAAATTCCGCAGCTGTTCAGTTGAGAACATGCGCAATGGCTTAAAAGCGTCGCACAGTCGGCAATCGCTGTCTTCGTCTGAAAAATAATGTTAGGTGCTAATTCTCTTTCACTCTACCTAAAATATGTATCATCTTTAACAGCCAGCAACCCTTATTTGCGGCCGGATCCAATTAGGCAACCATACATGATAATAAAAAGAAAAAAATTAGCCTTAATTTGATATATAATTAATAGATGTACGTTATGAACGTATAAATGTATCGAAATCATACCTTTTTACACCTGGCTGTGAAGAGGTGCGGCCAGATGCGCAACGGCAACCGTGATTTTTTAGAATCTTCATATAAATTGCCGTGATGTAGACGAGATTATATTTAAAAAACAAGTGAACGAAATTTTTTTCAAAAATAAATTATTGATAATTTAATTAAAAATACAAGCGGCCAAATTTTGATAGGCAACCTAGTAGATATATATTCTCCTAATTATAAATATACATAAAAATTCGGGTTCCAGCAATAAACCGATGAGCGCACTAATCCTGCAGCCGGATCTCGTACTATATATCCCCCTTTGAGAGACAAAATTACCTGCTTACATATTATTGTGAAGGTCATTTACTTATATTTCCAATATTTTAAATTTATTCTTTATCGGGTTTCTTATATGTAATAATATACCTACAAATTATTATAATACAATCCGATCCTTTTACATTTATGATGGACATTCTCGGATTTTACATCTTAAGGGTGTAGTTGGTATTATTATAAAACCAATACAATTTACCGTAAAACGTATTATACTTTTGCACGTTTTCCACTATTGCTTGGTTATGATATCCTGTTAGAGAAAAATAGTAATACACTGAATTTATACATGTTTCCTCCTAACACATTGTCGCTTATGGACTCTGTGTTAAACTCCATTACTGACCAATGTCCCTGGGTGTTGCCAGAATGTTTCATCATGTAAAGGGGTAGCGTATTCAAAGAAGTTGAAGAATATTGATTCAGATGATACTTCGAGTATAAGTGAAGAGTGGTTCCAACAATCAATACCCATATTTATTTGAATCGCTCTGGTGAGACGGACTTTCTCATAGACCTATGAACTGATATTCTGTGACTTTTTAGATCATTGTCTTATTGACAATTGCAGAAACTTTGAAAACGGAATGATCATCAAAACCTACGGAAAATATAAGTGCCTCGGAACCCTAATAAGCAGAAATGGCAAAACAGAAAAAGAAATCCAACAACCTATAAGTAAACGGAAGAAATTTATCAGTGCTTTGAATTCATTACCATGGTCTCAAGATATAATTAAACAACTCTAAAAAGTGTGGTGGCTGTTAATAAAACTCAATCTCATCAAACAAGACCGTCTGGTAGCATTGGAAATTGATTTTTGGAGAATATTGGCAAGTATCTCAGGGATGCAAAAAAATAAAAACGAACAAATGAGGGAATTCATGGATGCTGAAACAATAATAATGGACGACATACAAAGAACACAACTTGGTTGGTACGGTCACAGACGATGCCAGACGAATTCCTGAAATGATGTAGAATTGTATACTCCTCGAAAAGCTTTGAAGAGGAGAACTAAATTTAATTTTTGATATCATTTATGAAGTCCCCTTCTGAATAACGTTTGTTGGAGTAATATTCGGCTTATGGAATTTTTCAGCAATATGATATACAACATCCGGTAGGTAATGGTTAAGGTTTGCAGGAAATGGCGGAAATGGAGAGAATATGTGATACGGTCGCCCTTTCCATTAACGATAACCGAAATGATGATTTTTAATCCGAAAGACTCATACGATGAACGCTTTTCGCATTATAGGTAGTTATATAAACAGTCGATCACAAACATATAGGTAGGTCGATAAATAGCGTGAGAAAGATCGATAAAATTTTTGAATTGTATTTGCTTTTGATATTTATTGGGAAGGAAGAAAAACTAGCATACTTTGGATTTTATAGAGGGATTTCTGAATATTGAAATGAGTTAATGGCTTCAAAAACGTGTCTTTTACTTAATAATATTATTGTCAAAATTATGATTTATTTGTTATAATCACAAAAAGAGATAAAAGTGAAACAAAACTTTTGAAAAAAACCAAGAAGCGACAAAAAAACTATACGATCAGAAATCAAGGAACGAATCAAGAATGATGAATCAGTCAAATGATAGCAAGTGAATGGAACTAGAGAAAATGATAATTCAAATTATATCTATGTCAAAAAATTTCTGAGAATAGCTCATATGAGAAACAAATATATATATGAAATTAACTGTCTCGACCCTTACTTCGTGGAATCTACTCATATTAGTGTTTTAAATGAACCTCAACGTTTCTAGCTAATTCCACAATATAATGAAAAATATTAAAAATTCTAAAAAATTGATAATTGTTTCGATAACTGAATATCATCGTCAGTTATCGAAACAATTGTAAATTTTTTAGAATTTTTAATATTTTTCATTATATTGTGGAATTAGCTAGAAACGTTGAGTTTCATTTAAAACACACACACACATATATAACAACAATGAGATTCATGGGAAATTCACGCAAAATAAAGGGCTACTGAAATAGAGTGGTAACCGTGGACATGCATGTTTCTGGCTCATTTGCCTCTTCAGCACGGCATAACCAAATAAGGATGTGAAATTTGGGAGCAAAGATTTTAATCGAAACATGGGAAAACACAAAACAACGAATTTCAGCAGAGAAACCAAACGCTCATTTGTGTCTTCAATTGGAAGATCCCGAGTTTTCAGGACAACAACCAAGATCGACACGAAGGCGCATATAGCTCCCCCGCCATGCACCTTCCGACCCATAGTAAATAACAAAGAAGATGTAGGAATATCGCGTGATATGTTAACAACAACAACAAAGAGATTCATGGGTAATTCACGCAAAATAAAGGGCTACTGAAATAGAGTGGTAACCATGGACATGCATGTTTCTGGCTCATTTACCTCTTCAGCACGGCATAACCAAATAAGGATGTGAAATTTGGGAGCAAAGATGTTAATCGAAACATGGAAAAACACAAAACAACGGATTTCAGCAGGGAAACCAAACGCTCATTTGCGTCTTCAATTGGAAGATCCCGAGTTTTCAGGACAACAACCAAGATCGACACGGAGGCGCATATAGCCCCTCCGCCATGAACCTTCCGACCCATAGTAAATAACAAAGAATAACCAAATGAGGATGTGAAATTTGGGGGCAAAGATGTTAATAGAAACATGGGAAAACACAAAACAACGGATTTCAGCAGGGAAACCAAACGCTCATTTGTGTCTTCAATTGGAAGATCCCGAGTTTTCAGGACAACAACCAAGATCGACACGGAGGCGCATATAGCCCCCCCGCCATGAACCTTCCGACCCATAGTAAATAACAAAGAAGATGTAGGAATATCGCGTTATATGTTAACAACAACAACAAAGAGATTCATGGGTAATTCACGCAAAATAAAGGGCTACTGAAATAGAGTGGTAACCGTGGACATGCATGTTTCTGGCTCATTTGCCTCTTCAGCACGGTATAACCAAATAAGGATGTGAAATTTGGGAGCAAAGATGTTAATATATGAGATAGTCCTATTTCCTTTGGGTTCTGGCGCCTATTTTTTATTAAAACCAAAGAATCATCTGTTTTTATTTTATTTTGATTTTTGTTTTTTTTAAATGAAACTGATAAGAAAATTATATATATATATATATATATATATATATATATATATATATATATAATGAATGTAAATTTTACTATTTAAAAAGCGTATGATACGCCCATGGTATGGATCATATTCCTATTTTTATGTTAGCTGTCGGAATGCTGTCAAGAATCTTAGTCTAAACCACGTGTTTCCACAAAATATCTATGTTTGGAAGATTCTAATGGAAATAAACAAGAAACATTTATATATAAACAGTTTATTATTATAAGTCACGGTTAGTGAAGAGAATAACATATATATTATTACAAAAATGAATTTACTTGTGATGATATGTAAATAAATGAAAATATCAAACTTAACTAAATATCAATACTATTACTATATGAGGTAAGTTTTTTAACGTACTTTCAAAGTTTAAATTTTACTCAACGTTTGTTTGCTTTTATTCTCAGATGTAAGTACATCTCATTCGTTCAAAGTTTAAATTTTACTTAACGTTTGTTTTGTTTTTTATTCTCAGGTGCACATCTTGTTATATCTCAAATCATGATTGTTATTATCGGTTCCGAAATATTGGTTCACTGACCTTATTCACGACACAACGAAGATGTTCAGACCTCTTATAAATACCACCTTCTTCAAAATCAGTACCAATAAGTGTGAAGATGTCTCAATTACAGCAAACAACTGGACTTCAGCTCCAAATTTCACTTTCAGATAGTTATAATTATTTATGATGCATTATTGAATAGCTTTCTATATTTTTTAATGTACTTTGCTAGGATTTGTAAACTTTTTTTTAAATTTCTTGGTTTCCCTTGCAATAGGTCCTCCCTCAACAATACCATACCGCCTCAGAGAATTATTGGACCGTAGAAGAAGTCGTATGGAATAAAATAATTCGCAATTGGAAGTGGAGATGGCGCTAGCTAACTACTTCTGGTAATTGTGTAACCTCACGAGCCAAATAGAGGTTGTTGGAAGGCGGAATCTTCAGTTTGGATTAGACCCCGAACTAGAAGGCGTTATAGCGTACTCTGCCCTTCCTCTTACTGTTACGACTCAACATAGATGTCTGTTACATCCAACGGGTCGATCGACGTTCTTCGAAGGGGTTATAATTCAATATTCTGCGTGATATTAGGAAAGAAGTTATTGTCCTCATCGAGGAAAGGTCAGACTGCTATTTCGAAATTATCAATATTTCGAATCAAATCAAATCAATCAAAAAATAGTAGAAAACCGCAATTTATATATCATATTTATATACAGAGCATTTCAATGTAAACTATCCATCCTCTACAAATTGGAATCCGTCACTTTTATGAAAAAATACAAAAATCTCCAAAATTCATATAAAGGGGGACGTCTTTTTGATCATATGTACTCCTTATAAGTGTAACCCCCTCCTCTATATGGTCACCTCTCCCATTTTTTTAAAGGAACACCCTGTATATTTCTGCATTTTTGAATTGTCCTCTGAAAGGTGATTCCAAAAATATCTAATACCTAATGTGAAAAGTATATCATTTGGGAGTTACGGATAATTTCAATTTACTGATAGAGAAAGTTTCATTATTAGGAAATTAGCATATCGATGATAAATCATTTCATTAGATGTTCCAATTGAATCCCATTGGTTTCCATACAATGATACAATCGAGCTTTAAATAATTGTCGCACATTATGTAATATTTCTGGGTTCAATTATTGATAATCTTGAACAATTTGCTAACGTAAATCATCTATAGTTTCTGGTTGAGTGGCATAAAGTTTTATTTTTAGATATCCCCATCAAAAAGTCTAGTGGTGTTACATCGGGTGATCTAGGTGGCCATCACAACATTGGGCCTCGTCTGCCTATCCAACGATCAGGAAATGTTTCGTTTAAATACTGTCGTACCTCGCGAGAGTAATGTGGAGGGGCCCCAAATCAACGTACTGACAGTAGATATTAATATGTCATGCATTTATTTGAACATATGTCATTGTCACTGCTGCCTACAATTGCGTGAACATCGGAGTATAGGTATCTAGTAGGTAAATAGGCACATCAATCGCATCAGTACAGGTGACTGCGGAATATTTCGCACTATAATCCCACAAAATTTCAAATTGATATCTCAAAGGACAAAGGAGATACTGAACTTTATCACACTAATAAATCAACCTGTATATAAACAAAGCTGATTAAAGAATTACTATGTTCAAAAGTTTTACATTTATTTGTCGAATTTCCCCTCATTTTCATTGTTTTTCATAATAAATGATGATTATGAATTAAATAATACTTGTTAATGTATGCAACTTTCATATAATGACCATTAATACACTCGCATGTTATATACGAAACACGCCTGCACGTATCCTACAATATAACAACATGCTCGTGTATTAAGGGCTATCATTACATGATCGTTGCATAACATACTATTATTTATTCACTGACAAAAAAAACGAATGAACTTGATACGAAAAATTTACAAAAAAAATAAGGTAGAAAATTTAAAATGTTAACTTTCAAATTTTTCATGCAACAAGAATGCTTTGAATCAAAGAAATTATTATGAGTAAAATCTTTCAAATGCATTTGAGAACAACTTTGGTTAACGTTCTTTCAAATTATGTACAACAATCTAGGTAGAAAACAAACATGGAGAATTCCGCTTGAAAAAAGTACACGTTTAGAATTCCAGCAAGCGGCAATGATTTTCAAATGCATATAGAATCTACTAATTTTATTCAAAAGTATCACCATCACTTCTAATACAACCGCAACGTATTTTCGTTATGGTTGTCCAAGAGTCATTTCTTCTTTCGATAAGTGTAAGGTCTAGAGAGCGGAAGCCATGCAATTGTATGAGCTTCGCCTATCCAATATTTTAAAAAGACAGTTGTGTAAATGTTCACAAACATCCGGTATACTTCCAAGTTCAATACTGTCAGAATAAAATAATCAAGTCCAAAGGATCTAATACATATCTACTATAGCGCAATACATGTGAAACGAATCAAAAAGTAGACTATACATGCAACTTATGCTTTATCGATTTTTTAACGTTCTTTTTTGTTAGTGTGTAACAACCGATACTTTGTTAAAAATTATGCACAATGTACATACGCTAACTGCAAAATTACTCTTCCTGATCCGCCATATTAGATCCTCATCATGGTGTGACGACAGGTCGACGTTTAATTAAAACATTATCCGAGGACACGTATCAGTTTTCCTGATTTATAGTTTGACGGTGTACTACAGAAATTTCGCCAGAAATTCAGGGGATGGAAAATCATTAAAATGTATGATAATGCCAGTGGAAAGCTAGTGTGTTTGTGTGTGCGTGAACTCTCGTGATAATTGCACACCAGAGTGTTAACAAAATCGAATGATTCAGATGAGATAATAAATTGTTAATTTATACATTCTGTTAATAATAACATATTTGTAGTTCCAAGCTTGTAAGGTTTATGATGATAAGTACCAGGTGTAACAATGGATACTTATGTTTCAACTATATCCTTTATTTAGTGCAGTAATAATAATACAAAATGGGGTGAATTGTTAGGTACATGTTGACATTGATATTACCTCGGCTCTGGATCCGGTTCCGAGCACGTTCTCAGAACATGTCCCTTTTTTCAATATTTTATAAAGTTTATAAATCTGCTGGGTGAACTGATTTCCCGTCCACGTGCGGTTTCTTTCTTCTCCCGGCTTGTGTAGACAGCGTATGGTCGGTGGATATGTTTTTTGAGAAGCACGACGATCCCGAAGCATGGGTTTCTTCCTCTGGTTCCAATGTGGGGCTACATATTGCATTATGCTGCGAGAATGTACTCTGGTGGACCCTGTTGCGTCTAAATAAAGAGCCAATGTAACTTTCTGGGTTTCTATCTCGTGCCACAACTTCACCTGGGATCCAATTTCCGATTTCTTTTTGGATTAGTACTGGTTCCAATGGAGAGAGGTTGACCAGTGGTTTTCCATGATGGTTATAAATATTTTCTTCTATACTCTGTCGTTTCCCAAGAGTCACTAGGGTAGGTTCTGTGTTTAATAAGAGCTTTTCTAGAGTAAGGGATTGTAGTAATAAATTTCCAGGCCATTAATAGTTCAGCAGGTGAATGTATGCCTAGTTTTGGAGTACTGTTATGTTCCATTGTGACTATATAAGGGTGATTTTTGGGACATTTAGCTAGCAGTGTTTGTATATGCCTTCTATTCTTTTGTCTTTCTGTGGCATGACCCAAAACCTTGATCAGAGTTTAGTTTTGATAAGATATCAAACCTATGGAATTTTGGAATTATTAGTCTGTCTTTTAAATATGAAGCCATCGATTTCAAATATTTATTCTCTATAATTGAAATAGTGTTTGGCTTCTTGATTAACAGAACTTAATTGATTAGGCAATTCATTACGTATATACTATTTCCTAGCTTGAAGGTAAGTATCAGTATGTATACCAGCAAGAAGTTCCTCACTTTTTGATCTGATGCAATTACGATTACGATATTCCTGACGTAAAAGTCATCTAGACGTTCAGTAGGCTCGATATCTTCTATTGGAGTTCACGAAAGATAATCTGGAGTATATAGTTCTAGACCTAAAAGTTTGTGGTCAACTGAAGCCTTAAAAGGTCGTCCATATAAATAATAATGAAATTTCTCACAACCAATAACAGCTGCTAGTAACTCTTTTTCGATGTATGCATAGCTGCGTTGTGCTGAGTTTAAGGACGGTGCCCATTTTTGCTGATATGTCCTTCTATTCCATATTGGTTGGCATCGGTACATAAGGTAAGTGGCAAGCTTGGATCAATGTATGGGTGTCTTTGTTATTAAATCTTTCGAATATAACATTTCTTCTAGGAATAAAATACTTCCAATTCCATGAGAATGTTTTCGAACTTTCTAGACACTACGGCCACTGCTTAATAATGTGTTCACTTTCCTCTCCCATAATATAAAGAAGAGTAAATTTTCTCCATTTAGCCGGAGTTGAGAAATTGAATTTACCTGGTGGAACTATATATGTGAGGGAGACCGGGGTTAGTTGACCCTAGGGGTAGGTAGACCCACCTCAAATATTTTCGCTAAACGCCGTCAGAGAGCTCTGCTGGATCGATTTCTCGGGAGTTGATATAGCGTGTTTTCTCCATCGCCATCTCAGTGTGATCAGAGCTGTTTACAGGAGTGTATGTGCATTTTCGTTATTTGGTAATTGCGAAGTAAATCCACTGTAACTCACAATATTCGTAATATCTCTCGAAAGCTTCCACCAAATTTCAAAGTGAGTATAGCACTGTTTTGTGCGTCTTATGGCGTGAATTTCTCTAAAGTTTTCAAGTGAGTATCTCACCTATTGTCCAAGTAGTAGCTAAGTTTATGTATGAGGTTACTTTGGGCTAGTAGACCACCTTGAAACGAAGCATGTTTACAAGTTGGGTCGACTAACCCCGTGTACGATATAAATTTAAAGTAAAGTATTTCAATTTTTTTTGTAGTTTCAACAACAATGAGAACATATAAAAAGAGTTCCTGAAGAAATTATAAAAAGGGTTATGGAGACCGTATTGGTAGAGACTATATCAATAAGAAAATCTGCAAGGGAATATAGCATTCCCAAAAAGACTTTTGGCCAATATTGCAAAAAAATTTAAAAAAAAAGTTCTATCAAATAATCAAAATATAAGAGAATTGATAAGAAATACGAGAGTAGGCTACCAAAAAACTCGGCCTACTGCTCAATAAGCAGTTGAATATTAAAATTATAATCGATTATATTCTAGGTCTTTTCGGAAGGTCAAGAAATACTGTTATGCAATTATATAACAATAGCTCCAGATATATACTATGGACTCTCACCTAAAGAAGTAAGGAAATTTGCCTATCAGTATGCTGTTGCACGTTTTGACACTTGACTTACCCCATAAATCAAGGGAAAAGCTTTCTCTCACGTTCTGGCACTTGACTTACCCCTTAAATCAAGGGAAAAAGCTTTCTCTCACGTTCTGACACTTGACTTACCCCATAAATCAAGGGAAAAAGCTTTCTCTCACGTTCTGACACTTGACTTACCCTATAAATCAAGGGAAAAGCTTTCTCTCACGTTCTGGCACTTGACTTACCCCATAAATCAAGGGAAAAAGCTTTCTCTCACGTTATGACACTTGACTTATGAAGTTTTAAGACGACATAACTTTGAGGCTACAGACATTGGGAACGGTTCAGAAACCCAACAAAGTGGTAGCCAGACGGGTAGATCTGGCCGTACTTCAGACAGTCAATAACCTTGAGACACAGTCATCGTCTCTTAGTCACTAACAGTAATCCAAAATGGCCGACACCAGATAAGGGGTTCGTTATCAGTTTGTGGTTTTCATAATTCTACAAATCAAAAACATTATTTTTTATTTTTTCATAACAATAATGTTACAGAACCTATCATATAGGTAAACTTTTAGATTACCTTACTTTCCACGATCGAGTTTCCACGACCACCACTCCTGTCGCCTCCCCACCCTTTTGCCATCCTCCACTATCCTCCCATCCAGATAGATGGTTTGATATTAAATGAGAACAAAGGTGGGAAAATTTGTAAAACAACGCTGTCTTTAAAAGTTTTATTAGAATATTTATACAGGTTTAACAAAATTTATACACAAAATACAACTCTTTCTTTGTTTCTGTCGGGTGTATGTTTTAACACGTCAATTTTTATTTTTATCCTATAATCTGAGTTTCTTTCTTCTAATTCTTGTTCCAACCAGTAATTCGGAAGGTACAAAACATTTATATTGTCTAGTTTTAATATGTACCGGATTCTACCTCTATGCATAACTTCTTTAATTCCAGATATTACCAGTTCTGTACCTTCTGCAAATTCTTCTAGTCGATGACAATCCCTAAATTTTATGTTATCCGCAATTTCTTGCATTGTAACTACGTTAACCCTCTCCACCTCCACTTGGGTAAATGGAACGTCTATATTTTTCCATGCGCCTATGTAAAATTGCATGTTTTCGATTTTGGCAAATGTGTTATCGTTAAAACTCGTATATCCATTTGTAGTAAAGGTAGCAAATGGTTCTTCGGTTGGCAAACATAATTCCATTCCATTGTTATATGGTAATGTGACATAACCGTCTGCAACAAGAGCTTCTCTATTATTGTAAACACGTAAAAACGTATTTTTGTGGTAACCCTTTTACGTAGTAGACGTCTCTTTGTCCTTCTTTATGCGCCAAAACTGCTACATAGGTATATTTATTTTTGTTGTTAAAAGTGCACGCGGATACGCTGTACTCTCCAGAGGGTACTAAGTTTTTCCACCTGGGGCAGAAATAATCTCCTAGTCTCTCCTTTAATTTTGCTATCTTCTGTTCTTTTTCCAAAAAATGTTTAAATTCCTTTTTAACCGTAGCTGTATTTTCTGAATACTCTATCTTCCTCTTCTTTAATTCTTTTTTCTCCATTTCTAATTTCCGTTTCTTTACAGATAATACAGAAATATAGGAAATTGGTGTTACTTCTTTCAGCACAAAAGGCATTAGCTTACTATTTTTGTTCATAGTCTTTATTAGAACTTTGGGTATAATACTACATATAAATACCAGTCCGAGCTCCTGGATGTCGATATCTTCCGGGATAGTGCTAAATAGTGTGGAAGGCCGGGTAAAGAATGCATCTCCAGCCTTAATATAGCGTTTTTGAGAAATTCGAACATTTTTCTCTTTATTACTCGTATCTTCTATGATATCTATATAAATAATAGGTAAGAAGTTGAAACTAAATGCAGAAAGATAATAATTTACAAAATTTTTTCTTGCGGTGGGTTCCAACTTATCTGTTAATTTCCTTGTATTACTGTTCCCCCAGTATACATATTGCAGTATATTGTTAAATATACAATCCTTTTATTATTTTTATTCAGTATCCTTTAATTCATCTGATTAAATGATTTGCTTAATATTTACTGATACAACAGCTCATTTCATTCAATTTGTTTAGATAAATTTTTAATTTCTCACTAGGTTGTGTCTACTGATACAACATACGTAATGAAATATTACCTTTTTATCTGGTGATATCATTTAAATTGTTTTTATATCTTGTAATATTAGTTCAATATATATATCTGCTTTTAGTCGAAATTTCAATAATTTCGACGTATTGGCCTGGCCGTTCTTCAAAGGAAAAAAGAACTACATTCCTGGCTAATACCACGCAGAATATTGAATTACATCTCCTTCGAAAACCGTGACGTCGATGGACCATTTTGCCGATAAGGACATCTGTGGTGATTCGCAACTGATAGCGGAATGGCATAGTACACTGACGCGTTTCGAACTTCTTGGGTCTCTTCAAGAGTACCGTAATGCTTTCCAGTTCAGAGTTTCTAATCCGTCCTGAAGATTCCGTCCTCCGACAATATAGCTTCACTAGGTAGGAGCCTTATAGATTAATTTTTCTTTATACGTAGCGTTAATGATGTGCTCAATTTTATATAACCAACAGATATACAGTCCACAATAATTTTTCATATTTTCATTAACAATGGCACACCACGATTTGTTCACCACGATTTTCGGAGTATGTCCATTCCTAGTACCACATCGGAGGAAAGTCCACAAAGGTGTCCAAAAGTTTCGTGGAAACGGTCCTCTCCAAGCTGTATCTCTACGTGGTATGTTTCGGGATCGGTAACCGTCTCTCCAATGGGCAGACGGACGGAACTTGCCGGGACTGGAGTTTTCGGTACTCAAAGCGCATCCCACAGTCTGGCTAGTCTGTCTCCCACATAAGAGATCATGGCTCCGGTGTCGATCAGGGCTTCTGCGGTGCCATAGGGAATTGTGACGGACAGATGGAGGCGGTGGTCCACAATAGATGAGACGTCATGGGGGACGTGACTATACTGAGTAACGGTGGGTGCGGCCTCTTGGGAGTGGTTGCTTGATGCGGATGATGAAGTTTCATAGGTGTGGGGGGTGAAGCTTGCTGGGGGCGGTTATTTGACGGTTCTACGGTTTCCTATGTCCGACGGGGCAGCAGAAGGTGAGGCGTATTGAAGCTTTGCGGCACCGGCCTCAGGTTGTTGCAGCACTCTGACCGTGGACACGGACAATCGCAGGACATTACTCCATCTTCAGCAGAAGATCCGGGAAGCTCTTGATACTGACTGTGGAAATGTACAGCCTGCCCACTTCGCCGGCACTCACGGTTCCTGTCTGCGGGTCTTCTGGTGGATGGGGGCATTGCTGCAATCTCATTTTCCATGTTTTGTGCTTCGCTGGGGGTCGGGACCCAAACGTTGAAAAACATAAATTGTCTTTTTCATATCGTGTACCATAATAAAGTCACACTTCAAATACAAAAATTGATATTCCAACACAAGAGTAGAATTATATTGTAAAAAGAATTAATTACTCAGTTAATGATATACTTTTAATGGCGTGTTATTATTGAACATTGGAACATACTACGACTGATAAAAGAGATATGAATATGAAAAGTCTAACGCAGTACAAATGTCCTTATTTTATTAAACTTTGTACTTAGAATATCAAATCAATGTTATCATTATAAACAAATAAAATTAAATACATTCATCATGTTGTAATAGTAAATTGTGCTGAATACGATACTGCCTAATACAAAATTATGGCAGTAATGGACGTTGAAACATCGTAAAACTGCTGCTGTTAACAGGTATATTACTTGATTTAAAATGATACTATGGCACATCTAATATTTACCAAATCGAAAAATGAATGCCACTTGTGGGCCGTAAAAAGAAATATTACATTATGAGGTAATTTCAAAATTGATGTTTTTATAACAGAAATAAAAGTCAGGGATAATACGTTCGTTTTATGTTTAAAAAATATTAAGCCAGTGGATAAACCAAATATTGGGGAAGATTTGTCTATATCACAAGGTTTTATTGTTATAATAGTTGAAATTTGGAAAAAAGTTTAAAATCCATGAGGCTTCACTGGTTTCCAGGAAAAATATTATGAATGTAGTCATCCACGGAATGGATTGTCCTCAAAGTAGGTACCTACTCATGAACATTTGTGAAACGTTAGTAAATGGATTTGAAGGAGTTGCCGCTTCATGTTCCTTTCTCTGCAGGTTTAAAAATTCGGCATTGTGCTCTACGTCGTCTTTTTTGTTTTGAATAATTGTTAATTGCTTATACAAACTTGGTATATTCAGATCAATTGCCTGTAATGTTGTGATGATGATTGATTGAAACACTATTTGTTAACATCATTTATTTCATGTTCAAGTGAAAAATCATAGCCGGTATAAAAATAAATGCGATGAATTAGTTGAAATTTATATTATTCTCATGAAGAGTACCTAGATTAGAAAGATTCTATTTGAGATTTGGTGGACGACTGACTGTGTTTTTGTACGTCGTAACATATTTTTTGATAATGTCGGCGTTTTTATAGTTCTTTGTAGTTTTCAACATGAGGTTGTTGGATTAGAAATATTGTTGATATTATTTCCAACTATTGATAATAATAGAAAACAGGCGTAAAATACCTTTCAAAAAGATTAAATTTGTCGTACTGAACAATACTATTTCTTTGTTTGCTTTCTAATATACTTTTTTACAATGTTTTGCTATTTAAAATAGGGGTGTCAAAGATACGGTCCGCGGGCCACGACCGGCTCTCAGGACATTGGAATGCGGCCCGCGCTGCTGGGGCCTACCAATCACAGCCTCCTGCTGTGCTCGCCGAATTTCTCAATTATTACTACATAAAAACAACATAGAACATAATTATTCTCTATAGCAAAGATAATATTACTGATCAACAAACTAGTTAGCATAATAGAATAGTTCTGGTACTGTAGTGTTTTTCTGTTGAAGAAATGGCGTGACACTAAATTAGTCCTCCTTAATCCATAAAAAAGAGGTGCTATGTAACCCAGGTAAATGAGATTCGAAAGAATCTTTAAATATACCCGAATCGAGAAGTGGCAGATCAATCACAACGGTCCTATACTCGATAGTCGAAATTGTGTAAAGTGAGTCAGAGCTATCTAATCAACACTTTGGTTAAAGCGCAGTTGCCATATGTATTCTAGAGAGAAATGCTGTATTTTATAAATACACTTCAAATCCATTGTGTCAATATTTCAGGTACAAAAGATGCAATGTAATTAAGTCAATACCAATTTAATATATTTATTTCAAATTTCAAGCAGACTAATAATAATTAGTTTACTTGAAATGTGAAATAAAGTGTTTATGTATATTTTTTGAACGCAAAGTTTGTTGTGAAAAACTCGCCGATTTGACAATGTTGGAGAGTCGCTTCAATGTTCCGGCTTTGAGAACGAGATAGATAGATCGAGCTACGCGAATGAGACAGTGATAGTAAACAGTTATGTGAGGTGTTTATTCTCTTCATGAGCGTAACATCAGTATTTGTGTTGTGGTTTTGTGTGATAAATCGGTTATTATTGGTATTTATTGTAATATTTATATCGGTATATTCAGTGACAATAATGGCGGAGTGTAGCGGTGTTGGCGATAAAAAACGGCGTCGTAACAATTTAATTCGGGAAGAAAAAGTCCTCATATTAAATGTGTACGAAGGACTGCGTGCCATGGACAAACAGTTGGGTGTTAGTGACGCTGTGATTAAGTGCAGTTATTTAACTAAAGTTTCTGAGAGTACTATATACAATATTCTAAAGAAATCGCGGGACGGATCTTTGACAAGAGAACGAGGTGAAAACTGTAAACCGGAAAGTAGGGGAAGAAAGAAAATTGTTTTGGACGACCAAACACGGAATGCTATACGTAGGGAAATACATTCTTTTTATTTTAGGAATGAAATCCCCTCGGTAGCTAAATTGAGCAAGGTAATAGAAGCTGATGATACTTTACCAAACATCAGTGATAAAGTTTTGAGACGAACTTTAAAATTAATGAATTTTCGTTACCAAACAAGAAGTAGAAACAGTGCCTTAATTGAACGAAATGACATTGTGGAATGGAGGAGAAATTATTTAAAACAGATACGACAGTTTCGTAACGAAGGACGGCACATATATTATCTTGACGAAACATGGTTAAATGAAGGCCACACTGTGTCAAAAGTGTGGCAAGACATGAATATACGAAGCAATCGACAAGCCTTTATGGAGGGTTTCTCTTCCGGTTTAAAGCTCCCTCTGGGAAAGGACGTCGACTGATTATCACTCACATTGGCAGCGAGGAAGGATTTGTAGAAGGTGGATTACTAAGTTTTCAGTCCAAAAAAACTGTCGATTACCATGAAGAGATGGATGGTAACCGGTTTGAAACATGGTTTAGATCAATTTTAACAAAGGTAACTCCTGGTTCAGGGATAGTTATGGATAATGCTTCATACCACTCTCG
This sequence comes from Galeruca laticollis, assembly GCA_963921935.1. Lineage (NCBI taxonomy): Eukaryota > Metazoa > Arthropoda > Insecta > Coleoptera > Chrysomelidae > Galeruca > Galeruca laticollis. The sequence continues at coordinate 177,877,951 of OY998178.1, read as the reverse complement.
TCGACTGGAGCAAATACCTACTTCAGCTAGCCGCAAGAGGGTTATAATTGATTGGTTAGAGAGTAAAAGCATTCCGCACAACGAGGCAATGCTAAAAGTTGAATTATTGTCTCTCGTACGGAAACATAAAAGCAGTTATATTAAGTACGTTGTCGATGAAATGGCGAAAGATTTCAACGTCTCAGTTGTTAGACTTCCTCCCTACCACTGTGAGTTAAACCCCATCGAGCTGGTTTGGGCCCAAGTGAAAAATTATGTTGCGAGAAAAAACAGTACATTCAAAATGGCTGACGTTGAGAAACTGTTTGACGAGGCGCTGCATACCGTTACTGCTGAGAGTTGGCGTAAATGTATTCAACACGTATTAAAAGAAGAAATAAAGTTTTGGGATTTAGACATACGTGTAGAAGTAATGACGGAACCACTCATTATCGATATAGGAGGAGAAAGCGATGATTCTGAGGAGTCGTCAGGGAGTGATACCGCTTCCAGTTAGTCAGACATTTTACAAGTGACCTCGCAACATACCTATACTTATTGGTAATTTATTTTAGTCTTGACAAACAACTTTTTTTTAGTTTTAGTAGTAGTAAGTTGGAATTGACTTTTAAACATTTTTTTATTTTGTTTTAACTTACTTATGAACAACTTGTGATAAGTTATTATTTCAAATGTTAAAAATTGAAATTCCAGATATTTCAGTATTCGCACCCTTAAACTATGATACGCTCATGGAGTTCACTTTAAATCGGTAGATAACCGATGACGTCACTTTACAGAATTTCGACTATCGACTTTTTTATATACATCTTATTATAGCTCATCCTTAAAAATGTGTATTATTCTTGGTAACACCCTGTATATACATAATGATACCTACCATAATAATTTCGTATTTCTGTTCTCTCAAATTTAAACGCCAGAGCGTACAAGAACATTTTCTATTTATTTTTTATTTAGGACTATTAAGAACCCTTCAAAAATGATGCGCTCATGAAGTTCGCTTCTGCAACTGATTTTATGGACAGTAAGAGCGATGAGTCACTTTACAGAATTGCGACTATCGAGTATAGTCAGGTAATCGGCTTCGATGATGGTATTTACTATTAACGCCGGAAGGCGTGGTTTGTCGATACGGCGAATTTAATTTATCAAGAAAATACTTGCAACAAGTAATTTACTCTCACCACGTGGTGGAAACCAATCACAAACACTCGGTACTCCCCGATAGGACGGCAAACGAAACTAATAACGTTATGACTAATAACTTCGGTAACTTTAATTCGTTGATATTGCGGTGATAAACACAAGAAATATCGATACTTCGGTGCGGTGCGACACGATAATTATGGTTGAGCCTTAAGAAAAACACATCCAACTTCTTTGAGGATTCTTCGCGAGCTTTTGGCTAGAGGCAACTTTTTTTTAGAAAGTTTTTCACGAAAAATTACGAGAAAACTAGTTCTTATGAAAGTCCATAGAAAACTAATGGTGCCATAAATTCACCAATTACAACGTTTAACTAGAATCTCGAACAAAATACTCTTTCGTCAGAAGCGATATCAAAGCTATCGTAAACACATCGCACGTTTTTCAGTCGAAAATTAAGGCTAGAGCGTATCGAACCTTCCCGGTATCAAGAGATATTGTTTCGTAATTTTTTATGTTTATTGGTCATGCGGATCTATATTCTACCCTTCGACGAAAATATCTTACGGCAGGGCCGTACTGAGATATGGATTATTCGAAAATAATTACTAGGTTTAGTGGGGCAAAACGTAAGAAAAATAAACACGTTACAGTAATCAAACAATTAATGTTTGCAAAGAATTCAATCTGAAAAGACACAATGGAACCAATCATAAAGATAAGTTTGACGAGATCCAGCTAGAAAAACTAGGATGTTTTAAAAGTAAATTGAAGGGACAGCAATCGTTCTTTACAAATGCCAAAGTTGACAGTGATATTGCTATGAGAGCGAGTTATGAAATATTTTTTTCATCGCAAAAATTGAATATAATTTTAATTTTTGTAATGAAATAATTATATAATGAACAATTTGAAGACAAATTGTGAAATTTACCTACCCATAATCCAATACTGGAACGAATACTCTCTTAATATATTACTTTCTCTATGGTACAGCACACGTCGTTCTAGCCGAAGGCAACTCTGGTTTATTCTATTCTTAATGGATAGATTTGACTGAAAGGTCATAATAAGAATAATGTACTTTTATTCTCAATATTGTCTCCTTTCTTTGTAACTGGCCAAATATAGAGTTGTATAAAGGAATCATATGAAAAACTACCATTACAATCAAATAGCGTAAAAATGTGAATTAATGATGGCAATAAACTTGGATATTAGCGACTGTGAAATATAAAAGAGATAAAAATACTAGACTGATACCCTACATTTCCTCTATAAGAAATACATGGGCCAAAGTGAATTTTCAGACTCAACTACTACACCCTCATAACTTACATCAAGCACCAGATTCTAGAACTTATACCTAAGATATCTCATATTCATCATTTTTGCCGATGAAACATTGCACGCAATCTCGCTTTGCATTTCAAATTGCGATACCAAATCTACTTTATTAAATAAACTAAAAGTTATATGAAATTCTATCTAGTAAATGCTTCGTCCATTTATCAAGATGCAATTGAACACATGCAGCATGTGTGTTCGTTCGTTCTGCCCTGGTGCAGATGATATCGGTAATTGACTTCGTGAAATATTACTTACGTATAGGACGTGAGCAGTATCTAATATTGATGTATCAGAAGACGTGCTTTAGTTGCCTATTTTTTTTATTGGAATCACTGACAATATTGTAAATTACTAGAAAATGATAAGTAATGTAGTTTAATGCAGTTTACGCTATATATATATATATATATATATATATATATATATATATATATATATATATTTTAAAATCAGAAAATCAAAACAGATGATTATTCTGTGGTAATTATCGACCGTACTATTTATATAAACAAAAGGTGATGATTGTCGGGTATGCGGTCAGTATAAGAAATAAAACTCTATATTCTCATGCTCAATATTTCGCTATTGTTCAATAGCATCATCAGGAGACACTACAATAATTAAAATATAAATAAAATGACAAAGATAGGAACACAAATACTTACAAATGTTAAGAGTCAGTAAAAGTTGATGTACACCACACTAAGGTACTAACTAGACTAATTGCTAATGATTAATTTGTAAAAATGGTTGTGGTGTGAATTGATAAAAACAAGAAACAATTTGAGTTAAAAACAAAACAATAAAATAAATAATCTGAAACGTATGAATAAATGGGGTGACAAAACAACAATATTAAAATGAATTTAAAATGTGACAATGAATATCACTAAGTTTATTAGTATCAGATTTGAGGTTGATAGCATCCTTTTGTTTGTTGATGTGATACATTTCGAAAAATAAACGATTTCTGTATTGTTCAACTTTCTGGAGAATCTCTGTATCGTCATAATTAAACGTATGAATTATAATTTAATTGTACAGAGGTGGTAGGATCCTTATTTAGTTCAATATAAGTTGACTCATCTCGTAATAACAATTCAGTTCTCTCAACATAATTTGATCTATTAATTGCAACCGTGAAACCTCCTTTGTCTGCTTGTAAAATATAAAGTTCCGGATGAGATTTCAAAAAACATTTAATTTTATTAAACATTTTAGTGTGGATGGAGAATTTATTACGTTTGGATTTATGCAGGAAGTTAGTTATAATATTAGTAGCACGGGCTCTTAATATATCTTTGGAATCCGTAGTTGATTGCATTTCGAGAATTAAACGTTACATTGATGGAGTCAGGGCCGAGTTGTACATGTTGATTCCAACTAATATTTTATTAGATTATGAAATTAGGCTCAAAACAACTTTTAAACAGGATTAAATCTAACAATATTAAGAAATTCAATAAAGCAGTTGATAGTTTGCCCGATAATAATGCAGTATTTATTGACAATAACAAATGGTTTAGAAACCTGTCAGATTTAGATATTCCCAAGGATATAGCAGACTTTTTATCTCTCGGGCCTAAATTTAGTGTTTCTCCTGATTCGTCCAATATTAGATTGGATATTTTTATGGCCGATTTGGAAAATATTATTGATGATATACCTACGGATTCCAAAGATATATTAAGAGCCCGTGCTACTAATATTATAACTAACTTCCTGCATAAATCCAAACCTAATAAATTCTCCATCCACACTAAAATGTTTAATAAAACTAAATGTTTTTTGAAATCTCATCCGGAACTTTATATTTTACAAGCAGACAAAGGAGGTTGTACGGTTGCAATGAATAGATTAGATTATGTTGAGATAACTGAATTGTTATTACGAGATGAGTCAACTTATATTGAATTTAATAAGGATCCTACCACCTCTGTACAAAGAAATTATAATTTGTTAATTAAAAAGTTATAAACCAAACCGGAACTTCCCGATGATATCGCTAAGTTATTATTCATTCATAATTCCAATTTTCCCAAGTTGTATTGTTTACCGAAAATACATAAATTGGAGATACCCCTTCGCCCGATAGTTAGTTCCATCAATTCTACTACTTACAAGATATCAAAATTTTTATCTGATATTCTACAAAATGCGTTTCAGGATCACACAAATTATAATATTAACGACACTTTCTCTTTTGTCAATGCTATCAGAGGCTGTATATTACCAAAGAATTACATACTTATTTCTTTAGATGTAGTATCTTTATTTACCAACATCCCATTAAACTTAATTACCAATATTATTGATGAAAAATGGTTTCTGTTGGAACCCTTCACTACATTATCCAAGGATAGTTTTTTATCATTGGTTACATTTATTTTTGATAACACTTTTTTCAGTTTCAACAACGTATTTTATCGCCAAATTTTTGGCACACCGATGGGATCCCCCATCAGTCCTGTTCTAGCCACTCTTGTCTTTGACGAGCTACTTGACAATGTAATCCCTAAATTGCCCTTCAAATTACCTTCAAATTACCTTTTTTGTATGAATATGTCGATGACATAATTTGTGCTGTTCCGTTTGATAAGACTGATTTTACACTTAATGTTTTCAATTCATTTGATAATCATTTACAATTCACTATCGAATTGGAGAGTGGGGCCAGCTTACCATTCTTGGACACTAGAGTAATGAGATCCGACAACAACATTATCTTGTTAGATTGGTATCAAAAGCCAACATCATCTGTAAGGTTTTTAAATTTCTACTCTGATCATCCTAAGAGTCAGAAGTACAACTTAGTATTAACAATGAAAAATAGAATTCTACACGTCAGTGATGAAAAATTTGTGATTAAGAACTTAAGATCGTTATTTGATATTTTCGTTAACAACGGTTATCCTAAACATATTTTAAAAAAATTAATTTATAACACAGACTTCTACGATGGTCAGGTTGACAATTTCAATCAACAGGCTACTCTGTACAAAAGACTTCTTTACATCAATAATTTAACTCAATTGATTTTACCACTGTTCAAACAGTTCACCAATTTCAGAGTTGCTAAATACAATTTGACAACTATTTCTCTCCTTTTTTCGAAAATTAAAGATAAAACACCTTTATTATTACAAACCAACGTGATTTACAAAATAAATTGCTCGCAGTCTCCGGGATGCTACGTTGGTCAAACTTCTCAATGGTTAAAAAACCGTATTACTCAACATAGAAGTGATTGTCGAGTAGGCAAGAATAACTGTGTAGTGGTGGATCATTTTATAAAGACGGGCCATACGTTCAATTATGACGATACAGAGATTCTCCAGAAAGTTGACCAATACAGAAATCGTTTATTATTCGAAATGTATCACATCAACAAACAAAAGGATGCTATCAACCTCAAATCTGATACTAATAAACTTAGTGATATTTATTGTCACCTTTTAAATTCATTTTAATATTGTTGTTTTGTCACCCCATTTATTCATACGTTTCAGATTATTTATTTTATTGTTTTGTTTTTAACTCAAATTGTTTCTTGTTTTTATCAATTCACACCACAACCATTTTTACAAATTAATCATCAGCATTTAGTCTCGTTAGTACCTTAATGTGGTGTACATCAACTTTCACTGACTCTTAACATCGGTAAGTATTTGTGTTCCTATCTTTAATATTTCAATTATTGTAGTGTCTCCTGATGATGCTATTGAACAATAGCGAAATATTAAGCATGAGAATATAGAGTTTTATTTCTTATACTGACCGCATACCCGACAATCATCACCTTTTGTTTATATATATATATATATATAAATTGTTTATTTAATTTTTAAAGACATTTAACTAGTAGTTAATACATTTTTATTTAACGTTTCGGTCTTTCCATGACCTTCATCAGAAATAAAATTTTTGTTATAACTTCGACAGAACGTTCATTTGATTATTCAATATATTTTATAGATGTTTTAAGACGTATTACATAACAGAAAACATCTAAAACATCTATAAAATATATTGAATAATCAAATGAACGTTCTGTCGAAGTTTTAACAAAAATTTTATTTCTGATGAAGGTCATGGAAAGACCGGAACGTTAAATAAAAATGTATTAACTACTAGTTAAATGTCTTTAAAAATGGTCTTCAATCCCAAGAATACAGAAGAAACAATATATAACTAAATAAAAAAGACCAAGAACCAAAAAAAGCGAAACTATATATATATTTTTTTTATTATATATCTATATCGTTATTTTATAGTTTTAATAGTTATATTTCAATAGATATATGAATATAACAATATAAAATATTATTCGTCGACGTTTTCACAATTTGTGATTGTAGCGACACTATTACACACACACCTTTAGCAGCGTATGTAACCTAATTTACTTTTAACAGTAGTTGTCAAACAATGCCCGGCTAAGATAAATATTAATTTCTGTATTTTGAAAGATAAATTAATTCACAATTGACATAATCACTGTTGTCTCAGGATCAAAAAATTTTAAATAATAATAATTCAAATTATCAAAATCAAATATTATTCTATATTCAGAATCTCGAGTAACTGTTTATTCATGATAATAAAAGGCACTTGAATTATCTTATGACATTTACAATTTTACTGTCACTGGAAATTAAGCAAATGTTACTGATTAGATCAAAGTTTCTATAGCATGCAAAATGTTAAATACGATGAAAATAGATACTGAATGAATACCACAGTGAGTTGGAATCAAAATTATATATTATACGATCAAATAACAAAATTACAAAAGTATTTATTGTTTCCCAAAAATATTATAAACGAAACAAAGATAATACTATCTACCAACCTTAATATTAGTACAACCTATTCTATAAATCAACTAATTAAAAGTTCAACTCGTCTAATATATACTTGACGTGTATCAATGTCAAATAACGCAATTTTTCGTTCAAATTGTCTATACAAAAATTTTTCACTTGATGTAAAATCTTATATGTGTAACGTTAATTTGGTTTAGCTCAAATTATGATATAGATACATCTATTTTCGAAATGTATTTAAAAAAGGGCCTGTTATTTCTCGGGGAATAATTTTAAACTGGAGTGGACTCACCAAATAGGACAGGAAATCTTGTACGTATTCTAAATGTATTCAGAATTCTGCAAAATTTTCTAAATATATGATTTAGAAACTGGAACCACTTACACTTGTTACGATGCAATTCTTCTACGAATTATGCACGCACTGGCTTTATAATGTATGGCTTTATGATCTGATTGTATAGTTATACAATTTCTATTAAATTCTCAAAAGATTTGAGACAACTCTTATTACGATGTTGTCTCGTGGGGGTTTCATTCAACTTCCTAAACTTTGTTCAAATAAATAAATCTCTTCTCCTGTGGTTCCGAAAAATTCCTTTTTTAAAAAAAATACTAATTTATGTTTCCATATAACAAAGAGAGATTTGAATTCTTTTATTACCATTGTAATTCTGATAGCAGAGACATCTGTATTTTAAAATTTCAAATATATTTTCCAAATCATAATATAATCTATCTATCATTAGATATATTCTGCATAAACGTCATCAGAAATTAAAATGTCAAATTTGATTTGTGTACCGAATCTTTCAAAATTATTGATTATACATATAATACAGTGTGTATCGAAAGTATTGCATACACATATAAATAATATTCCTTATTCTAATGTTTCTTTTAACTTTTAAATAGAGGAACTGTATTAATATATGTATATATATATATATATATATATATATATATATATATATAGGGTAAACTTTTTTATTGGGGAATGTGGCAATGTGAGAAAGATAAATAGATAATTCTAAGCTTTCATTTCATAAAATCAAATGTAATAATGTGATAGTGACAATATGATCAAAGAATGTCTAATAACAAAACCTAATTGGATAAAAAATCTTACAAATTTGGACATTCCTGATGGTATTAATAAATTGCTATCACTAGGACCAATATTAATATAGGTTTTGACATTCCAATAAAATAATTTTCAGAAGATGTTGAAAATACTGTTTCGAAACAGCATACTGGTATAGTCCCTAAATCCGACTCAGTCTAAGGCATGTATGGAAGTTAAAATTATGGCGGACGCGCAGGGATTTCTTAGAATTGTTTACGATTATAACTATCTTATCTAGACATTGTGTTTGTGACCCGACTTATCTAGAAAATGCCAGAGCTAATCGTTTTTGTGTAAGCCGAGATCTAGAATTATCTAGTAAAAAAGGCACTAATACATAAATAAGCGATCAGGGAGAGTTCAGTTCAGTTGATAAAGTGATCTCGTGAAATAAACAACAATACACCGAAATAGCGAATAGTGTTGATATAAGTTAATAATTAAGTTTGTGTGTATATAAATTCAGTGTTAGTGAGTAGTTTAGTGTTTAAATAAATTCGTAAGTAACCATACCGTGTGTTTAAAGTTTATCCCACCCGTTTACTGTTTGAATAATTGATAAAAACCTTACATTGGTGTCAGAAGTCGGATAATATAAATAAATTGCTACGTAAAAATGGCCAAGAGACTATGTGACTTGAAAGTGACTGAGTTAAGAGCAGAATTGAAAGATCGTGATTTGGAAACGACCGGTAAGAAAAGTGAATTAGTAGAAAGACTTAAAGTGGCCCTGGAAAATGACGGCTTTGATCCAGAAACAGTTTTATTTAATGACGAGGCTCCCACCTTAATCTCGTCAATTTCTGCTAATATGGACGAGAAGATTTCTGCTATGAAGAACGATATTTATGCAATGGAGAGAAAATTTCAACGAATATGAAGAACAGCATTTCTGCTAACCTGGACGAGAAAATTTCTGCCATGGAAGAGAACATGGACGAGAAGATTGCAACTATAAAGAGCGATATTTCTACTTTGGAGAAGAACGATATATCTGCCGATATCTTCTTAATGGAAAACAACATTGCCGCTGACGTTGAAAATGAAATTTCGTCTCTAAAATCTGAAATTAATAATAAAATGTCAACGATGGACGAGAAAATCAAGGAGACAGATACAAGGACTCAAGACACGCCAGCGGAAGAAAAGAAGACCGAGCAAACAAAACCTTGCAGGCCAGAAACACACCCTAAGTCAGAAGACATTGATAGTTTTACCCGAGTCAAGGCCCCAACGATCGATGGAAAAATGTCGTGGGCCAATTATGTGAAACAATTTGAAGCAGCCACTAGAGTGAATAATTGGTCCGATGAAGAAAAGATAGTGAACTTAACTATCGCGCTTCGGAGAGACGCCTTAGATGTACTTCAGACGATACCTTTGGAAGAAACGGATGACTTCGAGCAGCTGAAGAAGAGGTTGGACATGCGATACAGTCATGAACATCTAGAACATTTTCACCAATCCCAGCTAAAGAACCGAAGGCAGAAACGTGATGAATCCCTTCAAGAGTATGAAGTGGACATTGCCCGACTAGTTAGATTCGCTTATCCGTCAGCACCAGAGAACATGATGGAATGTCTGGGCATCCAGACCTTTATTGATGGCTTACGTGACCCCGATATGCAGAGGACGCTTCGTTTAGCCCATCCGAAAACATAAGTCCACGCATTGATTGCTGCTCTTGCATATGAAGCAGCCACGATGGCTTCGGGATACACAAACCTTTGTTTTATCCCGTGTATGACCTTACAGGAAGAAGGTGATGAGGACAGACTTGACCAGATCGTCAACTTGTTGAAAGGTATGGTAGACAAGAAGCCGAATAAAATCAGGTGCTGTAATTGGGGCGAGCTAGAACATGCACGCAGTTCGTGTAAGCGTCCTACGACTCCAGCAAACCGAGAACCTCCTAAATGCAAAGCAGCCACGAAGAGCTCGCGGTACAACAAGGGTAGGACCATGCATGAAGAAGATGACGATGTCAAACTCAACCAGATCGTCAACTTGTTGAAAGGTGTGGCAGACAAGAAGCCGAAGAAGATCAAATGCCGGAAGTGTGGTGAGCTAGAGCAGGTACGCAGTCCGTCTAAGCGCCCCAAGACTCCTGTAACCCAAGAACTCCAGTCACAGGGGAAATCAGACAGGGATGAACATCCAGCTGATGTGAATCACCGAAAAGCCAACTCTTTGCCTAGACGGTCAAAGGTAGACTATTCACAATGCAACAAGTCGAAATCTAAGGAAGTTGCAGCTTCAAAAATTACTCTAGTCAACGAGGAATGGTCACCCACCAGGATCAGAGAAGATCAGGAGAATTATCCTCACTTGAAGATGATCCGTCAATGGAAGGAAGAAAATCGGTGACCTACCTGGCAAGTAGTGTTAAGATTGTCACCGAAGCTCAAGGCGTATTGGACTCAGTGGGACTCCCTTGTCATGGAAGAAGGGCTGTTGAAAAGAGTCCTTGCAAACGATGATGGTTCCGAGATGGAGGACAGCTAGTTATCCCGAGAAGGAGAGTAGCTGAAGTATTAAAGAAGTTACACGACAGTCCATCGGGAGGTCTTCTGGGAGTGAAGAAAACCCTCCAGCGTATCCGTGGAGGTTTTATTGGATGAACAGCTCCGATAATGTGAAGGACTGGTGTAAGAAATCTACGACTTGTGCTACGAGTAATGGACCACATCGCACGAAAAGGCACCTATGAAATAGCATAATGTTGGAAGCCCTTTCGAAAGGATTGCTTTAGACATCACTGGACCATTTCCGACGACAGAAAATGGTGGTAAATACATCCTGGTTATAAGGGATTATTTCACATAGTGGGTGGAAATTTACGCGATCCCGAATCAAGAGGCCACAACTGTCGCGGATGCATTGGTGGAAGAATTTATCAGCCGATATGGAGTGCCCTTGGAAATCCACAGTGACCAGGGAAGAGATTTCGAAAGCCATCTATTCCAGGAGATTTGTGACAAGCTGGGAATGAAGAAGACCAGGACAACAGCATTACATCCACAGTCAGATGGAATGGTCGAGAGAATGAACAGGACTATTGAAAAATACCTGTCCAAAGTAGTTGCAGCCATCAGAGAGATTCGGACCAGTATCTTTCCCTACTCGCATTGGCTTCTCGATCTGCCGTCAATGAGTCCACGGGTGAAGCATCGGCGAAAATCCTGTTTGGACGTGCAATGAGGCTTCCTTGTGACCTGGAATTTGGCTGTCGGTCTGGAGAAGATCTAGCAGGCGAAGACTACGTGATCCAATTGAGAAGAAGACTGCACGATATCAATAAATTCGTTCGAACGAATCTTCAAGTTGCCAGCGACAGAATGAAGAGTCGGTACGACACGCAGGCCACAGAAGGCGGTTTTAAAGAAGGGGACAAAGTATGGTTACACAACCCGACGAGGAGAAAAGGATTTTCTCCAAAATTACAAAAATCCTGGGAAGGTCCATAATTAATCAAGAAAAGGATCAATGATGTTATATATCGTATAAGCAAGATCCCTAACGGAAAACCAAAAGTAGTTCACCAAAACCGACTAGCGCTATTCGAATTAGACCATGACCTAGAGAAAGGAGTAAACCATATTCGAGATGTGTCTGACCCTACCTTCGATGAGTTTATGGGCGCGTATGGAGGTATCGGGAAAGCTAGATATGGAGTCACTTCAGAACAACGACAAGATTTGTTCACTCTCCCGGAAGATTATTCACTGGCATACAACATCCCCGTCCGTCTCAAGAACGCACGAGGGTTGGCATTCGTCTTTCGAAAGAAGTTCGTGCAATTAGAAAAACTTGAAGACAAGATTCCAGCCTTTGGCAAGACACTCAAACTGAAACATAATTCGCGTTACGTCTTTTCCGTGGTAACTAAAAATGAATTTCAAGATCGATCTACATACCGCGATGTTTGGAAAGCACTTTGAAACCTCCAAGACCATGTGTTAGAATTCAGCGTGAAGAAACTAGCTATGTCTAAGATAGCGAGTAACCAGATGGATTGGCGAGTCGTCAGGAACATGGTAGAGGTTATCTTGCGAGATACCGGTGTCCAGATATTAATATGCAGCTACAACCCCCGTTATCAGTATCCGATGAAGACGGTGCCCTGCTATTTCCATGAGATCGGAAAGTGTAGAATTGGGGCCAGTTGCCAATTCAAACATCCAGTCTCGGCTAAACAAAAGTTCCAGGAGGAACTTCCATTTAAGGAGGGGGTAATGTTACGAAACAGCGCACTGGTATAGTCCCTAAATCAGACTCTGTCTAAGCCATGTATGAGAGTTAAAATTATGGCGGACGTGCAGGGATTGTTTACAATTCTAACTATCTTATCTAGACATTGTTTTTGTGACCAATCTTATCTAGAATATGCCAGAGCCAATACTTTATGTTTAAGCCGCAATCTAGAATTATTTAGTAAAAAAGTCACTAATATATTAATAAGCGATCAGGGAGAGTTCAGTTTAGTTGATAAAGTGATCTCGTGGAATAAACAAGAATACACCGAAATAGCGAATAGTGAAGTGTTGATATAAATTAATAATTAAGTTTGTGTGTATATAAATCAAGTGTTAGTGAGTAGTTTAGTGTTTAAATAAATTCATAAGTAACCATACCGTGTGATTAAAGTTTATCCCACCCGTTTACTGTTTAAATAAATAATAAAAACATAACAATACACTTAATACTATTAAAGATACCGACACTCGTTCTATCACTACTGCAAGAATAATTAATGTAATTACATTGACTGTCTCGACCCTTACTTCGTGGAATATGCTCATATTAGTGTTTTTAAATGAAACTCAAGGTCTCTAGTTAATTCCACAATATAATACAAGTTATTGAAAATTCTAAAAAATTGACAATTGTTTCGATAAATCAATATCATCGTCAGAATAGAAGTTACATTTCATTTTATGCCTACCTGATGTTTAGTAGTTAATTTTGGCTAGACCAAGAAGTAACCTAACTTGTGATTGGCTTAATATATGTTTATAGAAAAAAGAAGAAGATGTGTTATTACAAATATTGAAGCTTAGATATTATTAGCCCTATGGTGATATCCTGGATATCATTTTTTCAGTTAAGATCAGTATAACTGTGCAATGATATAGAAAACCAGGAAAACTATATCTGCTGATCTTTACAATTATCACTTAAGAAGACAATTTATTAGTGGAGAATTCCCTAGATTTAACTGTTCATTGACAACTTCATATTGTGGGTTTCTTAAATGTCTTCTAATTTCCAGTTCTTCAAGGAAATCTAGTTCTTGTTTCTTTTCACAAATATGCAGTACTTCTAGTTCTGTGTTAGGTGTCAATGAATGATTGGTGTCAGCTAGATGTTTTGCGTAGTGGGATTTATCTGGTTGTTTTAATCTATATGCTCGTAAGTGCTCACTGTATCGCACTTCAAAATTCCTAAGGGTCTGACCCAAATAGACAGCATTAGATTCTGGACATTTGAGTTTATATATACCTGACTTCTTTAATAGTGGTTTTTTTGTTTTTACATTTAACAATTTTGTACTAACGTTACTTTCTGTTTTAAAAGAAATTGTTGTATTCGTTGCTGAAGATATTATCTTTGAAATATTATTAGAAATATTTCCTGCACATGTGATGGTTTTATAAAAACAAAAATACCACTATTAAAGAAGTCAGGTATATATAAACTCAAATGTCCAGAATGTAATGCTGTCTATTTGGGTCAGACCCTTCGGAATTTTGAAGTGCGATACAGTGAGCACTTACGAGCATACAGATTAAAACAACCAGATAAATCCCACTACGCAAAACATCTACTTGACACCAATCATTCATTGACACCTAACACAGAACTAGAAGTACTGCATATTTGTGAAAAGAAACAAGAACTAGATTTCCTTGAAGAACTGGAAATTAGGAGACATTTAAGAAACCCACAATATGAAGTTGTCAATGAACAGTTAAATCTAGGGAATTCTCCACTAATAAATTGTCTTCTTAAGTGATAATTGTAAAGATCAGCAGATATAGTTTTCCTGGTTTTCTATATCATTGCACAGTTATACTGATCTTAATTGGAAAAATGATATCCAGGATATCACCATAGGGCTAATAATATCTAAGCTTCAATATTTGTAATATCACATCTTCTTCTTTTTTCTATAAACATATATTAAGCCAATCACAAGTTAGGTTACTTCTTGGTCTAGCCAAAATTAACTACTAAACAGCAGGTAGGCATAAAATGAAATGTAACTTCTGTCATTCTGACGATGATATTGATTTATCGAAACAATTGTCATTTTTTTAGAATTTTCAATAACTTGTATTATATTGTGGAATTAACTAGAGACCTTGAGTTTCATTTGAAAACACTAATGTAATTACAAATTATGTTCATTCAACATTAGAGAAAACACAACCATCTTTCTTTCGTTACTTATTATTCAAAACAAAATAATTTTTAAAAGAACATCCCGAAATAGTAGTAACAAGGTCTGATAAAGGTTATATTACTGTAATAATGTTTAAAGAAGAATATACAAGATTATAATTAGATTTGATTGAAAATAATAACTCTTATAAAAGAATAAATTCTAATCCTACTTTATCATTACTAAGTTCATGTAACAAACTTGTTAAGAAGTTATTTGATTCCAATCAATTAGATATAAATACAAAAAAATAATCAACCACATATAATGGTATTATAGCTAAATACTATAGTTTACCTAAAATGCATAAACCTAATTTATCAGTAAGACCGATTGTAGCTTCAATGGGAATTCCTACAGAACATTCATCAGCATACGAATATACTAACTAATGAATATTTTTTAAAAGATTCTTTCCAAATTTCACAATTACTCAATAAAATGAAACGTCCATCAAATTATGTTTTGGCAAGTCTAGATGTAATGCCTTTATTTAGTAACGTATACTATTAATTTAAAATCTATTGAAAAAAATTGGGAACCTATTCGTTTATATTGTAAAAAAGCAAAAATACTTTTTTAAAAATTTTTACTTATTGATTCAATAATACTTCTTTCACTTTTGCTAATAAGTATTATAAACAAACTTTTGGTACACCCATGGGAGCAAGTATATCTCCAATTTTAGCTCCATATGTTATGGATGAATTGTTAAACATTGTTATTCCTCTACTATTTTTTTGTCTTTTTTTATAAAAAAAATATGTAGACGATATAATATTGATATTACCTAGTACAGGCATCAATGAGATAGAACAATTCAATAGTTATAATCACTACATCCGATTTACTATTGAGACAGAAGATAAAGAACAATCTGTTCCATTTCTAGACACCAGACTTATAAGAAGTGATGGTATAATTACAGTTGACCGGTATAGAAAACCTTGTAGTTCAGGTAGATATATAAACTATTTTTCATATCATAAATTTTCAACGGAAATAAATTTGATAAAGCAAATGAAAAATAAATGGTTTTAAGGATCAAAACTAACTTTTCCGCATCTGTGGCCCTGAACTATATTCAATTATAAAATTGTTACTTGTATACACTTCGGGAAATGTATTGTGCTAACAAACCGGAATTTCTCCAAAAATAACCAAAATTTTTTTATATCTGGATTTATAGGACCCGCTGAACTCTCTCTAGTCAACTGAAAATCAATAGGGTACATCTGTGAGACACCTTGAACAATATTATATCATAAAATGGATTAATCGTATACTCTCTGGAGGCTGTATTGTGCTAACAAACTGAAAATTCTCCAAAAATGACAAAATTTGGTACTTCAGGTACCATAGCACCCGTTTTACTGGCTTTAGTGAGCTGAATATCAATAGGGTTTATCTTTGAAACGCTCTGAATAATATCCAATCATAAAATTGGTCACTTGTATATACTCCGGAGGCTGTATCGTGCTAACAAACTGAAACTTCTCCAAAAATGACAAAAATATCGTACTTAAACTACTGTAGCACTTGTTGTATTGGCTCTGGTGAGCTGAAAATCAGTAGAGTTCTTCAGTGAGATGTCCTAAATAATATTCAATTGGTGAACTGTTGAACTCCGGAGGCTGTATCGTGCTAACAAACCGAAATTTCTCAAGAAATGACAAAATGTCGTACTTCAAGTACCATAGCACCCGTTGTACTGGCTCTGGTGAGCTGAAAATCAATATGGTTCACCTGTGACATGTCCTTAACAATACTCAACCATAAAATTGGTGACTTATTGCACTCCGGAGGCTGTATCGTGCTAACAAGACATGTGAGGAAAAGTGGCCGACGACAACGACGACGACATACACACAGGATTTCTTTTCTAAAAACCGTTTTTTGTGTTATTGTTGATGGAAAACGTGAAAACAACTCAAAAAAATTTTTCAAAATTCCAACGTTTTTTGAGGTAAACCAATACTTTTCTCGCATATTAGATAGGTTGGGCGTAAAAGTAATAGAGTAATCAATATCTCAGATTATACGATACACAATAAAAATTTAAATATATTATCTAATCTATTCATGAATAATGGTTATCCAAAAACATTAGTAGTACTATTTAACATTCCTCATCCAATACAAGTATATAATGAACCTAATTTATTAAATGATAACGTAGAAAATATAACGAATACAAATTTAACTATAGTTATTTGTAAAACAAGTGTCACAATGACTCGTTTTGTAGTACGAGTGAAGCCACGAGTACTAAAGAAAGTCATTGTGGTACAAGTTTTGCACAATATTTTTTATAATTCGCTTTTATTTTAAATAAAATAGAATTACATATAATCCCTATTTTTAAACTAGGGGGAGTGGTTTGAATTTAAGTTGTCAATTCTGTAGATACCTGATTGGTCAGATCACAGATGGTTTTATTCAGCAGTTCTGACTTTTGACATATTATGATGAATAATTGTGTAAATTGTAAACATACTTTCTTTTAAGCACAGGATGATTATTTGTTTAAAAAAGAGCTTCTTCGTATATGCTTGCGATCTATTTATATTATATCATGAACAGAATTATTTCTGTAATACATATTCACATAGATATCTGGTAATTCATCACAAACATCGAACGTTATGTATACCTATATATCAATCCTATACAATATCAAAATAAACAATTGACAAATCATTGATAAATAAACGTTAGCGTTCTTTATTCATTAATACTTTTAATATATAATTCATTCTAATTATCCTTTAAGAACATTTAATATAATAATTTCCTAGCTAGAACAACGATAGACCTTCATTTATAATTTGTTTCAAGGTTAAAGTCAAATGTCAAATAAAAACTACGTACAATAACCAACTGTACACTTAAAATTACTCAAAAAGTTTTCAAAGAGCTTCATTGTGACACTGTAAACAATGTTATAATGAAGTCTCTTTTATTCGCGAATTATCAAAATACCTTTTTGCATCTTTACCATATTTTAGAGAACTTACACCTAGAATTACCAAAGTTTTAAAAGAAGTAACTAACATAAAACTTGCAAATAAAAATATTGTGACAATTAATCGTGTTTTTAGTGAATTGAAAGAAATTTATCCTTACACTGAACGCTCTAATGTTTTATATAGATTAACATGTTCTACATGTGAATCTGTATGTGGGTCAGACTTCTCGCAAAATTACTAAGCGCTTAGCTCTACATAAAAGTTATTCAAGATTATACCCAAAACGTTCAGAATTAGCAGAACATGTTATCTCAACAAAACATGTAATTGATTATAACAACTTCAAAATTTTGTGTAAAGAAGACAATTACTCTAAAAGGATTTTCCTGGAAATGGCATTAATTGCTAAAGAGAATAGCTGTTTAAATAAAAGAACTGATATTCAGAATCTAAATTCAATTCATAGTTATTTACCATCATTTCACAAAAAAGATAAAAATGGAAATCAAGGCGTTATAGAGGAGAATTCTTTTCATTGATTTCCTAATATTCCATTTGAAAATAATAAGAGTATAGTAAACATTTTATAATATCATATACTAATATAGTGAATATATATAAAAATATGTTCTATGACAACATCAAATTGTCATAAATTATTATCAATTGAAAATATGCCAATGGATAGTTATTTGTATGCTAAGGACTGAAAGTGCTACTTTGTTGGACGAGTCTGACAATTGCGAGACGAGCGAAGCGAGGCGAGCAACAGACGAGTCTAACAAAGTAGTATTTCAGCCGTGGCATACACAACATTTTTTAGATGACGCATAAGATCCAAAATTTTTTCAATTACACTGAGGGAAGAAAATAAATAATAAAGAATTATAAACATTTTATTTATTGAACGATATAATGTACTTAATGATATTTGCAATGTTAATATTAATTTATTAATTATTTGCAAAAAGTAATGTGCGTCCCGAAAGTGTTTTGCAGTACGGAACTTTCACTACATGGAACACTCAAAACGCAACTTTCAGTATGTAAATGAATACAGAACGAAGTGAAAAAAAATATTTATACTTTAAAACATATTTTGAATTTATATAACATTTATTTCTTGTAGATTCTTGGAAAATGGTAATAATAAATTATCGAAAGCTTAGAATTATCTAAACACAGTTTTCTTTCTCACATTGCCACATTCCCCAATAAAAAAGTTTACCCCAACTACCCCAAACTACTTTTGTCTATATATATATATATATATATATATATATATATATATATATATATATATGTATATATATATGTATATATATTATAATTATATATTTTAACTTATTTTAGTTATTTTTATTTATAATTTATCTATATTTCTGAAGTTTATCTATGGTTGATATTTATCTATTTTTTTTATTTATTTATTGAATTGGCTAGCTCAGATTATATGATTTATATTTTTATTTATTAGTTTAATGATTTAATGGAGAGCATGAGAACACTTACTCTCGTTGGGTTCAGGATAAAATTAAACAAGAAAATATATGAAATCTGCATCCCACAAACAACCTGCGAAAATCATCTCCATCAACGCTGTGAATCGATTATATGAAACACAGTAATTCAACCTATGTGTTATGAAACCTTGCCCTGTGTTTGGCAAATGACATGTAAATGAAAATCAACAACTCAAATTTAGTTCCTATAATTATCAAACAAATGTAAAATTGAAAAGCATCATAAGCAGTAAATAAAACTTATATTAAAACAAATATAATACAGTGCAAATTACAAATACCAACTATTATTCTATACCTAAAATTATTATTGTGTAATTTGGCCAAATTTATGAATTACGTTTGAGTTTAATATGGTTAACCAAATAAATCGTTAAAAACACTAACCTGACCACAACACTAGGAAGTCTCTAGTATATTCTATTGATGTGGAATCTTCTGTACCAAAGCTGGATCTCCTTCGATCTTGTAGTTACAAACTCTATAGTTTGTATGGCAGGTAAGTTCATAAATTCTTGTTAAATCACTTAGATATTTTTGCTTATAATGTTTATGTTACGGTTATAATGGTTAAGGAAACGTATTTTCTCATTATAAAGTGATTACTTTTTGAAAATTCGGGTAGCGTCCCCTCTCAAATTTAAAATGTTTATATTTCTCACAAATTCTTATTATTTCCAAGTATTTTCTTTTCAAAATGTTCAATGTATATTGATTAAATGTTTGCAATGTCTTTTGACTTTCATTTCTAATAATTTCCCAAATATAAAATAAAATTTATAAAATTTTCTTACATGCGTCCTTCTCCATTAGCTTCGCTTCACCAACCTTTTGTTTTTCAAATCAACAAACTTTTTGTTGTCCGCTTTGTTATTTGTAAAACAAAAAACTTACTACATACTAGATAGAATATGCTTTGTCTTATCTAATGTTTTATATGTCGATAAATGTCTTTATATTTTTCTATGATTATGGATTGTTGATGTAAGATTTCAAACTAATTTACCATTCCTATTTACATACTCATTCTTTCTTGTTATTATATATACTACTCTATCCTCAATTTGTTTATACCATACACCCTCTATTTTAACTGCTCCTCTAGTATTAATATTCTCTATTTGTCTTTGATCTTCTTTTACTCTTGCTAGAGTAAATATTCCTTTAGTTTGGTGTAATGTATTTACTCCTATTTGAAATTTTCTTGGCTCGCTTCCATTATCGTTAACTCTACTTAATGCATCCGCTACAATATTTAATTTTCCTGGTACATATTTTATATCAAACTCATATTCTTGTAGAAGTAGAATCCATCTATGTATACGATTATTCGCATATCTGTTTTTTAACATGGAAGTTAGTGCTAGATGATCTGTCTCTAGTGTAAATTTCGCTCCTAGTAAGAAAAATCTTAATTTACTTACACAAAATACCCCACTAGCCATTTCCAACTCAGTTATGGAATATTTTCTTTCCGCTGCTTTTGTTACCCTGGATATGAAGCTTATGGGAACCTCCTCTTCATCTTGAATTTGTATCAAAACTCCTGCTAATCTTTCCATAGATGCATCTGTTTTCAAAATGAAAGGTTTATCATATTGTGGGTGATAAACTTTGAGTTTCTTCAAAAATATTTCTTTTAGTTCCTGGATAGCTTTGTCCCGTCTTTCATCCCATTTCCATTTTGTGTCCTTTTTTTAATAGTTCAATTAGAGGAATCTCTCTTCTACTTAAGTCTTGAATTAGTCGTTTCAAATAATTTAGAATCCCAAGGAATCCCCTCAAATTTTTTAGATTCTTAGGTGTTTGATATTCCAGTATGGCTTTAACTCTTTCTGGATTCATTGTTACTCCTGTATCACTTAGAATATATCCCAGATATTCTACCTCCTTTTTATAAAATTGGCATTTATCCAGATTTAATTTCAATCCTGCTTCTTCCAATTCTTTAAGTATAATTTTTAAATGTTCCTGATGTTTTTCTTCTGTTTCAGAGAATATAAGAATATCATCGATATAGTGCAATGTGAAGTCTTCATATTGGTTCAAGATAGTATGTAAAGTTCGTACCAGTGCAGCACAAGAACTTTGTAGCCCAAATGGTACTACGCAAAATTGATAAACAATTCCATCCACCATAAAAGCTGTATACGGCCTACTTTTTGGATCTAAAGGAATTAACCAGAAGCTGTGTTTGAGATCCAGTTTTGAAAAAATATTAGCTTTTGTAATTCGACCAAAAATACATTCTATGTTTAATGGACTTTCATATTGTTTCTTTGTATAACTGTTAATATTTCTAGCATCTAAACATAACCTAATTTCTCCTGTTTTCTTTTTAACACATGTGATGGCACTGTTGTATTGAGAATTAGATCTTTCGATAATTCCATCATTCAACATTTTTGTGATTTCATCATATACTTCTGTTTTCAGCCTGTATGGTATTGGATATGTTTTTATTTTGAAATTTTTTATCTCTGCTGTTACTTCCAATTTATGTACATATCTAGATGCTACACATACTTCCTCGTTAAATAATCGCTTATGATGTTGTAGAAGCTCATACACTCTATCTTGATATTCTCTGTTACATAACTCTTCTGAAGCTCTTATCTCTTCACCAATTTGATTTATCTTCTTCATATCAGAATTTTGTATATCATTGTTTGAAAATTGTTTAATAAAATGTATAATTGAATTTTGATATCTAATGCATCCCTGATTATAATCTATAATTATCCTATGTCTATTTAATTCATCATTTCCTAATATTATATCATATCTTTAATTTTTAACTATCAATAATTGTACTGGGATAACTTCTGCATCTATTTTTAAATTAACTATAATAGTTTGATTTGTTTCATAAAGTTTTTTATCATTGGCCCCTACTAATGATATCTTGTTAGTATTAATCACCGTAATATCATCTTGTTTCACATTTTCTATTATATTCTGATTTACTATTGAAACTTCAGATCCTGTATCTAATAAAATTTTACATTTTACATCTAATAAATACTCTTCTATGAAAATTAATTTTATGTTTTCATTACATTGTGAACCTTCATCTATAAATTCTCTTGGATGTTGATAATGAGAAGAATAGATAATATTACGAACGTAAGGACGATTTATGCAAAATTTCTTACCAAGTTTTGCTCTTGGTTTTGATCATTATTTGATCCTTCCTGTTCCTGTATTATATGATTGACCTGTCTTCTCTCTTCCTCTCTATTGTTTTCTTCTTCGTAGTTTCTTTCTGGGTTGCTCTGATTATAATTTCTTCTATCATTATAATTATTTCTTCCTTCCCCTCTATTCTGTCTCCAATTTCCATTCCTATTTCCATCATAATTTCTTCTTTCAAAGTTTGCTTGATTTCCTCGATTTTCATATTGTCTACCACCATTATTTCTGTCTCCATTTCCTTGATATCTATCTCCATTTCCAGGATTTCTTCTATTTTCAAAATTCCTATTTCCATAATTTCTATTGTAATTATCTCTTCTGAAAAATCCATTTCCATTCTCTCTTGACCTATCATTTCTTACCTCTTCATTCCTATTTTGATATCTATTTATCCCATTCGCATTCAAAATACTTCTCTCTACTCTCTGTAAGTAACATGACAAACTATCCATGGTTTTAATATTGTGGAGTGCAATAGTCTGCGATACTTCAGCA
The DNA here is from genome assembly GCA_963921935.1 of Galeruca laticollis. Taxonomy (NCBI): domain Eukaryota; kingdom Metazoa; phylum Arthropoda; class Insecta; order Coleoptera; family Chrysomelidae; genus Galeruca; species Galeruca laticollis. The sequence continues at coordinate 177,854,873 of OY998178.1, read as the reverse complement.
TTAAAGTGTCTGCCTACATATAATACCAACTCCTCTACTTTCATCACTGGTTCTAAATACTGTGCCATATTATACAATTGCATTGCATATGAATTTAGATTTTTCCCTTTATTGTAGTCGAATTTGCCAAAATATAATTTTTCCCTGAAATTTGCTTGTTGAAGTTCCCCCCAAAAATAATTTAAGAATTGATTCTCAAATTCTTCCATGTTTCTGATCTGCTCTTCTTTATTGCAAAACCAGAGTAATGCGTGGCCTGATAACATCCCTCTTATAGCTATCTTCTTCTCCATCAAATCCTTTATTCGCCTCAATTTACTTTTTACAATTTTAATAAAAACTTTTGGGTGTAATAAATTTATGTTCCCATCGAACTTAACACCTACATCCATATTTCCATTGTATATGATTCCTCCTCCATTTCTTCTCACAGTATCCTCCATTTCTTCCACCGTTTCCTGTAATTTTCTATTCATCTCTTTTAATTCCCTATTAAATGATCTACCCATGACTTCTGACCTTTTTTCATATGTTCCTGTTTGTTCCTCCAGTCTAACATTTAAATCCTGGACTTTCTGATCCACCTTCTGTATTATTTCTTCATTTATTTGACCTTGTACTTTTATATGTTCCACTTCTCGAATTATATTTTCATTTTGTTTATTGACTTCTAGTTCAATAGTTCCTGATAAATTTTCTTCCAAACCTCTACCCCATTCTTGAATTTCTTGATCAACATGTTTTTCTATCTCTTCCCGGATTTTGATTCCATTTTCTTGAATCTCCATTCTTAAATTTTTTTTTGATCTTCCATATTTTGTTGCACCTTGTCAATTTTCTTTCCAAATTCTTCATTGGTCTTCTTAAGTTCCTTAATTTCCTTACAATTTTCAAATTTCACTTCTTCTATTTTCTCTTCTAATCTGTTCATATTACCATTTATGTTGTTTATATCCCTTCTAATTTCCTGTCTCATACTATCCATTTTTTTATCCATTTTGTTCATATCTCCCCTCATTGTATTCATATTTCCATTCAAATTATTAATATGTCCTTTTAATTCATCCTTCATTCTGATCAAAAATTGCATCATGTCTATCTGATCATTTCTACTTCTTCTTCTTTGCATTTCCTGTGTCCTATCTTCTTGTTCTACAGCTTCCCCATCTCCTGTCGAGTCTTCCTCTGGTACATTTCCTCCAGATTGTTGTCCCTATTCTACATAGTGTACTTGGAAATCTCCTCTACCATGTCTTCTTTCTTCTCGTTCTTCTTCCGATCCGCTATCCGTACCTACCTGTTTTCCGTCCCTTAACATCATTCTCTTTTCCATTTAATATTTTTAATATAGTCAATAAAAATTTTAATATTGTTTATATATAAATTTAATTATTCTTATCAACAGTCTACCAACAATTTTTTTAACTCGCGCCTCACGTTTTTTTGTGTCAATTATAATTATATTTTATAATATTATAATTGGGGAATTTTAATTTTTTTAATTGCCCCACGTTTCGGGTGCCATCTATAATTATATATTTTAACTTATTTCAGTTATTTTTATTTATAATTTATCTATATTTCTGAAGTTTATCTATGGTTGATATTTATCTATGTTTTTTATTTATTTATTAAATTGGCTAGCTCAGATTATATGATTTATATTTTTATTTATTAGTTTAATGATTTAATGGAGAGCATGAGAACACTTACTCTCGTTGGGTTCAGGATAAAATTAAACAAGAAAATATATGAAATCTGCATCCCACAAACAACCTGCGAAAATCATCTCCATCAACGCTGTGAATCGATTATATGAAACACAGTAATTCAACCTATGTGTTATGAAACCTTGCCCTGTGTTTGGCAAATGACATGTAAATGGAAATCAACAACTCAAATTTAGTTCCTATAATTATCAAACAAATGTAAAATTGAAAAGCATCATAAGCAGTAAATAAAACTTATATTAAAACAAATATAATACAGTGCAAATTACAAATACCAACTATTATTCTATACCTAAAATTATTATTGTGTAATTTGGCCAAATTTATGAATTACGTTTGAGTTTAATATGGTTAACCAAATAAATCGTTAAATCACTAACCTGACCACAACACTGGGAAGTCTCTAGTATATTCTATTGATGTGGAATCTTCTGTACCAAAGCTGGATCTCCTTCGGTCTTGTAGTTACAAACTCTATAGTTTGTATGGCAGGTAAGTTCATAAATTCTTGTTAAATCACTTAGACATTTTTGCTTATAATGTTTATGTTACGGTGATAATGGTTTAGGAAACGTATTTTCTCATTATAAAGTGATTACTTTTTGAAAATTCGGGTAGCGTCCCCTCTCAAATTTAAAATGTTTATATTTCTCACAAATTCTTATTATTTCCAAGTATTTTCTTTTCAAAATGTTCAATGTATATTGATTAAATGTTAGCAATGTCTTTTGACTTCAATTTCTAATAATTTCCCAAATATAAAATAAAATTTATAAAATTTTCTTACATGCGTCCTTCTCCATTAGCTTCGCTTCACCAACCTTTTGTTTTTCAAATCAACAAACTTTTTGTTGTCCGCTTTGTTATTTGTAAAACAAAAAACTTACTATATACTAGATAGAATATGCTTTGTCTTATCTAATGTTTTATATGTCGATAAATGTCTTTATATTTTTCTATGATTATAGATTGTTGATGTAAGATTTCAAACTAATTTACCATTCCTACTTACATACTCATTCTTTCAAAAATCTACCTTATTTTAATTAACAAAATTATATCTATTCGACTTTAAATTTCAATATCAATCTATATACAATCTAAAATGTTCAAATATCTGTCATAATGCCTTTCAATTAAATCTTTACTCATCATTACATATTTATCTATTACAAACTTGGCTCTTTATTTATTTCAGTCATCATATTTTTCTATTATCAATATTTCACAAACATAAATAATTCTATGGTAGAATCTACCCCCACATTCAGTGTACTTCATTAACAGACATGAAATTTTTAGTTGTCACTTCAGTTATCTCCTTTTTAATATAAACATTACACTTTTATTGGTATATATCATGATCTAACATTCTATTTATTATTGTCTGATAATAATTTATTTTCTTTTCAGATTCATTGTTAGATGTTCGAAATACTGGATACAAATTATCATTTGCTATAGACAAGAAAATGAGTTTATGATTTGTTAAGATATAATTAAAATTTTATGAAAATAATGCAGTTTATAATCTGAAATCCTAAGGTAAATAATTTTACTATTACTTATGTATCTCTTTCATTTTGAAGCATAACTAATATAATAAATGTTCAATTCAATAGAAAATATATATTCTTCTTATATTTTCATCATTAGAAAAGATAATTCCAGCTGTGTGAAACAATTAATTTCCATCTGTTACTCTACAAGGCTGCAAATTTCATACTTTTGTGTTCCATTCTATTTACTGTTTCTTACGATAAGTTCAATATATATGTTGAGCCATCCTCGTATAAATATTCATGGCATTTTGAAATAACAGGAAAAGAAAGGTTAACTTATTTTGACATAAACAACAGAGTATATTTAAAAAATTATTGTATCGTTACGAATAATATAGTAAAGAAAATAAAATTAAACAATTTGTTCAGGTAGATAAGTTAATTTAAGTCGGTACACAACATTAATTACAACAAATGTGATTGGTGATAAGTGCGCGACATGTAGAAGAAATCGTAATCGAAAGCGACCAATGATAATCAAGATACAAAATTTGCTGAAAATATATGAATGATCCAAAAAAAGTATATATAAAAATAGCTAGTAGGAACCAAAAAAAAAAGAAAATCATTAGTTGTTGATTTTGAAAATGAAAGGACATTAGTATCAATTTTAAAACATTGAAGAATTTCAAAGAAAAAGTATATAGATTATATTACGAAGAAATGATTTATTTGATTTTCAATTAAGAAAAAACACAAATAACAATATTATAAATGAATTGGAGAGTTTTCAAAGGTATGAAATTATATTATCATGAAGAAAATTGTTGATTTTGAAATAAGAAGATAGAGATGTATAAAGGGCGTAAGAAAAAGTAAAGTTCCCGAAAAGTATAAGTAAATGTACCGAAAATTATATTCATCCAAATGACAAAACTTACGTTGTATACATGTCAGTGACATCATTGGGTGATAAATATCCATCAGGAAAGACACCCATATTGGAGGCAAGTCCAGATATATTCTGAGGAATAACATATAAAACTAAGTTAACATTTCCATTAACACATAATATCCTTGGCATCAAGTAATTTCGTCAAGAAGAAGCTTGGAACATAGATTTGTCGTGTATCTAAAAAGGTGATTAAATTTATCATTGACCCGCCATTACAACAGAGACAATTGTAAGTAATCAATTTTCAATTAGTTATAGGTTGTATATAGTATTATTATTATTACTGACATTTTGAAAAAAGGAAAGCTTACCTTTATTCCAATAACGATACAATAATTCATTCGTACTCCAATAACGACACAATAATTCATTTTGTATCAAGCAAACAAACAATTCGATCATTCTATGTTGAATGCTATTACTGTTTCTATTTCGACAAGCTCGAAGCGTTTACAAGGAGAATCGAACATCGTTTGAGTTTGTGCGTAAAGTATAAATATTAAATAGTTCTTTGGTCCATGATCCGTCGTCGTCGTCGTCGTCGTCGTTGTCGTCGGCCACTTTTCGTCACATGGCCTTGTTAGCACGATACAGCCTCCGGAGTGCAACAAGTCACCAATTCTATGATTGAATACTGTTCATGACATATCATAGATGAATTTTATTGATTTTAAGCTCACCAGAGCCAGTGCAACAGGTGCTATGGTACTTCTAGTACTGTGTTTCTGTCATTTTTGGTGAAATATTAGTTTCTTAGCACTATACAGCCTCCGGAGTGTATACAAGTGTCAAATTTTATGATTGGTTATTGTTCAAAGCGTCTCACAGATGAATTCTATCGATTTTCAGCTGACTAGAGCCAGTACAACGGGTGCTATGGTACTTGAAGTACCAAATTTTTATCATTTTTGAAGAATTTTCAGTTTGTAAGCACAATACAGCTCCTGGAGTGTTTACAAGTGACCATTTCTATGATTGGATATTGTTGAATGTGTTATATAGATGAACCTTATTGATTTTCAGGTCTCTGGAGATAGTACAACGGGTGCTATGGCACTGGAAGGGCCACGTTTTTGGTAATTCTTTGAGAAATTTCGGGTTTTTAGCACGATACAGCCTCCGGAGTGTATACTAGTGACCAATATTATAATTGGATATTCTTAAGTGTGTGTCACAGATGAACCGTATTGATTTTCAGCTCACTAGAGCGAGTACAACGGGTCCTATAATTTCGGATATACTACTTGAGAAATTTCGGTTTGTTAACACGATACATCCTCCCAAGTGTATACAAGTGACAATTTTATGATAGCATAATGTTCAGGGTGTCTCACAAATGTGGAAAAGTTAGTTTTGATCTTTAAAAACGTTTATTCTTATTTTGTATATGATCTTCAATTTGCAGCAACAACGATAATTTTTCATGTATTTATTTAAAAGATATTCAGTTCTAAAAGATAGAAGTAGAAACTTTTGTAAAAATATTTCCAAAGTTGAACGTTTGGCTTGTGTTGTTGCGATATATCGGTAACAAAATAAATGTCGCTACCGGAGATTCACTTCTTGCAGCTGTGGTGAACGGGAATTCAGTTTCGTCGGCCCCGAATCTCGAACCGGGGCGCTATTCTTGACATCGTTCGCAACGTCACGTTTACGCAATCCTGTGAATGCTCTATTCGCGAATACTTCGTAAAAATGAAATTCTCGAGCACCGTTCCCAAAATCATACGATTGGTATTCTCATGATTAAATATACTTGAGAACAGCGCAATTCAGCGGCAGTTGACTTTACAAATGTAATTTTGCGTTTTTGTCATAAGTCATAATAACTAATGTAAACAAGCTGTTTGTGTTACGTTTTATCAATTTCTTCTATAAAAATGAATTCTACAATCAGTGTCAAATCTTTGTTCTTATTGTCAGCACAAACCATAGGTGATCTGTGATCGGCAGCCACCACAGATAACCTTTATATAAGGTTAACCACTATGAAGCAAATCAGGTTGCATCCATACACCAGCAGTGGAAACAAGCAAACATTATACAAAGTACGTTCATCGTTTACTTGTAATGGAATTTGATATTGCTAGTTTATATAATTCTAAGATTATTCACTCATTTAGTTGTATATTCAGATTATGCTGTCGTGTTTATGAGTTGAACAGTAACGAAATGCTGTGTGTCCGGTAGTATTCTATTGCTGTGTAGCTAATTGTGATAACACCGATAAATAAGTTCATATGCACTGTTTTCCTATCAAAGATCCTTTGGCAAGCATACTATTTTAGCATTAAAATGGTGTATAATGTCAATTATTCATTTCAAAATAGGTATATTATATCTACATTTCTTGAAAAAATTCTTTCTTTTTTCAGGTAAGCAACTACTGGTTGAATAGCATAGGAATTGATAAATTGAAAGCTATGCATAAAACAAGATTATAATATAGAAGTTATTGGTTTGTGAGGAACATTTTTTTAAAGGGTGAATTTGGCCAAATAGCAAAAGACGTTTAAAATTAGGTTCATTAACGATACACAATTTAGCATGTAAGTATATAGGTTAGAGTAGTTACATTTATTTTAGAATGAAAGATGATAACAATTACTAATATTACAATCTGCGAACATAAACTGTAGTACAGTATATTAACCGCTTTAATCTTTTTACCTAAAATTGTCATTATTCATGTTATGTCTACTTATTGAAACAAAGTATCTCTTCGCTGAATATATTTACTTCTTTTCAACACATTGTCATCAATGGCCTATGTTACAATTTCACTCACAATTTTATTCATGTAATATTCAATACATTAAAAAATTTGATTGTTTTTATAAACATAGCACTCTTTTAAAAATTAGTCAAAAAACAAAAATTTGCAACTAACAAAAATCACTATTTGCAGTTGTACATGCAGTAGAAACGGTGAAGCTTTTTCATCACGTGAAAGTTGACGGTATTATTCAGCACATACTATGTTGGTACTGTCTTCTTCTAATAACAGAAAAAGAGCGAAACTCAATACATGCAATTGTTGTATTGTTTTGATTAAGATGCATATGGTTGATGTCGTATCAGTCACGTGATGGTAAAGACTCAGCGTTTCTACTGTAACTTTGATGAAAATGGTGCTATTATAATACCTCTCTTCAAAAGTTTCGCATATGGTATTATGCAAAATAATAAATTTGGGTCATGTACCACTTCAGAGAAAAGCTCCCTAATTCAGGCAGAAAACGATGAGATATTTTTTATTGAGAATGTTAAACTGCTCATACATAAATTAAGGGTTACTGCCCTAGAAGTAACTTTTTAAAAATATACTTTAATGACAATAACTACAGTACTTAATAACAAAACCCAGTACTGTGCAAATGGCTAATACAATCTGGATTACGGTCATCCAGAAGTGTGTAGGATCTGGTTTTTGGTGATTGGTAGGTATTGCTCGAAATTTTGTAGCTGATCGAAGTTGAGCAGCGTTTAGTACTACTTGAATTGCTAATGTAACTGTAACAATCTTGTACCTTTTTTCACCTAATGTAATAATTTTATCCTTATTGTTTAGTTTTGTATTTCCCTTATTTTTCTGCAGCGTGCTGTCACCAGTGCCGTAAGGCACAATAGAGCCGGAAATCCCCTGTGGAAGATCCTCTGGGGAGGGTGGTTTCCTAGCTCAAGCGGAAGGGTATTCGTGGGCCCTCTTGGGCTTATACGATGTGCCAAGCCTGATTTGTAAGGTTCGTCGTGTCGTCCAGCTGCCGGTACGTCTCCAGGGTTCAATCCAACTAGGACGGGTGGAGGGGTTTGTTGGTAAAGGAAACAATCTGGGTGGATAATATATATATATATATATATATATATATATATATATATATATGAAATTAACTGTCTCGACCCTTACTTCGTGGAATATGCTCATATTAGTGTTTTTAAATGAAACTCACGGTTTCTAGTTAATTCCACAATATAATAAAAGTTATTTATTATATTTTGGAATTAACTAGAAACCGTGAGTTTCATTTGAAGACACTAATATATATATATATATATATATATATATATTACGAGCAAATAAATCTAAAGAGAAAAAAAACAATAACTTAACCCTGATGCCTACGGTATATGATACAATATAATAATAACGTTATTTGTCCGGCACTCAAATAGAACTCACGAGGGTTCCTAAATACAATCGCCCTCTTTTCCAGTTAACGTCCGGTAAGGACAACGGAGATCATTCGTCAGAGAAGGTGGCCAGGGTTTTATTAAGCAAGAAAAACGATCTAGAGTCTCATTACTAACCTATAACGCCTTGACCTAGCTAACGGTTACTTCAGTGGCTTCCATAACCTTTGAAATATGTAAAAAGTTAGCTGATTTTGTATACCGGCCTTTCTGCTGATCGAGTGAAAAAACTCCGTTGCCTGATAAAATTCGAATAAATAATGAAATCTTATTGTTTAGCGAATATCATTTATGTTACAATTAAATATATTTCATGGGCTGATACTGAAAATATTTCCCCCTGATTATAGTGTAAGCAAACGATTAGCATCAATGAATATCTCGGAATAAAACATTAGAGAGCAATAATTAATATAAACTTTTGAGAGTGTGATTGGAGTAATTTACCTGTCTCCGGTTTATTTGGGGGATGTATCCCTCCCAAAAATCCCTTGAATAAAGTTTTATAGTTATAAGAGAAAGAACAATTTATGCAACACACTCTCACTGATTACGGTAGTATATGGTTCAAGCTTCAGTAGTACACGTATATGGCCAGGATGAATCGTTAGGCACACAAAATAAAACAAAAATCAATACCAATATGATTTTTCAAAAAAAAATAGAAAAAAAATTTTCGGGTTCAAAAACGTCACAAAAAAAGAGATTAGCTCTGATAGGCTATCTCTATTTCCAATACTTCGCGGCAATCACTAGAAATCACTGTCAACACGCGGGCCGTCGTAAATAGGAGGCGGCACGGTTGCTGCCCGTCGACTCTCTCATCGTCTAAATTTTCTTCTATTTATTTGCAATATTTTGGGACGAGTTAGTTATTCAAAACATCAAATGTAGCTGTGTTTTTGTGCGTCATTCACTTGCCCTTGCTTTATGTTTTTTATTTTCGTAATTGAAGGTTAACTTTAATTAAATTTCTCTATGCCAAGTTGCATAATTCGTCTGTATTTTTTATGATAATCAAAACATCTATGTTTTTTTGATTTCGACTCATTTGCGTGATGACCTTGTGGTACGTGTTGTTTTTTTCGTAATGGTTTAATTAACTTTTTCTAGCTCTGTTAGCGAAACTAGGTCATTTTATTTTTTTATATTAAATTCAACTTATATTTGATTTGATGGAAATTACATCTATATAGGGTGTTCCTAAATTCCCTTGCCATATTTGTACTTATTACATAACTGTTCGATATTGTGTTTCAAGTGCATTTATTTCTTCAGCTAACGGTCTTAGATGGAAACAGTGTAGAACGTTGTGTTTACTAGTTAGAATTCTTGCTAGTCCCAGCTTGAGGCGTAGAGTTCCTGGGTTGTCCTTGAGATTCTGGATCAGGACTTTTTGAACTATTATTTATCTACACTTGTAATATAGGATTCATATTATATTTGCTTGGCAGGTGTTTGACATTTTTCTTATGTATAGTTGTATTTTGAGTGTCAACAGTGACTCCGTTGTCTCTTGTATAGTTTTTAGGAGGAAATATTGGGAGAAATTTATTTCTTTTGTCCACCTTTTTGGTTTACATTTTGGTAGAAGGTTTGTATCCAACAAGTTTGTGGTTTATAATTCCTCTTCTCTATGGCATTCTCTTTGACATCTTGGATACTCTTGTTGATTAATTTATATATTTCCTCAGTTTTTTCTCTATCTCCTTGTGTGTAGTTGTTTAGCAAAGCCCTATCGATGTCTATATCAAAGCGATCTTCAGCGCCAAAATGACCATTAAAAACATCTATTGGTTTTTGTTTGGTTACAATGTGAACGGAACTGTTGTAACCCAAGATGATGTACAGCATTTGTTCCCTAATGCTTGAAGTTTTCTTTTTTGTTCTGAGGATTCTGAGGTTTTCGAGTAATGTGGAGTCGAACCGTTTAACTATTCCATTCGATTGTGGGCAATCCGCAGTTGTGTAGTGAATTGTATTTTTATGGATATCTACAAACTCTTGCATAAGCCTATTCTTGAATTCGGTACCGCTGTCAGCTATCATCATGTGTGGCATTCCATAGATAACGAAGGCGTTTAGGACTTTGATGAAATTAGATCCCTCTATTGGATAGGCTTGTCCATACTTGGAAAATGCATCGACGATTGTCCGAAACTTTTGAGCGTTTGCTTGGAAGGTATCGAGATGAATTATTTCCAAAGGTTTCGTTGGTGTTGGTGTTATCATTAATTTTGGTTTTGGAGAATTTCTGTTGTATTTGCTGATCAAGCAAGTATCACACAAATTTCTTCGATATCTTCAGGGTAGGCCAAGAGTATACTTTTCGAATTTGATTTTCGGTTTCATTTATACCTCTGTGGTTGTTCTTTCCTATTTGATATTGATTTATAATGTCCTTTTATCTTTGGGCGCTATTTATTATTAACAAAAGTCATTTCGGTAACTGGCGGAGCTGGACTATGGTTAATTAGTTTGAATATCACTTGATTGTTGTAGTGATTTCGTGTTCTCACGCTGATGGGAATTCCTTAGCTCGGATTTTATTCGGCTGTCTGGCTTATTGCATTTGAATCGGAATCGTCTTCCTTTTCTTGAAGTAAGTATTCTATAGTTGGAATTTCTTTCATGTTTAGATTGTTTGATGAAGAGTATTGCTTCTCTCCTTCTAATAATGTCTCAATTATTTGGTGTTCTTTGAGTTTTAGACGGTCTGTCGTACGAAAAAGTTCTGTTTCGAGAGTAGTGCCTGGGTGATTGTACAAGGATGCTGTGTCTTCGTTATCTATTTTATCTATTCCTTCTTGTAGGTATCTGTTAAGTTCATGTGCGTTGATCTCAACTCTAGAAAGGGTGTTGGCATTAATATTAGATTTATCTTTTTTATATGCAACTTCATAGTCGAATTGTTCCAATTTCAATCGCTATCTTACTAATTTAGAATTTGGGTCCCTGGTCTGATGGAATCTTGAATTTTCTTCCAAAATTGTACGGGCGGAAGTATTTAGTAGCCCATATTATTGTTGGCATTTCATTTTCTATGGTTAAGTATTTAATTTCTATTTCGTTCAGATTTCTGGATGCATATGAAATCGGCTTTTTGTCAATAGGACCTTGACAAAGTACAGCTCCAGTGGCGAAATTGCTGGCATCTATGGTGAATGGCTTCGTAAAGTATGGACATTTAAGCAGTGGTTCATTGGTTAGAAGGCGCTTACAGGTCTTGAAACATTCTAGGAATTCCGTTGTGTGTTCTATTTTCAGCAACAGGGAAAAAGAGAATTCTTTATTGGTTTTTATACAAGCTTTCTAAAACGTTCGTTTTCATCATCAGGGATGCTGCAAATAGAGGAAAAAAAGAGAATTATTCTCTATCAATAGAGATTCAGTCTGATTACACATCCCGACCGAAGAACATCTAAAAATTAAATAGTTCTCCAAATTAATTCGAAAAGTTGTATATAGTATTTTGAAAGTGTTAGTTATAGTATAATTTGTTATTCGGTACCCAACCTTCATAAATTCAGTGTGAGTTTGAAAAAAGTTATTCGTAATCCGGCAAGTGAAGATCCTGAATTCTGAATATTTAGATTTGTTCCAGACTGCAGTGCCATAATTCAGACTATTGGTGAGTCTGTATCAAAGTATTAATCATCTTAAATAATGCATTATTTCTACGAAACACATCAGGCCTTAAAATATTAATCATAGATGCTGTTCGAATTTGATTCAATTACAAAATTCTCCTGTGACTTTTCATTTTCAACTTCTCCTGTATAACACTATTCAAACTTCATTTCATATAAAAAACCACAGATAATTGTATAACAATTTCTTTTCTCCACAAAACTACATGCGTCGGCTGAGTATCAGCTGTCATATGACAGTTTCATTTAAATCTCTATTTTTCCCATTGGTTACAATCTCACATAACGTTCCTTATTATCACCCACTTAAAACCACACATAAAAATATCCATAACAATATATATTCAATTTTTCATCATCATAAAAGAAACCGTTGTTAGTCAAGTTACAAAAAAAAGCAAAAAGAGACATAACACACATCTTGTCATGAATTAATGATAGAAAAGTAAAAGATATCAATTGTATTATATAATAAGCGGTTGTGATATTCTTATTTGTGACGCAATATGAACAAAATGTAAAACTATACAGATATATAGTAAAGGTGCATGTAATCATCGGTTATCATTTAATAAAACATTCAATTCATCGACGTGTAAAAGTATTTATTATCGTCACATTAAGGCGATTGGTCCTTCAGAGCTCAGTACAATATAAGCGAAAACGACATTCCGCAATATTGCTTTTCCATCAAAAGAGGAAAACGCAAAACAGATGCTTCTAAAAATGTTCGATATATAAATTTTGAATTGAAAATAAAAAGGAAAGGAAGTTTAAGTATACATATTAAATAATCATAATTGGAAAGACAATATTGAATAAAATTACGAATGTGATCGGGTGTTTGACATTTGTAAAATCAATTGTCAATTCGAAAATTATTTGAACATTTCCATCAAGTTATAAAATTTCATAAAAAAGGTATTATGTATTCTATTTTAATTTGTATTAGTATAGATAAGATGTTGCAATTTTTAAAAAGGGAAAACTAAGGTTTATTTTGTGATTTGTTAATTTGGCAAATTCAGCGGGAATAGGCAAAAGAAATTAATTCAAATGTTTATAAAACATTTACTAGCTAAATATTGGCCACTGCGGAGGGATTGGGGAGGAAAGGGCTGAAAAACGGATTTTTACGATTTCCGGCGTGAATATTGGTTGTATCGAAAAACTTAAAGAGAAAAGTTATAGATAATTAAAAAATACATAACTTTTGTTTCAAACATTTTTTAACATAACCTCCAAATTTTGGAGAAAAACGCAAAGAACTGATTACTCCGTTTTTTATTTTTAACTCCACCAAACAACATCCAATCAATATGCACAAATGTTGCTTTTTATACCCATAAAGACGCCGAATTTTTTGTTTTGCGCTGTCTTAATAAGTTTTTCAGAAATTATTTTTTTTCAAAGCCTCGTAAAAGGTCATACTTCATCATGCCTGTTTTTTTGCAATGATCTCAACTTCCATATAAAATGGTAAAAACATATACCTTCAATTAAAAAAACGTTAAAACTACGAAACATTTTTTTACAATAACCATTTTTTTTTCTCTTTACCGGGATATATCGTTAATTACTTATAAAAAATACTCAATTATTCAAACGCAACTTTAAAGAGGAGAAAATTTCCTAAAATATCAGACCCTTACATATCAAATAAAGTAAAAACATTGGTAGATATACTGTTCAGAAGTTTAGGTACGCTTCGGTTATCGCACTGTGTTTTTTATAATTTAAGGCGAAAAAAGTTGAATGGGGAAGAATAATGAGGATTTGTTAAATTAAATTGAATGTAATATTTATTAATTAGAAAAAATTGATTTAGTAGCAAAAACATTAAATTATATCTTGCTTTCACTTTTCTATCTCTGCAGGTTTATCTTTTTCTTCCCCATTATCATTCCCATCTTCTGCTTCTTCATATTCTTCTTCTACATCTTCCTCTGTTTCTCGGTGTTCTGTTTCCTCTTTCTGTGCGTTTTCTTTATTGATTGGATATCATCTTCTGCATCGGGCAACTAAAGAGTTGGTATGGTGTGCTACGTTGATGATGCAGCAATCATCGCCAAATCAGAATACGACCTACAGAGACAGCTCTTCCAGTTCTTTCTGGTAAGCCGCCAACTCAATATGAACATTTCTATCAGCAAAACCAAATGTATGACAATCGCGGAGGATCCGCTCAGATGTAAGCTGGTGGTGGAGGACAATCCCATAGAACAGGTGATGCAATTCAGATATCTGGGCATAAATATATAAAGTACCCAGAAGCCAGATTAACAAAGCATCCGCACTATCAGGATGCCTACGATATATAGTCTGGTCCAACCCGTACATGCTCAAGGATAGCAAAATTAGAATCTACAAGACTTGTATCAGACCCATCATGACGTTCGGCACGGAAGTCCGTGAGGACACCAACAAGACGAAACAAATGCTAAGGGTGGCCGAGATGAAAACACTGAGAACAATAGTGGGGAAATCAAGAAGAGACAGAGTAAGAATCACAAATGTCAGAGAGCTGTGCGGGATACAGGATATTGTGAGATGGGAAAGACAACGTAAGAGGCAGTGGTACAACCATGTAAGACGGATGGACGAGAACAGACTTCCGAGAATAGTCCTAGAAAACAACCCGCCCGGCTCAAGACCTCCCGGGAGACCACCTAAAAGGTGGAAAGATAGCTCGCAATCCACCTCCCAGTAAAAGATGCAGAGGCAGCTTCAGAAGTAACAGATCGACAGGTCTCCAAGAAGAAGAAGCATGATTTCTTTTTCAGTGTTAGAACAGTCATTCAAATTGTAACAATTCGAACACAAATTTGTGCATTTCAATCCATACTTTACACAACAACATCTTAATGTCTAGCAACTTTTTTTACAGCTACAAGCTTTTAGAAAATCTTTGGGAATTAATTTATCTTCAGATGTCTTTTATGATGGAAATGCTGACAGAAGTTAGTCGCTACAAATGGCTGTAGATTAATTAATTTTTTCTATAACGATAAAAAACAGTTTTCACTACACGATGTGTGGTTCGAAATCTATAAAAAAGCAGCGACTAAGTCGTCTTTTAAACTAAAAATACTACCACCGACAGAAGGAGCAGCTACACAACACTCGTTCAGTTATGATTTTTATTGGTGGACTTAAAAATAAAAAACGAAAAAATCAATTCTTTGCGTTTTTCTCCAAAATTTTGAGGTCATGTGAAAAATGGCCCAAACAAAAGTTGTATATTTTTTAATTCTCCATAACTTTTCCGTTCAACTTTTTTCGATATAACTAGTGTTCACGCCGGAAATCGCAAAAAAACGTTTTTCACTCTTTTCTACCCCCGCCCCTACCTGCAGTGGCAAAGATTCAGCTAGTGAATTTTTTAATTAACATTTGTGTTAATTTATTTTACCTATTGTCGCTGAGTTGGGCATGTGTGAATTTTTTCTCCGAAAAGGAGATAACTTACAAACGTTTTGATAACCCTTTAACTTATAATCTAGTAAAAAGACCCGTATATAAATCAACATTTTAGAACTTTTGTCCCACCAATCTTTCATCTTCACTCTGTTTCCTTTATACTCGAACTCTCTTCTATTCCCGATGTACTGAGTCTCCTTGAAATCACGGCTCACATTCACTCTTGGAGGATAAGATAGGAGACAAGCCAAAAGGGCCAATCCCAACCCTCTTACTGATGAACTCTGCCTTCTGACATAAAAACCCTACGAATGTCAATAAAATCGAATAACTCAAGTTTCGCCTATTACAGATACAAACACTATTAACTAATCATTAATTGAATGTTTCTGCCGCCTGTTACATAATTCAACATATCGTATTTATCGGCAATTCCCTATATTGTGAAATTAATATTAAACGTAGATACCTTCACTCCAAAAATACGGTCACTCTTGTGGAATAAACGTTATAACTACACTGAAAATAAATTTTCTACTCGTAACACAAAATTGCTTATTAATCAACAATTTTTTGGCATTACGTATAATGTTTAATTTAATAATGTCCTTTTTATCAACAGTTTTGCGATGTTCTATATTTTCCAACACGTTCTTGTGAATTATTCGTGAATAAAGTGTACTGTACGAAATTCAATCAATTAATTATAACAGAATTAGAATAGAAAATGGTGATTGCTCGCTTCTAAGAAATACAGCCTTCCATTTCATTATTATAATAATAACAAATATTTCCCGCCTTTCCATATTTTCATTGATTTTTGTAAGTATTGCTACAACAAGAGATAAGACGAGGGCTTATGGCCTTTCTCCATTCCGTTAAGATATGAAATGACGGTTGGTGTAATTTTCAACAGATACCCTAAGGAAATATGTATGTATATGAGAGGTCACCCCACAAAATCCAAGTGTCTGTGTTTCAGGATTGCATGGAAATGACATTTATTCTTTTGACTACAAAGATCTCTGCAAAGCAGAGGGTTTTTTGTAAACAAAATGGTTGTTTATAATATTTCACCTATTGTTATTTCCTGTCTCATCCTTTCGTTATACAAGATGTTCCAATTATTAGTTTAGGATGCTCACTACACAATTATAAAAATGATAATATTTTGATTTTTGGGTGGGGATAAGTATTAACAATAGTCTATTTTTAGTGCAAGTGAGAAAAAAGACATGCTCACGTGTGCTAAACATGATTTCATCCATAATATGAAATATGATTTTCCCAAAACAATGAGATATTGTTTTTTTTTCTGAATAAATTTCAAAGTAAATGTCACAGCATTTTTAATAATCGACAACAGTGCAGCTACTAGATTCGGCAAACATACGGGCCATCTTCAGGCTACAAATTGTTATTTTGTTATAATTATAGGAAACAATTACAAAAGTCTCCAACCTTACCTGATCTGAAAAGTTACTTTCGTGGGTAACGCACGTCGATCATCACAAATGTTAGAGGAAAAAGGTGTGAAATTGGAAGATTAACATTTTTGAAATTTGAAAAACCATTTCTCCGGTCATAAATTAAATGGAAATGTAAACCACTTAATGGTTGTAATACTTATAAAAAGGATGTGACAAATGAAAAAATTGATTATTAGTTGAAATTGGAATGGAGTAAAAGAGTTGAGCTCAAAGGAAGTAATCAACCATGAAAAAATATCTTAGTCGTAAGAGTCAAACTGCTTAAATTTGTGTGTATGAGGAATCTTGTCTCTATGACCGTTAATATCCTCAATTCTCGGAGGGAAGAGTGCAACAAGTTCAGGATAGTTTCCTAGACGGAAGATTCTGGGCAAGTCAACCTCAATTCCCATAGGAAAGAGTCCATACTGGCCATATAGTTGGAGGGAAGAAATTAAAGTTGACAACCTCTGGAACAAAAATACTTTTTTATGTAGGAAATTTTTATAAACGAAAATATGAAATGAGCACCATGTTATGAACAGGAAACTGAAGCACAAGGGATCCATAATACTTCGATAAATAGTCCGTTACAAGCAAGGCACACCAAACCAGACGGAAAGGCAATTCACTCACAACATGTGACTTGTAATAATAGAGAACAACATGGAAGCATATCATAACGGAAGCTGTCAATGAATTTTCTCCTTGGAAGTGGTTAATGAAAAACTTTGAAAATCAATTGGATTATTAAATTGGTTGGGAAACCAATAAATAGCCATGAGAAGATCATGTGTCGCCCACGAACAAATAATAGTACATGAACAACATCAATGCAAACCCACTGAAACAATAGATAACAATAATATAATCCAACCAGTATTTTGAAGTTATTAAACATTAATTAAAGTTAAAAGGTTATACAAAGTTATACATATCAGAATGAGCGTATAAAAATCATAGATAAAATTATATTTGTGAATGTCAATATTATTACAAATCCTCTTAAAAAAGAAGAAGAGTTGTTGATAGGTTAACATTTCAAAAACTAAAAACAATTAATAACAATAAATTGATATTGAGTAGTAATTAAATAATACAAAGATAACAAGTCCATGGATAACAATAATGGGGAGTTACATAGATATACTACAAAAAAATAAAATGTAAACATTAAAGACTGAGAGGAAATAAAGTTTAACGTCCCTGAAAAGGAAGACTGAGGAACTTGTATGGCTCAGAAGGTACCAATTGTTCACTAAGACAAACAACATTGGCATCATAACTAGTCTAGTTAATCTCAAACATCTCAAGTAAATTCATCCTAGGACCCTTAAAACATTTATGTAGTATACGAGCATCAGACAATGAAAAATTATGGTTCTCTGAAATAATGTGATTTGCAAAAGCTGAAGGGGAAGCAGGAGGGGCAGTATTACGATACCTTCTGGTACAACTAAGATGTTCTTTTATCCTGGTGTCCAACAAACGTCCAGACTGGCCCACATAGACAGCGTCACAGTCCTGACAACAAAGTTTGTAAACGGGAGAATGGAGGTATGGCATGCAGTCTGGTGTTAGCCAGTAATGATCTCAAATTGTTATTAGTTCTAAAACCAAAGTTATTGTCATGTTTTTTAAAAATATTATCAAATTTATAGGATATAGGACCGAAGTAATGTAGATAACCAGCATAATGAGGTTTGTCACTGTCAGAAACCACATTAAGAGAGTTAATAGTAGGAAAACACAATCTGAATTTATTGAAACATTTTATGTATAATTTGTTGAGTGAAGAGATTGGGAAATTATTGTTGACAGCGATTTGTTTAATGATATTAATCTCGCTATAAAAGGCCTCTTGTGATAGAGGTGAAGAAAAGGCTCTATATAGTAGGCTATTAAAGGAAGAAACCTTATGTGATTGAGGGTGGTTAGAATTAAAATCGATGATAGCGTCCGTCGTTGTGGGTTTTCGGTAAACCTCAAATTCCAGTCTCATGATGACGACATTCCTAACGATTATAACAAGTCCAAAAAGGGGATACGATTATTGACCTCTAACTCCAAAGTGAATTTAATTCTGGGGTGTAATGTGTTAATGAATTGAAGAAAAGAAAAGGCCTGTTGATGTGTACCGTCGAAAAGAACAATACAATCATCCACATAAAGATAATAAAAAACAATGTGACTTTTAAAGGAAGGATCACTTAAATAGGTTTGTTCTAATTGGTTCATAAACATTTTTTTGGCCAGCTAACGACTTAGATTAGATCCTATAGCTAAACCTATTGTTTGTTCGTAATACTTTCTTTTTAAAGAATGGAAAGATTAATGTGGGAAAGGAAGAAGACTCTCCAACTTATTTGGTTTTTGCATAGATGCAAGTTTAGTGGAGTTTACCCTCCCTCCATTTCCATTCATAATAGAGTACGTTCCAGAACTTCACAGTACACTGTTGAGAAGGCTAAGAGCACGTGGATCGATCAAGAGATCAAGAGACTTTATAATTTTCTCAATTTTACTAATACCCGGTTAAAATTCATCTATTTTTTTCTAACTGACTTACTCACCTTTCAAGAATTTGATATTTTAGATGGATATGTGAGGAATATGGTTGAGGATGCAGGTATTGATAATCATGTGAGGTTGTCTGATAGACTTCTCTGGCTTATAGGTAAAAATCTTAAACTAGGATCTTCGCATGTAAGCGATAAGAAATTTTGTTCTTCCAAGTTTCACCATAGCGTCCTTAACCTCAGTAATCATGTATTCAATAAACAACAACTTGACTTACTTAACCTGGGATTAAAATTTAATTTCCCAACTTCTAATGTTAAAAATAACTTAAGAACTCTGGCAATAGACTCTGAATCAATTTTGGGCAATTTGGATTTGACTAATGAAACAGCCAAAAGGGCTGACATTCCTTCGTTGATTCACAAGACTTTTAACAGAAATATACATTCCAAACCTAACCTCTTTCCGTTTACTAATCAACATCAATTTTCAAACTCATCACTTAGAGATCTAAAACACTAAATTTCGTCAGGAGATTTAGTAGTTACTAAGGCAGATAAAGGTAACTGTTTGGTAGTTTGGGACAGATACGATTATGTTAATAAGGTAGAGTCTTTCATTAATTCGAACACTTCTTTTTCTTCTTTTAGTTCAGATCCTACCTTAAAGTTTCGTACGTATTTTAGGAATAGGCTAAAAACTTACGCTGATACATTAGACAGCTTCAACACTAAATTCTATCAATTGATAGAGATGGCACTTTTTGGACTTCCAAAAATTCATAAAGAAAATATACCAATTAGACCAGTTGTTTTCTTTTCAAATTCACCAGCCTCCAAACTCTCTTCCTTCCTTAATAATTTACTCTAAAACATCACTAATTTCAATAATAATTGTTCTATTAAAAATTATTAAGACTTTTGTAGCAAGATATCTAACAACAGTTCCCAACTCTAGTTCATTTTTGTTTCCACTTGATTTTTTTAATTTCTTCCCTAGCATACCTCCTTTGGAATGTATAGACTTGGTTGAAGCTTTGCTCTATTCTAATAATTTGAACCCCAACATCATTTCTGATATTCTTGGCTTACTCCAATTGTCTTTAGAACAAAATTTCTTCCAATTTAATAACAAATATTATAAACAAACAGCATGTTTAGCTATGGGATATAATCTTAGTCCTTTACTGGCAGACATTTTTATGAACACATTTACATCAATTACCGGAAGTAGAAATACTATACTGTTCTGTTTTTCTTATTTATTAAAAGTTTTTATTACGGGTGGGATAAATTTCAAACACTCGGTATGGTTACTTACTAATTTATTTAAAACACTAAACTAATCACTA
The DNA here is from genome assembly GCA_963921935.1 of Galeruca laticollis. Taxonomy (NCBI): domain Eukaryota; kingdom Metazoa; phylum Arthropoda; class Insecta; order Coleoptera; family Chrysomelidae; genus Galeruca; species Galeruca laticollis. The sequence continues at coordinate 177,834,085 of OY998178.1, read as the reverse complement.
ACACTTAATTTATATATACTCAGTATATTCACTCAAACTAATTTATATGAACACTTAACTAATTTATATTTACTGTTTGCTATTTCGGTGTATTTATTTCACGAGATCACTTTTATCCACTCACTCTTCCGCTGATTGGTCCTTATTTATATTAAAGCCATTTTTACTAGTAAATTCTGGGCTGCGGCTTACACACACAAATAATTTTTCTCGCCATTTCTAGATAAGTCTGTTTACATAAGATAGTCGTGAACTCGTAAACAGTTTTTTTATAACTGCGTATCCGCCAAAACTTTAACTTCTATACCTGGCTTAGACAGAGTCGGTTTTAGGGACTATACCAGTGTGCTGTTTCGTAACATTACCCCCTCCTTAAATGAAAGTTCCTCCTGGAACTTTTGTGTAGCCGAGAATGGATGTTTGAATCGGCAACTGGCCTCATTTCTACACTTTCCGATCTTATGGAAATAGCAGGGCACCGTCTTCATCGGATACTGATAATGGGGGTTGTAGCTGCAAATTAATATCTGGACACCGGTATCTCTAAAGATAACCTCTACCATGTTCCTGATAACTCGCCAATCCAACTGGTTCTTCGCTATCTTAGGCATAGCCAGTTTCTTCACGTTGGATTCTAACACATGGTCTCGGAGGTTACGAAGTGCTTCCCACACATCGCGGTAGGTAGATCGATCTTTAAATTCATCTTTAGTTACCACGTAGAAGACGTACCGCGAATTATGTTTCAGTTTCAGTGTCTTGCCAGGGGCTGGAATCTGGTCTTCAAGTTTCTCTAATTGCCCGAACTTCTTTCGAAAGACGGTTGCCAACCCTCGTGCGTTCTTGATACGGGCGGGGATGTTGTATGCCAGTGAATAATCTTCCGGGAGAGTGAACAAATCTTGTTGTTGTTCCGAAGTGACTCTATATCTAGCTTTCCCGGTACCTCCATACGCGCCCATAAATTCATCGAAGGTGGGGTCAGACACGTCTCGAATAAGGTTTACTCCTTCCTATATGCCATGGTCTCCTTCGAATGGCGCTAGTTGGTATTGGTGAACTACTTTTGGTTTTCCGTTGAGGATCTTGCTTATGCGATATATAACATCATTGATCCTTTTCTTGATTAAGTATGGATCGTCCCAGGATTTTTGTAATTTTGGTGAAAATCCTTTTCTCCTCGCCGGGTTGTGTAGCCATACTTTGTCCCCTTCTTTAAAACCGCCTTCCGTGGCCTGCGTGTCGTACCGACTCTTCATTTTGTCGCTGGCAACTTGAAGATTTGTTCGAACTAATTCATGAATATCATCCAGCCTTCTTCTCAATTGGATTGCGTAGTTTTCGCCTGCTAGATGTTCTCCAGGGCGGCAGCCAAATTCCAGGTCACAAGGAAGCCTCATTTCACGTGTCCAAACAGGAGTTTCGCCGGTGTTTTACCCGTGGACTCATTGAAAGCAGATCGATAATCCAATGCGAATAGGGAAAGATACTGGTCCCAATCTCTCTGATGGCTGGATACTACTTTGGACAGGTATTTTCCAATAGTCCTGTTCATTCTCTCGACCATTCCATCTGACTGTGGATGTAAAGCTGTTGTCCTGGTCTTCTTCATTCCCAGCTTGTCGCAAATCTCCTGGAATAGATGGCTTTCAAAATTTCTTCCCTGGTCACTGTGGACTTCCAAAGGTACTCCATATCGGCTGATAAATTCCTTCACCAATACATCCGCGACAGTTGTGGCCTCTTGGTTCGGGATAGCGTAAATTTCCACCCACTTTGTGAAATAATCCATTACAACCAGTATGTACTTGCTACCATTTTCTGTCGTCGTAAATGGTCCAGCGATATCTAAAGCAATCCTTTCGAAAGGGCTTCCAACATTGTACTGTTTCATGGGTGCCTTTCTCTTGCGAAGTGGTCCATTACTCGTAGCACAAGTCGTACATTTCTTACACCAGTCCTTCACATCGTCGGAGCTGTTCATCCAATAAAACCTTTCACGGACTCGCTGAAGGGTTTTCTTCACTCCCAGATGACCTTCCGATGGACTGTCGTGTAACTTCTTCAGTACCTCAGCTACTCTCGCTCTCGGGATAACTATCTGTCTTCTCTTCTCGGAACCATCATCGTTCTCAAGGATTCTTTTCAATATGCCTTCTTCCAGGACAAGGGAGTCCCACTGAGCCCAATATGCCTTGAGTGTCGGTGAAAATCTTGACACTTCTTGCCAGGTAGGTCGCCGATTTTCTTCCTTCCATTGCCGGATCATCTACAGGTGAGGATCATTCTCCTGATCTTCTATGATCCTGGTGGGTGACCATTCCTCGTTGGCTACAGTAGTTCTTGAAACTGCAGCTTCCCTAGATTCCATCTTGTTGCAGTGGGAGCAGTCTGTTGGGCATGGCCGTCTGAACAAAGAGTTGGCTTTTCGGTGATTCACATCAGCAGGATGTTCACCTCGGTCTGATTTCCCCTGTGGCTGGAGTTCTTGGGTTACAGGAGTCTTGGGGAGCTTAGACGGGCTGCGTACGTGCTCTAGCTCGCCACACTTCCGACATTTAATCTTCTTCGGCCCCTTGTCTGCCATACCTTTCAACAAGCTGACGATATGATCAATTTTGTCATCGTTATCTTCTTCCTGCATGGTTCTACCTTTGTTGTACCGCGAGCTTTTCTTGGCTGCTTCGCATTTAAGAGGTTCTTGGTTTACAGGAGTCGTAGGACGCTCACACGAACTGCGTGCATGCTCTGGCTCGCCACAATTACAGCACCAGATTTTCTTCGGCTTCTTGTCTATTATACCTTTCAACAAGTTGATGATCTGGTCAAGTCTGTCATCGTCACCTTCTTCCTGTATGGTCCTATCTTTGTTGTATCCCGAAGCCATCGTGGCTGGTTCATATTCAAGAGCAGCAGTCAATGCATCGGCCAATGTTTTAGGATGGGCTAATCGAAGCCTCTTCTCCATATCGTGGTCACACAAGCCGTCAATAAAGGCCTGGATGCCTAAACATTCCATCATGTTCTCTGGTGCTGATGGATGAGCAAATCGAACTAGTCGGGCAATATCCATTTCATACTCTTGAAGGGGTTCGTCACGTTTCCGCCTTCGGTTCTTCAGCTGGAATCTGTACAACTGTTCCAAATGTTCGTGACCATATCGCATGTCTAACATCTTCTTCAGCAGCTCGAAGTCATCCATTTCTTCCAAAGGTATCGTCTGGAGTATATCTAAGGCATCTCCGCGAAGCGCGATGGTTAAGTTCACTGCCTTCTCTCTATCGGACCAATTATTCACTCTAGCGGCTGCCTCAAATTGTCTCACATAATTGGTCCACGACATTTTTCCATCGAACGTTGGGGCCTTGACTCGGGTAAAACTGCCAATGTCTTCAAACTTAGATTCTGTTTCTGGCTTGCAAGGTTCCGTTTGCTCGGTCTTCTTTTCTTCCACTGGCGTGCTTCGCGCTCTTGAATCGTTAATCTTTTCCTCCAACTCCTTTATTTTCTCGTCTATCGTTGTAATCTTATTCTCGATTTCAGATTTTAGAGACGAAATTTCATTTTCAACGTCAGCGGCAATGTCGTTTTTCATTAATAATATGTCGGCGGATATATCGTTCTTCAAAGTAGAAATCTTCTCGTCCATATTAACAGAAATTTCGATCTTTATAGCAGAAATATCGTTCTTTATAGCCGAAATATTGCTCTTTACATTAGTTGAGATCTTCTCTTCCATGGCAGAAATATCGTTTTTCACATTCGATGAAATCTTCTCTTCCATGCCAGAAATCTTCTCTTCCATACCAGAAATCTTCTCGTCCATGTTCTCTTGCATGGCAGAAATCTTCTCGTCCATGTTAGCAGAAATTGACGAGATTAAGGTGGAAGCCTCGTCATTAAATAAAACTGTTTCTGGATCAAAGCCGTCATTTTCCAGTGCCACTTTAAGTCTTTCTACTAATTCACTTTTCTTACCGGACGTTTCCAACTCACGATCTTCCAATTCCGCTCGTAATTCCGCCACTTTCAGGTCCCTTAATCTCTTGGCCATTTTTACGTAGATATTTATTTATATTACCCCACACCTGACACCAATGTTCTGTTTTTCTTATTTAATAAAAGTTTTTATTACGGGTGGGATAAATTTCAAACACTCGGTATGGCTACTTACTAATTTATTTAAAACACTAAACTAATCACTAACACTTAATTTATATATACTCAGTATATTCACTTAAACTAATTTATATGAACACTTAACTAATTTATATTTACTGTTTGCTATTTCGGTGTATTTATTTCACGAGATCACTTTTATCCACTCACTCTTCCGCTGATTGGTCCTTATTTATATTAAAGACATTTTTACTAGTAAATTCTGGGCTGCGGCTTACACACACAAATAATTTTTCTCTCCATTTCTAGATAAGTCTGTTTACATAAGATAGTCGTGAACTCGTAAACAGTTTTTTTATAACTGCGTATCCGCCAAAACTTTAACTTCTATACCTGGCTTAGACAGAGTCGGTTTTAGGGACTATACCAGTGTGCTGTTTCGTAACAATACTTTATCTACGACTATAACAATAAATACTAAGATACAAGTACAGAGAAAGAACTTTATTCACAGATCTTAATAGTTACTTATAACAAAGTTATAAAAAATTTTGTTGTAATTACTCATTTTGTTTAATAATAAAATTAACTGTAAAGTTTGAATTATGCAAGTTTGTTGTTTCTTTTTGTGATTGTGGCAAATATGTTGTTGATGTACTAACTGGTGTTATAGAATCATCAACGTACCCCTCAGCCCTAATTAGGTATTTAGTTAATTTGAAAACGTCAAAATTATTCAAGTGACATTACTCCCTCCAATAACAATAATGGATTGTTCCCTTTCGGAGAATCAGCTTGTATAAAAGTACAGGGCGTGAGTTATAGTAGTGAGTTATTATAACTCACGCTATTTGTTTATAGATACTATTAATTGCTCAAAAGCAGTTGAATAATTAATATATAATTTAACAGGAGTAGATAATAATACATTATACTCTACTAAAAGTGGGGTGGTAATTAACAAACTGTAGGGATTGGTATTAACGTGTTACAATTCTTCAGAGTGAAAAGTTTAATAACTGGAAAAAATTCTAAAAGTTTTACGCAAACTATCTGCGGGGTTGCAGTAACCTACAAATTTTTTTAAATTTAGGGATAGTTTGGTTATTTTTCATTATATAGCTTTTTCAATTGCAAATACAAGCACACTTAATTTTACAAGCAATGCGCAAGGAAAAACTTACTAAAACTACTGATGAACCTTTCTTTTAATTGTTATTTAAAGAAATTGTTAAGGACTGTACAATTTTATTTATCGATAAATTCATTGACAACTGGTTCATACCAAAAATATATTATAATAATTGCTTCTGAGCTTAGTTTTTTGGTGATAAGGAATTCTAGTCTGTTCAGTTCTCGCGGTGTTGTCACTATTGTCAATTTTACCATAAATAGAGTTCTTCAAATATTCGAAAGTTTAAACAACTACTTTAATGCAACAAACGTTCAAAGTGCCCTACATCTTGTTGCTAACAATACCCTAAACGACAATAAAAAGTATTCCTCACATTTTATAACACTTCCTGTTTACTTGTCTAATATCGTCTTTGTTGAAGCTCGGCGATGTCATTAGGTTTATCATTATAAACCTTGTTTTTCAGATACTCCCATAAAGATCGGGTGATCTTGCTGTATACTTAATGGGGCCCCTTCTTCCAATCCACCTATTCGGAAACACGTCGTTAAGATTGTTCCGAGAATTTTGAGCAAAATGTATTGGAAAATCAGCTCTGGGTCAAATAAGCTGGGGTCCAAATTATTAGGGAATAAAATCCTTAAAGTAGGAACCAGTTTATATTGGAGAATAGTTAAATATGTTTGTACTGTTACATTTTCAAAAAAAAAAGGACACACTATTCGGTCCCCAATAATTCCAGCCCAGATGTTTGTTTTTTGATGCCTTTGAGATTGACGCATCGAGTGGGAATTTTCATTAACCCGGTAAGAGCAGCTGTACTGATTGAGGAGCGCTTGTAATGTAAACATAGCTCCATCAGAAAACAGCACCTTTTCTAAAGCAATTTGCCCACTATCAATAGAAGCTATAATTAATTTTCGATTCGGTTCGAGTTTACGGACAGGATCGTCTTAGTTAAGCTGCAACCTTCCAGATAGTTGAAAAAATAAATAAACCTCTTTGTATTATACCCCATAGAAATTGAAATTGACGTATTTCAGGAATTTTGCGACAAATCATCATTCAAGTTAAAGAGTTTTTTCCAGTTAAATTTTTCACTCTGTATTACAAGAATAGAACGTATCAAAGTATCTATGAGTTGGCTGCTATAAAAGAGGTTGATGATAACAGAAATTATAAAGCTGCTGCAAGAGAATTTTATTTCTGCTAGGTTTCACTTTTCGGTTTTATGGAAGAAAAGGAAGCAGCTGCTAATAACGGAAAGAAGTACCAAAAACTTAGTTTGTCTTCACTTCCCAATGATAACCAGATTTTTTGTTATGATGTTTTAATATCCCTTTCCGATCACTGTTGATGCACTACTGATGTAAGAAAATGTGCGCATCTATGTTATACAATATTTAAAACGTGCCAGAATTTTGGAGAGTTACGAGTTGACGTATTTTATGAAAAGAAATTTGATCTAAAGCGATACGAAACACTCTAGCCAATAATTTAAGTAGAGCTTCTTCCTTCAAAAGAGCAAAATATGTTTAAAAAAATAGATCTGTGTTATAAATATGACTTTCCATTCCAAGATTTGGACCGTTGATAAAACATGCACTATTCTTCTTGTTTTTGTATCAACTTCTATAAATTTCCATGGTTTTTCTGTTTTTAAGTGTGCTCAGTTCCATTTATATATTACACGTATATCGTTGCAGATACAACTGTCCGCCCAAGGGTCAGACTTTGCGCCATCCTTTGCCACAAACCGACTGTATCATAGGGTATCAGAACCAGTCATTTGTTGATAAAAATCGACCAAGGAACGTTGAGTTTCTTAGATAATTTAATCCATGTTTAGCTTTTGTTCATGTCTTGGCATAATATAATATCAATTGCTTCCCCTTCTCTCAATATTTACTATCACTTGAAAACTCAAACATGATGTAAGTATATACAACAAACTTTTTTGGAAAAAGATGTTTAATTTTCATAATACCAAAATAATTAAATTATAATATTAAAATTGAACTATTTCTAAAGTGTAATGATAGCGACTGATTATATGAATACTCTTTCTCCATCCTTCATTTAATTGTCAATTGTTAATTAACTTCTTTTTGAGATAGTGCGCAGCAAATGAATGGATAATACGACTATATAATAAATATACTCCATGAAAACACAAATGTCTGCTCAAAATATATAAAAATCAAGGACTTTGCGATAAAAACTCTTTAAACCGGAGCAATAATATAGCTTCCAATAAAGTCTCAAACAATGTTTAAATAATCCAAATGCTGATTTATATCTTTTTTCTCTCTCAATAAACGTTAACTTTTGCCAATATGCAAATGAAGGACCTCTCACCTTGTGGCACACAGCAGCAATTATTCAGTCCCTTTTCGAATCGGCAATAATTTAACAAACATTTCTCGAGAACCTTTTGCCTATTCAGCTAGAACATTGTAGGAGAAAATGTGCAAAAAAATCTCTCTGTTCGTGTGAAGTATAATTACAACAGATTGCTACGATTCAAAAGATAAATTTCGAAAATCACCCAATAGAGTTGTATAAAATACATGGGTCTTTGAAAAATAGGATCAAATTCTGGTAGTTACCCTGGTATTTACAAGAAGATAGGATCTCAACAACTAATTTACTTATAAATCATATCTTATCAATTTTTAAGTACCTACTAATTAAAAAATAAGTAATTAATGTGTCATTATAAAATGCACTTACATGCCTATAACAATTGAATGATTGTAAGATATGTATAGAACGTTGTTTGAATCGACCAAAGGTTACGTACACAAATTATATAAAACAATGTAACATGTCGCTCAGACATGTTCCTATTTACATCAATTATTTTGGAGCCTTACTTATTCGTCGGCTACTCCCACCTCTAATTCCAAATCCTTTTATTTCAAATACTAGGAATATATCGGTGATCGTTTTTACCATCGTTAAAATATCTACTTAAACTACGATTCAAGTCGAGCTCGCTCTCTTTTGTTCATTCTTCGCTGAGAAGCATTTCAGCATACAGATTTTAAATATTACTTTGTGTGTGATTTTTAATTTTCCTTGCTACTCTGCAGCCTGTACGGACCTCTACGGATCTCCACGGACCTATATGCACCTTTACGGACGTTACGGACCTTTACAGACTTCACACCATCCACTCTACCGGACCATACAGCTTCCGAGTCCAGATCCCAACGGCTCAAGAACAGTGAATACTGCTGCGAGCTGTACGTTCCGAGTCTTCCCTAACTTATTTTTGGTAGATATAAAATATTGAGTTGGACGTTTTTATGGTAATAAATGATCTCAATTCGTATTGTATTGAGAATATACGGTTTATGTAAATTTATTTTTGTGTCAAATAAATCCATTTGTCCCGAAATTTTGTTTGTTGATTCGCCTTATCCCAATTGAGGTAATAAGAAATAGTGTAACTAAGGCCAAATTCACCACCTGAAGAGAGTCCCAAGGCCGGGGTAACTTAGGATTGTGACAAGAACATACTGCAAATAAGGCGCTATTTCTGAAAGAGGTAGCAAAAAAATGGAATGACTCTGAACTTATTTTTACGGACGGTTCATGTTTAAATAAGAAAGTTGGGTTTGCTTCTACCCTCTACCATCAATATACACATCAGAACTTATGGGAATTAAGCAAGCTCTAAAATACTGCATAGAGTAAGAATACAACAACAAATTTGTAATCTTCTCTGATAGCAGAAGTGCTGTAATGAAAATTAAAAATATCTCTCCTAGTGGAGATTCACATTATATTGTAACAAATATTTGGGAGGCTTTTGATATTTCGACAAAGCAAAATAAGGAGATTAGAACAGTATGGATATGAGGATAAAGTGGCATACCACAAAATGAAATAGGGGACAAATTAGCAAAAACTAGTTCCAGCCAAGGAGAAATTATAATAAATTTCGAATTACCGATATCAGATATGAATAATCAAATTAGAAGAGGATTGGTAAAAGCAATAAGAATACCTTGGGGACAAACATATAAAAGTATTGAACATAAACACTGGTTCCACAAGCAAAGCGATAGATCATTTATAGGAACTATCACTAGAATAAGGTCAGGGCACTGGCTCACACTACAACATATGAAGAAATCAAATTAACAGATAACGGGAACTGCAGATCGGGTTATTGTCTTTTATAGTGTAAGTTAAACGAAGCAGCATCAAAACAATTCTACAGTAAACGTTCCAAGTTTATAGCAATACGAGCTAATTTTTTAACGATATTAGCATCAGAAGAGATTAAAGTGAAACGGCTCCTTTAAAATTTAACTAAAAGTACTAACATAAAAAACAACTATATATATATATATATATATATATATATATATATATATACGAGATATAATATTATGATATCTAATATATTGTTGCACTCCAAATTAGTGGTGACACTTATTGTGATATTTTTATGTATGTTTAAACTTTATTTTTATTTGCAATTTATTGTGATATCATAATTTCATTTATTTTAATATTTTATCATAACTACACAATCCTGTCGAATATTTTTATTTGTATTTTTAATCGTCTTGTTAAAATTTTGAAATTTTAGTTTAGTTTAAATGCAAAAAGTGCATTAAAGTGCATTACACCCCTGTCCTTCCTATATACCTATATGTGGTCTCGTCAACATGTCTCATATTCGCCTGTATAGTTGAATATCGAATGTTTTTCTATGGGAACGATCTCTATGTTAGTTGAAATGTTAAAAGTTGTATTAAAGCGATAAGAAGAAGAAATTTTTACTGAATAAACCAAAGATTATATACAAACTGAATAAATGGAAAATATCAATGAAACGAATTACATATGTTAATTTACAATTGTTTAAAAATAATGATTTCTTATACTATATGAATGTTCATGGGTTTTTATAGTAATAAGGTGAGTAATTGTTTTTAATTATATAATGTCTGTAAAATATAGATCGATCTTTCTTTGTTTATTGTTAACTTTACTTCCTTTTTTAGATGTACATCTGTTAAGTAATGAACGTTCACTGACCTTTGAGTCATTTAATTATTGCTTAGTTTGTCGTACTAAAATGTCTGCCTGCAGAAGGTTGTAGAACGGATTGTTGAAGTCTGGATTTCTAGTCACAAAAAATACATCGTCCGGAAATTTCAATTTGGTGAGTATTTTAATATGTAACAACTAGTTACTAATATCTCTTTTATCGAAATTCTTAAATTCTCCTACTTTTTGTCATATTTCAAGTATCTTCCTCCATAAAAACTTCTCATCCTTCCAAAAAAAACCAACTTAATCCCCTTTTGCTTTTTTATCAACAAACTTTTCTTGTCTCCATTTCACATCTCACTAGATTCTTTTTGAATGTCTATTGTTATGCAATGTTTATTGTAAACCATAAATCTAAACTTTTCAACTTCGGTCTGTCAAAATTTTTACAATTTACTTATTACTTACTATATGATGCATAAAATAATAAATTTGATATTTACATATGTAATTCTTTGGACATATCCTTTTTCAAATTACTTGTTATTGTAGATAAGCCATTCATAATAATTTAATTGTAATTCCTTCCAAATATTTTTGTGGTATTCATTATTTACAATTGTGTCATTGACATTCAACTTCACAAACCGAATATGTCTCATTGAAATCATTCAGCTTCAAATTTAAAATGTACTCTATTTGTTTACTAATAATTAATTTACTTTTCTCTATTTTAGATAAAAAATCCGTTTACTATGAGTACTTTAAAAGAAATTATTATCATCGTATAAATATGTAGCTACAACTACATCTAATTTATGAAAATGTTAAAGTAAATTAAAACTATATTAGAGGAGTGCAGACTACTGGTAACTTATCTAATCTTCTTTTTGTAGTTGTCATAAAATAGTGCAATATATATATATATATATATATATATATATATATATATATATATATATATATAATATAGTATATCTCGACTATGTTTTCAATTCTAATATATTATATTCTATATTGTTTTATCGTTGAATTTATTTGTAGCTGTAACTACACTAATATGAAAACACCTTTAGCTAAATATAACCTATAAAATTTTTAATGACAGCAGTTGTCAAATAAATATGCCCGGCTAAATAAATATTGAATTTTATATCCTGAAAGATAAATTAATACACAATATCAATTAACTCACTCTTTTCTCAGGGAGGGATCAAAGATTTCAAAGCAATAATTCAAAATTTATAAATTTCCAAATAATTTTCCAAATCACGTATTATACTATTCAAATCGAAAGTAACTGTTTATCCAATACATTATAAGACAATTAAATTATCTTATGACACATATGAAATAACTGTCAGAAATTAAACCAAATGTCACTTCTTGTACTAAATTTTCTATAGGATGAAATTATCAAATGTCATGAGAATGATTATGAAAAGCGAGCCAAAAGGTGATTAGAATTCAAATTTATATATTATATTATCAAATAAACACTTACAAAAATTAAAACTTTTCAAAAAATATCACAAACGAATACGCAAAAATAGAACTTTCTATCAAAACCTTAATATTATGAACAATCTAAAATTAGAAATTATTATCTAAATACTTTAACTAAAAGTCCAAAATGACTTATATGTCAATGTAACATTCCCCAATTTCCTTGTAAATTGTCTTTTTCAAAATTTGTCTTGAGTTTACGTAGAATGATATATCAATAATGTTACTATAATTTGATCAAATATTTAATTCATCAGATGCATCTACTTTCGAAATATTTTTTACTAAAAGCCTATTAATTCTCGAGAAATAATATATAATATGGACTGGACTCACCAAACTGGATACAGATAGACTTGTTTGTATTCTAAAAACGTTTTAGAATATCTGGAACAATTTTCTAAATGACTTATTTAGAAACTGGAACAACACTCGCACTTTACCGCTGTAATTCTCTGCGAATAATACACACACTGGCTTTCAAAGGCAAATTGTGTTAATTTTATAATAATGCTACAAATTATTCTGATATTCTCAAATAAATTTGAGACAACTCTTATTCCGATGTTGTCTCTCGAGATATTAAAATTCAACTCTATTTAAAAAATCACTTATCTGACGGAATAACATAATATGTACTCTCATAATTCTCATGACGCCATCGACCAAATAATAAACAACAAATTTATAGGTTAGAAGTAAAAAAAATATTAGAAATGTTTTATTATAAGTGCAGGAAAGGCACAATGCCTGCTTGAAATTGAGTAGGTTGATGTTTTTATAAAATGACTTTGACGCGAAAGAAGGTGATTTATTTTAATATCATCGATAAAATACGTTGACACAAGTAAAAATAATTAGAATGCACTAGATTTAAAAAGTGATTGCTACGTAGAAACCATATAAAATTCTGGATATCTCCTTTGATAGCATTAAGAAATAGTGATGGTCAGTTTTTTATGCAGAAATAGGGAGTTGTTGTTAGATGAAAAGACATTTTCCAATCTTTTTAGGATCAGTGAGGCTAGTTTTAATAATTTGGTTAAAATCTTAGAACCACATGTAAAGAAGTAGTATACCAAATTCAGGAACCCTTTAGAACCAATTGAAATGGTTGGTATTACATTGAGGTAAGAAATTTCAAATATAATAATAATAATCATGTTCATCAGTTATTCATTTATTATCTTTAAAATCAGTTTAATTTAAGTATTACTACTAAGTCAACAAAGCAAAGTTATATTCTTCTTCTTGACTATCATCAGTAAAACTATTAACTGTAGTGTTGGCTGAGAAGGTAGCGTCGAATTCATCTGTTCGATACCCCGATAGCGATGGTGACTGGGCATGTTGTGCAGTTTGATATCCGCATGACTGCAATGCTGTTGATTGAGTCTGTTCCCCGAACCGCATTTCGGTAATGATATTTATAACTTTGCTTTGGAATGTCAAAGTCTGTAATTCCGTAAAGCCGTCCAAAGAAGGCAAAATTCCTTTAAAAAAGGATAAGTGGCGGTATTCTTTCTCAGGCAAGGCTTCTAACGTTTGCGCCTCGAAATCATCTATTGCTGGGTTTGATCTCTTGTGGCTTGCAGGCACGTAGCGAGAAGGTTCTGGGGGTAACGAGGACATTTCTTTGCATGAGATGGAGAAGATGATGTTGTGTTTTTGTTTCGTTCCGTTTTTTCAGGCACCATTTCAAAGCTACTGTCAGTTTTATTTTGGGCAATTTTCAACAAAACCTGCAACTGATTGTAATAATGATATTTTTTAAATTGTTTTGCCCCTGATCCAGACGAACCGTTTTCTTTTAATTTTTTTACATATCGAAAAAAGTTGTCCCTCACGCTTCTCCATTTTTTTACGACCTCGTTACCTGCAAAGAAAGAAAAAAAATTAATATTAATCTATGATTGCAGATCTAAATGAGCCACCCTCTTTAATTTTTGTGTTTCTATTTCAGGTACTTGGGCAGTGGAAATTCGATAAACGACTTGCATTTCAAATTTAAACGTGGAAGAGCAACAATTTCAAGAACTATTTCGTCAGTTTGTCAAGCTATATGGAAATATCTTCGAGCACAGTACATAGAAGAGATCACAGTAGAAAAACTACAAAATATTGCATTAGATTTTTATCTCAAAGCCAACTTTCCTCATTGCTTTGGAGCAATTGATGGGAAACATATACGTTTAATAAAACCGGACAAAAGTGGCTCTCTGTTTTATAATTACAAAAATTATTTTTCAATTGTTTTGCTAGCGGTTGTTGACTCAAATTATAAGTTTGTTTTTGTCGACGTGGGAGCATATGGAAAGGAAAGTGATTCTACTATTTTTAGAAATTCGACGTTTTACAAGATTTTAATGAGAAATGAATTACCATTGCCTGTTTGTCAACCACTTGGAAATGATCGTAATAATGAGCCACCAATCTCATACGTACTCGTCGGTGATGAAGCTTTTGGTTTAAGTAAGCATGTTATGCGCCCATACGGCGGACAAAATCTCAACGTGAAACAAAGGGTTTATAATTATCGCCTTAGCAGAGCTCGTAGATACGTGGAATGTGCATTTGGGCTCATAGCAAATAAATGGCGTATTTTACATAGGCCAATTGATATAGCATATGATTTAACTATTAATATCGTGAAAGCATGTTGTGTTTCACACAATTTTGTTACATAACATGATGGTTTACGACAACAAGACAAAATGGCAATAAGTATGTTTCCACAATTGAGACCCCACGTCAATGAAGAATCATTAGCCGTAAATTTTATCAGAGATCAATTTGCTAATTACTTCATGAGTCTGGAAGAGGCTTTACCGTGGCAGTTGAAAAAGATATAAAATTAACTTATAAAAGATATAGAATAACTTATAAATCATAATAAATAACAACTCACCAGTCTTGTTCTTTTTTTGGTCCTCAAATTCCTCGTAATCATGAAATAATATTTTACATACAGCTCCCATTCATTCGCTCTACGAAATTTATCACTGTAGTGTTCGTATGATTTATCCCATATAATGGGTCTTTCTTGGACCAAGGATATGACAAAATCCATATCAATCTCCTGCTCACGCATGATGTTGAAAAATGTCGTTACGCTCGTCTAGCTTCCTCCTCTAGCAGTGGATCACTGTCCGTCGTCGCAGAGGAGCACCGACAACACAGCGCATCACCCTTCCTCTCGCTTTGTCTCTTGTCCGTTGAATTGTCACGCGCGACGACGCTACGGTCTAAAGGTGGGTACAGACATAGAATAAAACTTCGTATCGTAATTCCGTCGCGCAACAATTGTTTGTTACGCATCGAAGATACGGCGTGTCAACAAATATAACGTATCAATACATCGTCGCGTATCTTATAAACGGGACATTTTGCCGTTCTGTCTTTACTAAAACAGAACAATTAAATTAGTTTTTTTCTTGTGTACAATGGAGGTTGTTGCAGCAGCTTGTATATACATACATTACTTAGTTAAAAGAAAAGACGCGCAGAAAGACGCTGGTGGCAGACCCGGTTGTATATTAATAGAAGTGTGTACAGCGGAAATCATTTACTGTTGGATTTAAAATTTCAGGCAACTAGTGGCCTTTACAAAAATTTTACTAGAATGTCTCCAACAGACTTCGATTACTGGATTAATTTATTTGGACCCACAATAGCACGAAAAGATACTAGATGGAGAACGGCAATTTCTGTTCAAGAAAGGTTGGCAGTAACAATTCGGTTTCTGGCGACTGGTGACTCTTTCACCAGTCTACAATACCTTTTTAAAATTTTTGAACAATCGATAAGTGCTATAGTTCCTGAAGTGTGCGAATCCATTATAGAAGGATTGAAAGAAAATATACAGGTAAGAAACTGTTTTATTAAAGAAGTATAATAAACACACATTAAACAAAACAAATGTTTATCTTAAATTGTCTAATTCAATATCGGGCATATCCAATAATTGGCGTGGTAAAGAATTGACTGGAGTACTGCGACTTGAATGATCCGAAATACTAGAATTAGCATAATTATATGCTGGAGATGGTACCTGTGAATGCTGTTAAGTAAAACTGGAAGCTTGGCTTTCCTGATACTGTTCAAATTGAGAATGTTGTGGCACAGAATTTGCAAAGAATGACTGAAGAGTATGAGTACGGTATGATTGCGAATGATAAAAATTGGTTGAACTTTGTTCGAGATGGATCTTGTCTGCTTTGAACAAAATTACCATAATATCTTGTTGTACAGTACTTTGTAATTCAAGAGAATATTTGGCCAGTTTTTTAGCCACAAGATTTCCAAATATTTGACATTCGTTTAGCTCCTGTGGGTTTCTAGCGTTTGCTGATGCTTCTGTCAGTATTTTAAAAGCTTTATCTAATTTCTCAGAATCTTCATTCCTCTTTAGGCGTTTCCTACTAGGTGTCGCTTCATCGCTTTTCTTTTCGGTACTAGGTGTTGATTTTATTTTCGGTACTTTTTCGATACTTTCCCGATTCTCTTGTACAGCAGAATTTTTATCGTTATCTGCTAATGTTCTTTCATCACCCGATATTTCCTTTTCATCTATATCTTCTTCTTCGTGTACAATCTAAAATTAAAAATAATTTAAACTAAGTAATTAATAAACAAACTTATTTAGAAAATAAAAATATGTCCTATTTTTCGCGCACTGTATAATTTGTTCTAACGGAATTGGTTTTAATTTTTACAGATACTTTCAACACCAGAAAGATGGTTAGAAGTGGCAAAACTGTTTGAGGACACCTGGAACTTTCCACATTGTCTGGGTGCTTTAGATGGGAAGCATGTTGTTCTACAAGCTCCAATTAACACCGGAAGCGAGTTCTTTAATTACAAATCAACATTTAGTGTAGTTCTTTTTGCCCTAGTGGATGCTAATTATAACTTTTTGTATGTTGATGCTGGAGGCCAAGGAAGAATTTCAGATGGTGGTATCTTTAAAAACTGCTCGCTTTACAAAAAATTAGAGCGAAATGACTTAAGTTTACCTGAACCAGAAGCTTTACATGGCAGGCAACAGAAAATTCCCTATTTTTTTATTGGAGACGATGCATTTGCCTTAACTGAGTCGTTATTAAAACCGTTTTCGGGAATACATCCTAAAGGATCATTGCAAAGAGTGTTTAACTACAGATTATCTCAAGCACGAAGAACTGTAGAAAATGTATTTGGCATCGTCTCAGCCGTTTTTAGAGTACTTCGTAAACCGATGTTACTTGAACCCAGAAAAGCTGAATTAGTTATAATGGCAGTAGCTCATGACAAAAGAATATGCAGTTCTCTCCAGTACGACGGGCGATGGCAAGTTCAATGAATCTGCCATAAGCAGCTCAAAAAATTGAGTTCTATTCTGGATGCCTCCGTCTGATACGTTACCAATGGTTCCAGTATGGACCATAATTAATTCATAGTTAGCATTCACGATGGGCATTAAAACTAAACTTTCCTTTGTAATTATAGAAGTAGGATTCACTATTAGGAGGTTTTACAATATTCACATGCTTGCCATCTATAGGGCCACAAC
The DNA here is from genome assembly GCA_963921935.1 of Galeruca laticollis. Classification (NCBI taxonomy): domain Eukaryota; kingdom Metazoa; phylum Arthropoda; class Insecta; order Coleoptera; family Chrysomelidae; genus Galeruca; species Galeruca laticollis. Next base: position 177,816,761 of record OY998178.1, on the reverse strand, counting down.
AAGTATCAAAATTCCATTTTTTTCTGAACTCTTCGGCTATTGCTCTTCTGTTGTAGGAAACTGAAATACTATATTACGTATCGAGTGCGGTGACATTTTTCGCACGAGTGGGAAGTATTGTCTCACGAGGCGCCAGCCAAGTGAAATAATCCCACGAGTGTGAAAAATCACTTTCGCACAAGTTATGTATACTATTTTTCCTACGACCACGCGATATACTTTTACCGAATCAGACATGTACAATCTTGCGTTTTTATGTAGATATGAGAGGTATTATATAAGTGTATTTGTAATTACTTTATAAAGTTTTGATTATTTACCTTTGAAAGTGGCCCAGAAAATTGTGATTTTTGTGCGATGAAAAAGAGTGCCTTCATAAAATAAACGGTTTTAAAGATTAAAACTTTTCCGCATCTATGGCCCTGAACAATATTCTATCATAAAATTGTTACTTGTATACACTTCGGGGGATGTATCGTGCTAACAAACCGAAATTTATCCAAAAATGTAGTATATCTGGATTTATAGGACCCGCTGTACTCACTCTAGTCAACCGAAAATCAATAGAGTACATCTGTGAGACACTCTGAACAATATTCAATCATAAAATTGATCAATCGTATACTCTCTGGAGGCTGTATCGTGCTAACAAACTGAAAAATCTCCTAAAATGACAAAAATTTGGTACTTCAAGTACCATAGCACCCGTTGTACTGGCTTCAGTGAGCTGAATATCAATAGGGTTCATGTTTGAGACGCTTTGAATAATATCGAATCATAAAATTGGTCACTTGTTTATACTCTGGAGGCTGTATCGTGCTAACAAACTGAAACTTGTCCAAAAACGACAAAAATATCGTACTTAAAGTACTGTAGTACCTGTTGTTTTGGCCCCGGTGAGCTGAAAATCACTAGGGTTCATCTGTGAGATATTCTGAATAATATTCAATCATAAAATTTGTGACATGTTAAACTCCGTAGGCTGTATCGTGCTAACAAACTGAAATTTCTCAAAAAATGACAAACTGTCGTACTTCAAGTACCATAGCACCCGTTGTGCTGGCTCTGGTGAGCTGAAAATCAATAGGTTTCATCTGTGACATGTACCTAACAATATTCAATCATAAAATTTGTGACTTGTTGAACTCCGGAGGCTGTATCGTGCTAACAAGACATGTAAGAAAAAGTGGCCGACGACAACGACGACGACGACATGCACATGTTGCTGTAGGGATACGTAAAAATAACTCAAAGAAAAATTTCAAAATTCCACTTTTTTTGGGGAAACCAATACTTTTCTCGCATTTTATATTCGTTGGGCGGAAAAGTAAAATATCGCAGGTTTCAACTGAAACTCAAAAGTCTAGGGTTACAGCAAAATTAAGAGGTTGAAGGGAAATGGCTTCCGATTATTATGTCAAAACACCAGTTACCTGTCGAGTAAGCTATAGGGAAATTCTATAATGAAAATTAAGAAAATGCTCTCTCCTCTGGAACCATTGTAAAATCACTAGAAGAAACATTATTTCAGGGTACCCAGGAACAGGCTTGTTAACTTGACTGCAGAAAATTAGTCAAAGTCACATTCGTAAATGAATTCTTATTTATGGATAAATGTTGTTCTCATGGTGATTCAGGGATGAAAAATGGAAAAAAATAAATGAAACGTTAACTAAAGTACATATTTGTTTATAAGAAACTAGAAAACGCAACAAGTAAATTTTGACACCCAAGGTTCTTGAACACAATCTCTGGAATTTTCTGTGTGGGGAAAGCGCATGGATATAAATTATGACTTACACAGAGAGAAAATATATTATAATGATACTGATCTGATGTCACTAAGAAAAATTGAAAATTTGACAAGCAGGTGCAAAATTAGAAACAAGTGGTGTGAGTTCATGATTAATAAGAAACAAAAACTAATTAATGAAACACAATTCTAAGCTCAATTCTCTATCTACGATAAATAGATTATAATTTCCTTTTTCTCAGTTCGACGTGTTTTACAATTACGATAAATCACATTAATTTGCAACTGACACTAACTTTTGACATTGACCGATGCATGCAGCAACTGCGAAACGTAGTGTGGAACCAGATCGTTATCTACAGTAAACTTTTTTGTTACAAGTCAAAAGGGGATTGAATATTCTTGATCAAATTGAGAAAGTTGTCGAAAATGAAATGGAAATAGCGTATTATAAGGTACTCCAATTAGCTTATGATCAAAGAAAACAGAATCAGGATGTTGTCAATGAACATAGTAAACAAACTCTATTAATAGAGCTGAACTCGACTGCATTAAGCGAATAAGTTCAGCTCTAAAAATTCTCAGATTGGTTAATATTAAAATATACAATAACCACCATTTTATTTTTTTATGTAAATTGTTCTATTGAGGTACCTAATATCAAGTTTAGTGGGCTATAACTTTCACTTCGCCCCTTTCTGCCTAAGACGTTTCTCTAAGTTGAAATAAAATTGCTTTTTTCAAATGGCGTTATTTGGAATCGTTCATAAAGCTTTAAAGCTTGTTCGCCGTGCAGACTGAAAAACTTTCGATATTTAAAAATAGTCTATTGACGGGTACACTCAGGAATCCTTCAGATCTTCCAATATGGTGTTACAAATGAGGAATCGAACAAGATAAGGAAGATTTGAATAAGATAAAATCAGAAAAAGGTTGTAACTGTTTATTTTATTGGAAAGATTCCTTGTCGTTTGCCACATATATGAGGGGTACTCATAAAATTCGTGAATCATATTAAATGCTTTTTACCTCGTAATGTTTTTAAAAAAGCTCTCCTTGCATACTATGAAATCAATATTTAGATGATTTTCTCCAGGTGTATCTCCAAAATATGTCATTAAAATTATGCAGGGGCTTCTTCAACCGAACTTTTTTAGTTGTTTCTAGATACAAGTATATAAATTTAAAAGTCGAAATGAGGAGTGAGTTGGGCGACAGGTTTCAACAGGACAATCAAACACAACGTTTGTGTCATCAATGGGGAAATCTTGAATTTTCTAGACAACAACCAACAGCGACACGTAGTCGCATATAACCCTCCTGACTGAAACCCAGTCCCAGAGTAATGAAACAACAACAAGATGTACGAATTATGCGTGATATGTAAACAACAAACAACACGGAGATTAATCGATAATTCAATATGTATATATATATATATATATATATATATATATATATATATATTCCTGGGAATCAGCCATTAAATATTTATTTCATTTTGGAGATTTCAGCATGAAGCCATTTTCAAGTAGATACTAAATTACGGATAAAAACCGAAAATAAATATCTTCAGGTATTCAACAAATACAGTATAAAAATCAATGAGATTTAAAAAGAGAACAGAAAAACAAACAAACTTATTTGCAAAAAATCCAAGTTTCAACATTTCAGGCTGTTATTCGGTAGTATGAATGTAATACAAATAAAATGGAGAATTATATTCTCTCAGCATGGTAAAACTGTACAATTCACACTTGATAAATTTTTTTAATTCATTCAACTAAAGCCATGGTACACTCCTTTCGCTTGAAAGAAAATAGCAACTGTCTACCTGTTATGAATTAAAATATATTTAAGTTGGAAACAAAAACTATAAAGCTGTATTCAAGGTGATAGAATTGTGTGTCTTCATAATAATTTGAATATAGAGGGTAATAACATTGTATATGCCTATCCTTCTACAATGGTAATAATATTCATTTTATTTAGTTGTTACTATTAATAAGGTTGTAGTAGCAATTGGATAAGTTAGTTATTCTAAAATTAATACTATTTTTATTTTTTCGCATGTAGATCCAGATCCAGATGTAGAGTGAAACCAAGTCTTGAAATGACAGAGGTTTCAAGTTCTTTCATGACGAGACCATCAAAGGTGGCAGAAATTGGAGATCCCATAGCTGTTCCGAAAATTTAAGAGAAAAAATCATTGTTGTATCTAAAAATGTAGAGCTCAGACAAAATTGAACTCCATCTGAGAACTTTTTTAATGATAAACTTGTGCGATCTTTAATGTTCCAATTATTTTTTATACACTCTAATGCAAAATTTACTGGTAAATTTGTATACACAGAATTGACATCAAAAGAAACAAGAATATTATCCTTTGGAATATTTTGCTTGCTAATAAAATCATGAAAGTGCCATGAATCTCTTATATAATACTGGTTTCTTCCATTGATATTAGAAATAATGCCGGATAAGAATTTTGATAAATTATATGTAGGAGCACCAATATTGCTAATAATTGGTCGAAGTGGAATTCCAGATTTATGAAGTTTTGGTAAACCGTAAATGTAAGGAGAAGTTCTATTATTACATATGAGTTTTAATTTTTCTTGTAACGAAATCTCTTTTGCATTAAACCTCTTTTTGACTAAAATGTTTAGCTTGTCTTGAATTTTGGTTGTGGGGTCTTTTTTATATCTACTAAGGTAAATTGTGCTATTACCGGCTCACTTAAGGAAATTTTAAATTTAGCTTCTTGGATTAGTGTAAATAGTTCGTACTTTATGTAAATTTATCATTTTATAAGGCAAAGGGGGGAGTTTTCTGTGAATTTCAATTAAATAAAAATAACAATATATATATTATTATTACCAAAAAAAATATTTTTTTCAAATTTCTTTTTTTTCTATTACCGGCCTATCAAAAAATCTCTTAAAGTAACGCCGGCCTAAGCTTAATCTAATACCGGCTTATTACAACATTTTGTGTTTTATGACGAAAAAATAAACAAAAACTGCAGAAAGTATTTGACCACCTTGTATATTTTCAAAAACGTATTTAAAAACATAATATTTTCCACATTTTGAAAAATGAGGTAGATTGTCTGTTACAACTTCCTTCCTTAATTTCAGGAACTGCAAATAGTCCCCTCTTGTTAATGGACTGAGGCGGCTCTATTTTGGAGATCACTTCATCTAAATCATACCATATCACATCTTCATGATGGGGCCATTTCCAATGACTTCCAATTTTTTCCATTGCTTTTATGTAATACGATTTTGATCTGCTGTCTTCTATTAAACCAGGGAAATATTTTTCCTCATATTTGAAGATAACGTAGTACCTTTTTGCAAAACTAGTAGTTGTATTTTCTGTTTTTTTAAGTACTTCGTGATCTATTATTTCCATTTCTTTTTCTGTAATTGTTTCATCTTCACTCACTTCATTCACCATCAAAACATTCTCAATCTGCTTTTCCGTAAGTTCCTTTAAACTGTTTGATTGAACTACGGGCACACTTTTTGGTTTCTTGTTTCTTTTCTCCTTTTTGTTCTCATCTTTTTCAATAGCTTTTCGTTTTCTTTTTTCTAGATTTTCTCTTTTTTTTGTTCTTTAGTTCCTTTTTCCACCTCTAATCTTCTTTGGTATTCAATGAACTCGTTTGAGATTGCGACGATCGGAGTTAATTTTTTGGTTACTTTCTTTTTGCTTGCATTTGGTTTCTTTGGGAAAAAGACAGCGTTTTTAAATGGTGTTGGTAATTTTGGAGGCGTTACGATATAATCTGATGTATTCTCTTCTTCTAGCTTCTTTGGTTCTGGGGTTTTTAAGGAATCATTTTCTACTTTCTGATTTTGTAAACAGTGTAGAGGTGATCTTTTTGAACTCGGTTTAGCAACCTGTGGTTTATCATCGGCTTCAAAGTTGATGTTCTCTTGATCGTTTTCATTTATTGATTCCGCGTTGCCATTTTCACCGGGATTAACAGTTTCAATTTCTTCAACAGGATTATGATTTTCTGCAGAATTGAGATTTTCAACAAAATTTGGATTGTCAACAGAATTAAGGTTATTCAGATTTTCAATAGGATTTAGATTAGTAACGGGAATTATATTTTCAATGCAATTAAGACTGTTAGCAGGATTCACTATGTCAATTCTCAGAAACTGAATGTTATTGAATCTATCTGAATGTTCTGTAAATGTATCAAGCTCTAGTCCTCCATCTTCTTTTAATTGAAAAATGCTAATGTCGGAATCCATGTTGTTTATAAAGGTATTATCTCCTAAATTATCGATGTCACTCAAGACACTTGAATCAGATTCATCATGTTTATCAAATTCGTTTAGATGGATATCATCAACGTTTTGTGAAAGTTCTTCCATTTATACCCGTGACTGTGTTGATGTGCCTGGTATTTGTTCTTGTTGTGCCTCCCATTTCTCTTCTTCTGGTTGCGATTTCTCGCTTTTATTGTTACAATTTGACTGCCAAAAATTGAAGAGTTTGTGGTACCGAGCTTCTCCCATTCACGATGTACCTGAGTTGGATCGGAATTTCTCCAAAGTGTTTGGAGAAAGCTTTTTTTCAAAATTTTTCCTCAAAACTGGAAATCGCCCTGCGTATCGTTTTTAACTGAATCTTTCCTAATTGAATGTTCGATTTTAGCTTTTTTCAGTTTGCCATAATTAACACTATCTGGACTGCAAGGAAATAATCCAGTGCAATTAAATGCAGACTGGATTGTACTTTCTTTTAGGCATTCATCAAAGCATTCTTTGACCAAGGTTGAAAAATCGGTTCTTTGGACTTGCTGATAGATATTGATAATTTTAAATTTATCCACTATTTTTCGTCATGTGCCTTTTACAGGTCTATAGACAGCAATATCGAGCGGCTGGAGGATGTGAGTCGAATTTGGAGCTAAAGCCACTAATATAATCCCATGTGTCTTGCAAAATTCGCTTAGTGGCAGCGAAATGTGGCTGGTGTGACCTTCCAAGAACAACACGACAGGTCTTTTTATGTTATTTTTTGATAGCCACTTGTCAAAAACGTTTGTTACATACTCATCAAATGCATCTGTGTTCATCCAGCCTGATTCTGTGTATACTATGCCCCACCCTGAAAAAAAATAGATATAAATATAGTAAGTAGGTACCTAAAATATCTCAAATATCTCTCATAATTAATAATATATCACCTGATGGTATTGTTGCAGGAAGGTGTTTTGGTAGTCTTACATACGGAAACAGTACCATAGGTGGCGCAATATTTCCATCTGCCGACACATTAGCAAGCACAATCAAGCACAATCAAGCACTCTTTTTCATCGTTGGCTATTCTGCTGTACACCGATTTGGACCCCTTCTCTTGAGGACATAGAAAAAATGCCGTTTCATCGCAAGTTGAATATACGGCTGCCATCTTGTAACGCATCCATTATTTGGTTTTCTTGAAAATATTTGTGAACCTTCTCTGTTAAATTTTGAGACATCCGAAGACAAATATCTTGATGTCTATTGAGAAAATTTTGATACCACTGATAACCAGGAATACCATTTTCGAACGGATTTGGCCGCTTCAAATTCTTGACAAGTGCAGCAACTGTTTCCAGTAACTGTTCTTTGGTTACTTGAAATCCCGCGTCTCCCAAATGGTGTATCCAAGCTACGATCAGATTTTTTTCATCTGAGGTGAGCACTGGCTTTGCGCCACAGTTATCACTCAGATATTTTTCATTCTTTTTGTCTTTTAGGGTACTTTTCTTTATACCGTATATCTGTAAGCTGACATACCTTTTGACATTTCCTCCAAGGCATGTTCCAAGTTTTCTTTGGTGTATTTTTGTTTAATTTTTGGCCGGGTTATCTTCTTAGGTGACATCTTTCTGCAGGAAATAGGTACATGTAAATACATTATATTTTTGCAAATTGAGTAAGTAAGAAAGTATAAGGCTTATGTTTAAGAAATGAATTCAATGAGAAAGCTTAAGCTTGTAAAAATATTTTCTATAGTACATTTTATACAACAGACTCTTATGATAACTAAGAAACACAAATTTTAGATCAATATTTTTTATGGCTGGTAATAGATTTTGATTTTTTTTGTAAACACTGTTTATAAAAGTTTAATATAAGAGTCCTATTTCTATCAAGAAACTTGTGGGCCGGATCTATTTTTTTATATTTTTTGAAGTGTATGTCATAGAAATTTGAAGTTTTTTGTTTTTTTTTAAACGTATAAGAAAATATATATTTAAAACAATCGTAATTTTTTGCAATTCCGGCTTAAGAAGCCGTAATTAGATCGAGGTCTCAAATATCTATCTAATACCGGCCTATTTTATTTTTTGCGATTTGCACCATTGTTATTCTACAAAAATACTTTATAAAATCTAAAAAATATATTTATTGGACTTTATTAAATCAACCGAAATTAAAAACCTATCCAAGAATCCCCAATTCTACTATTTTTAATAAAAAACTGGTTGGCCGAAAAATAAATTCATTGACTCTTTTGGTAAACACTCTTGAAAATTGGGTAACATAAAAGTCGTATTTTCCTTACTTCTTTTAAAAAAACTTGTGGGTCGGAAATAGTTTAATATATTTTTTAAAACATAATATGTCACAAAAATCCGAAAACAATGTTTTTTGTTTTTTTAAATGTTGAAAAACAATTGAAAATAATTGCGATTTTTTTTCAATTCCAGCCTAATAAGCCGCAATTAGATCGAGGTAAAAATATTAATCTAATACCAGCCTACTTTAGTTTTGCAATTTTCACCATTTTTCCACTAAAAGTCTTCCATAAAAAGTGAAAAATACGTTTAATAGACCTTTATAAATCAAACAAAATCAAAAACATATCTAAACATTCTTAATTTTACCATTTTTATTGAAAAACTGGTTGCCTAAAAAAACATTTTTTTCTCACTGAATCTTGTCTTGAAAACACCTAAAACTGGGTAATAAAAGTCATATTTATCCTATTTCTGTAGAGAAACTGGTGAGCAGGAATTAGGTTTAAATATTTTTCGAATTATATGTTACATAAACTCGGAAAGAAAGTTTCTTGTTTTTAGTTACAAATGTGTAAAAAAGATGTTTAAAAATAATTGCAATATTTTGCAATTCCGGTTCAATAAGCCGCAATTAGATGGAGATAAAAAATCTTAGTGTAATACCGGCCTATTTTATTTTTGCAATTTTCACAATTTTTTACATTTTTTATACAAAATGTATTTTACAAAATGTGAAAAATATATTTAATAGACATGAGTCAAACAAAATCAAAAACATTTCTAAACAGCCTTAATTCTAGGAGTTATTGGTCAGAATTCCTTATGAGGTGAAGTCAAATCACTTACCAAATATAGAGCAAAAAACAACAGCACTGCATTTTTTCGTTGCACATCTCACTTAAGACTGGCAATTGTTTTAGGCGCGTGCCAGCATCCTCACTTTTTATGCATAATTTGATTGGCGGATAAAGATCCTATCATAGAATGGGTGCCATATTCAGATTCTTTTACGGCAAATATAGATAAATCATGAGTAAAGTTGATGTACGTATTTAAGCCGGTGTTACCTTACGATTTTGCATGAGCCGGTAATCACCCATTTTACCTTGTTGTCATTTAGCAATGATGTAATTTTTTTATTGTATTCTGTCTCCAACATGATATCAGTTTTGTTACATTTATCTGCATTCAAAATAAGAATTTCAGAATTTCTTTTATGTAATGATTATATATGTTTTTTATAACCTTGCAAGTTTGTGCAAGTTTGTTTGTTGGCTAGTTAGAATATTACAAACTTTATTTCTTATTTCCACCCTATTAATGTCGTTATTATTAATAAGACTACTTTCAATTGCAGCAATATACTCATTTATAGGTATGTTGAAAGTTGGAAAAGAGAATCTCGAACCTAAACTTAAAATGTATCTGACAGAGTCTGGTATAAGAACATTGGTAAGATTGCAAATCCTATCATTGTTCGATTTATATTGTTCATTGTTTAAATGGTTTTGTTAATTTGATAAATTTTGGAAGAAACCAGTATTATATAAAAGACTCCTGGCACTTTCATGATTTTATTAGCGAGCAAAATATTACAAAGGATCATATTCTTGTTTCTTTTGATGTCAATTCTTTGTATACAAATATACCAGTACATTTTGAATTAGAGTGTATAAAAAATAATTGGAACAACATTAAAGATCACACAAGCTTATCATTAAAAAATTACTCAGATAGAGTTCAATTTTGTTTGAGCTCTACATTTTTTAGATACAACAATGATTTTCTCTCTAAAATTTTCGGTACAGCTATGGGATCACCAATTTCTGTCATCATTGCTGGTCTCGTCATGGAAGAACTTGAAACATCTGTCATTTCAAGACTTGGTTTCACTCCACATTTTTACAAACGATATGTAGATGATTGTATTCTCTGTATTTCCAAAAATAAATTGGAATATTCTTTGAATGCAATTAATGCGTTTCATCCTAGAATTCAGTTCACTTTTGAGAAAGAAGTAAACAATTGCATAAATTTTCTCGATTTTACAATTTCGTACGATACTTCCGGAAAAATTAATACTAGTTGGCTTACGAAAGATATATGGTCCGGCCGATATTTGAATTTTAATTCTGATATTCCAGTTACGTACAAACGTAGTGTTGTTACAGACCTAGCAGATAGAGCTATAAAACTTTCCAGCCCTCAATATAGACCCAAAAATATTTATAGAATTAAAGAAGTTCTTTATCAAAATAACTCCAAAAACTTTCATTGATCCTATTATTAAAAAACGAGTGCATAAGTTTTACAACCAACAACACATAACCAGCTCACCAACTAATAAATTTAGTCAATACATACCCCTTCCATACATAATAGGTGTACGCGAAAACATTAAGAAAATGTTCAAACCTTACAATATCAATATTGTTCACAAACCTTACAGTACAACTAAACAATTTTTTTCAAAATTAAAACCAAAAATTGATAATAAATATAGATCAAACGTAGTATAGTTGAATGTAATGACTGTCACAAACAATATATGGGACAAACTAAACAATACATACATAAACGTTTCTAATCACATCTATGACATTAAAAATAACAAAACTAATACCATAGCACTATCAAAACACGCCGTAGAAAATAACCACAGTTTTAACTTTGAAAATTTTAGAATATACTCCGAATCTAATACTAAAAGCGAGATATTTATGAAATGATCTACATTCAAAAAAATAAAAATAATATTAATGTTAGAAATGATGTAACTGATCCAATTGCTACTACAACCTTATTAATAATAATAACTAAATAAAATAAATATTATAACCCTCTATATTTAAATTATTCTGAAGACACACAATTCTATCACCTTGTATACAGCTTTATTGTTTTTGTTTCCACCTTAAATATATTTTAATTGATACCAAGTAGACAGTATGCTATTTTCTTTCAAGCGACAGGAGTGTAACATGGCTTCAGTGGAATGAAATAAAAAAATTTATCAAGTGTGAATTGTGCTGTTTTAACATGATGAGAAAACATAATTCTCCATTTTATTTGTATTACATTTATACTACCGAATAACAGCCTGAAATGTTGAACGTTGGATTTTTGCAAGTAAGTTTGTTTGTTTTTCTGTTCTATTTTCAAATCTTATTGATTTTTATACTGTATTCGTTGACTACCTGAAGATGAAACGTACGTAGTAGAACTGTATTTTTTGTATGACATCTCCAAAATAAAATAAATAATTAATAGCCGATTCCCAGGAATTTCAGTTTTAAATTGGATATATACGGCCAGGATTCATGACACAATAAGTGTTTTTGAATATATATGTATATATATATATATATATATATATATACATATATATATATATATATATACATATATATATATATACATACATATATATATATATATATATATATAATATATATATGAAGGTGTGTTTGTGTATCAGAAAATTTACAAAATATTTAAAATATTTGCCATAAATTGAGGTTTCGTGAATTGCTATAAAATTTATATTTTTTCCAAAACGAAGTATATTTCAAAAATCTATAAGTGATAACCACCACTTTAGATTTTTCCAAATAAATTCGAAGGCGTAGTTTCGCAAGTTTGTACCTATAAATATTCCATTCGGATGTTATCCATCTTATGGCAACACATTTGAAGTTAGTCACTCTCAACACTGTAATATTTCCATAGTATATATTTTTGTCCCTGCACATCATTTCTTTCTGAGCATAGTGACGTTAATGGAAAGAAAACAAACCAGTAGTCTCTCGTTCATTCGAAATTTTCAGGTTACGTGAATGTTGAATTATATGACATTTTCGAGCTAACACGATTTTTGTTTTAAGCCACCGCAATAAAAAATGTCGCGAAATTTACGAAAAAGAGAAGAGTAGAAAATGGTATAAAAGCTTCAACATATCTAGATTTATTTTCAAAGCTGCTTTAGTTGTTAGAAAAACTTAAAATAATCATTAGTCTGACAACTTTTTCTGTTGTAACTTCTGATAACACAAGTTAACCAGATTTTTTTGGTATTATTAAATAAATATTTTCTGATTGTCCACAACAAAAAATAACCAGAGATCATAGCAAATAAATTCTGTTTCCATACATTATACAACTGAAAATATATATTATGATTATTGTTTGAGGAACAACGGCTTTTAATTCACACTAGCTGGAAAGTGGGTTCCAACAAGAATAATCGACCGTTCCTCTATCACTTGCTACGACCTTTTGTAGTCTGGCCGCTGTATGACGGAAGTGATTTTTTGACAGTACGCTTGAAAATTAAGCCTTTTGTCCTTCCTAATCTCTTTACTGTACTGATTAAGCTTCTCAGTGTGCTACTGCCAATTTCCGTCACGTTTGGCTCTATTAAAGACGAACCTCTTTTCTGAGGTTTCACAGATTCTCATTTCACCAAGAAGCATCCTTGTCTGATCGAGGTCTTGACAGTAAGCAACTGAAATGAAAAGCATCCATTATTGCCTCAGTGATATGTTAGACTCTTTGTTTCCGGTCATAGTGCTGGTTATTTACCCCATTTACTTCGACGGGTTCCAAATTGTCCTTCAGATTAGTCTTGTAGAGAGACCAATCCGTATTTCTAGGATTTCGGGTTGAAGGAATCGAGGTGGTATTTCTCTCTATCCTAAATTCGATGATCCTATAGTCGGAAAATGAAGGCACGTTCATCACCCTCCAATCTTTTACATTTTTCCTAGCAGCAACAATTACTATTGTTACGTTCAGGACCTCTTTTTGTTCTCGTGGAAAAAGTGGGGGCTGTCCCCAAGTTTAAGATCTCAAGGTTATTTGCTAAGAGATATTCTAATAAACACTCACCTTTGGCGTTGTTGTGAGTGCTTCCCCAAACTGTATTGTGTGCGTTGACATCACAACCAATTATGATTGGCAGCTGTCTGCTGTTGCAGTATCTCACTAGCTCGTGTAGAAGTAGGCAGTGGAAATGACGATGTCTCGGTCGATACCAATGTTGAGGTGAATCATGATTGGAATAAGGTCCCGTGACACATATTCTAAAACACGTATAAATTTTGTATTATTCCTTATGATCACACAGATACGCGGAGATACTTGCCTTTGATCATAAATCAATTTAGAATCCTTGCATGCCAAACCTATGATTTGGTAGTCTTTGTTGATCCATGGTTATGGGATCGGTACATTATCAGTTATAGTTTTGCGAACAACCTTGTAATCCCTTCGCGTTATGCAGGTTAATCTGCACTATATTCGTGAACGTGAATCATTATGGATGAGAGAGGCCGAGTTTCTCGGCCTCTATTCATTCCCCTCCTTCATATCTGCCTTTTTTGCGTCGACCACTATGGCAAAATATCCCCGGAGTCCGAGCCGGATTCTTGATCTCGAGTCAGACCCTCTCGACCTCCAGTCAGCTCCGTCTAGTTTCCTGGGATGTATAGGCGATCTCCGCATCCTTAGTTGCCCTAGCAGAGCCGGAGGAGATCTCACGCTTTTGCCGTTTCTCCCTCTTCGGAGGTTCCGGATATGGATGGTATCTCGATGTCCTTTAAAATCTCCGCGCGGTTCTCTTTTTTCCCAGCCCCGAGACAGGTTTACCCCCAAAATGAAAATTTAGCGCGTAATCTCCTGCTTTCAGAGCCTCCCCAGTTCCCTCTCGCTCTTCTTTAGAGTTCATGATCTCCCAAGCCCCAGTAGTGAGGTTGGAGTTCTGAACTCCGACAAGTTAGAGGATCTTCTTCAATTTCTTGTCGTGTCTTTTTAGGAAGAACACCGTTATGGTGACCGGGTTTGCGACGTGGTCTCCACTTCGAGCCACCAATTCGGGTCTTTCCTAAGAGTTTAATTTCGGCGCTGGCCTTATGAGCCAGTCTGCCGATTCTTGGGACTCCTCAGTCCACCAGTATTATTTGACAACGGAAATGGATACCTGAGAAGTGGATCCCCTTCTCCTTACTCCGGCACAGCTCTTCGACCAGAGTGTCTTCCAGGGTGGAGAGCTTCTCTGCTTTCAGGATGACCCTAGGGCAATCCTTGGGTATTATTCTCACCTTGATATCTTCCTCTGTTTTAACAGCTGCCTTACTAAGTTGATGTTTTGCGGTGTCCTTACTATTCGTTCCTTCTTTTTCAAATCACAAGTTTTCTACCGATGAATCATAAAATTCCCAACTTACACATCTGACTATGCCTACCATCAGTGTCCTCTGAGCAAGTAGCTTTGTTTCACCCTGAACTTTTTTATGCTATAAATACATTCGGTGTATCCAGAAGAATCCACTCAAATTGCAAACGTGCTACAGATGTATACGTTGGACTTAACGAGCTTTAGAAATTTCTCCATTCACCACCTCCAAGCACTATCGTTAACTACATATATACTATAGTGAAACAGGATTTTTTAATCATGGAAGCCTTTATAGATTGCAACACGCCAATGAAAAGACACGAGAACACGTAAAACGTCAAGGAGAAAAAGGAGAATTGAATTTTTTCTGCAATTTCCTATGGTATTCATAGAGATTGGGGCACAAAGGAAAATAATTCCCACAATTAATTAAAATGTTTTCTTATATGTCACGAAATTACTGTTTATAAATGTTTGATGTAGTTCACATAACTACATTAGTCTTAGTATGGGTAAAAAACAACAACTTTGCACAGATTTTGAAAAAAAATATTTGATAGCTTAGTAAAATTTTCAAAATATATAAGAGTTAAGTAGGTTCAACAATTCCTACTAATAAATATATCTTCAAATTTTTCAAGACGGGAATATCAAAGAATGAGCAAAATTGCCATAGAACACTGAAATATGATTATCAAAGTAATGGAGGTGAATCTAGTGAGCAAACTAGGCTTGTTTATGAATGTAAATATAGGATACATATGAGTTTAGGAGAAAAAAGCAGTATTTAAAATAGGAACTTGGAATGTAAGAGGTACGTACGCTGAAGGAGCACTGAAAATTTTAACGCAGGAAATAGACAGATATCAAATTATTATATTGGCAATTCAAGAAACAAAACAAAAAGAGAGTTTGTAAGCGAAGTAGGAAACTACATATTTATCAATAGTGGAGGAACAACAAAAACTTTGACAACAGCATTTATTATAGCCAAACACAATGCAGGGAGAGTGAAAACATTCAAAGCGATATCAGAGCGAATGTGTTACTTGGAAATTAATACAGACATAGAAAATATGACCATTTTAAACATACACGCACCAACAGAAGGGGAAGAAGATGAAATAAAGGAAAAATATTATGACGAAATGGAAGGAGCGTTTAACATGATGCCAAATAAAGACATCAAAATAGTAATAGGCTACGCCAACGCAAAAATCTGCAAAGAGAGTATGTATGTACCAGTAATTGGAAAATACAGCAAACGCGACGAAACAAATGGTAATGGGAAAATACTGATTAATTTTGCAAGCGAGATGGGACTAAGTTATTGCCAGCACAAAGTTTGAACATAAAGAAATCCACAAAGGACCATTTCCTTATACAAAAACAATCAACGAAAAGAGTACAAAACGAGAGAACCTATGAAGGAGCAGATGTGGACAGCGACCACTTTTTAGTAGTCGCGAAAATAATACAAAGTAGTGAACAAAGAAAGGAAAATCAAAGGTGCATACCAAAAAGAAGGCTACTGGTGGAAAGGCTTATAGATAACAAAACAACAAAAAGAAAATACGAAGAAGAATTGAAGAAAACCCTAGAACAACAACAAAACCACAACGTAAACGACGAATGGAGACATTTAGAGGAAACTATACAAAAGACGGCACGGAAAATTATACCACCGAAAATAAAAAAGGGAAAAGGAGCAGAATGTTTCAACGCGAAATGCAGAGAAGAAATTAAAAAGAGAAAACTGGGCAGAGAACCATATATATAAAGAACAAAAAAGGAGAAATAATAATGGATGAAAGCGAAATTATACAAAGATGGGAAATAGTAACAACACCAAATTTATTCTGACACGTCAGGTTTTGGAGAAAAAAATATTGAAAATAAATGTAATATTATTAATTATTAGGTATGTACATTAGATAAAGATGTATGCTATCGTCCTGTTTAAATTTTTTTTCTGTTTACTTTTCTTTTATACTGTTCTGCGGCACTTTCTGATATCAATGTCCAACAATAACCAGCAAGCATTTCACTGTTCCACTTGCCCTGGTAACGTTCTTCAATAACAGAAATATCTTGATGAAACATTTCGCCGTGTTCATCACTGACGTCGCCGACGTTCGGTGGAAGGAAATCCAGGTGCGAGCGCAAAAAATGTATTTTAAGGCTAATGTTACAGCCCAATTTATGGTAACTCCTAAGAAGTTCATCAACAAGTGCTATATATAGAAAATTTTGGGTCACACTTTTAAAAGCATTCCAAGCAACATGCTCCAAGTCACATAAGGTTTCTTCAAATATTATATCTTGTTATAGAAGTTTAATTTGGGGTCCTACAAAAATTCCCTCCTTGAGTTTTGCATCTGAGATATTGGGAAATTTTTGTTTTAGGTATTGAAATCCACGGTCATCTTTATCCATTGATTTGACGACATCTTTCATCAAACCTAATTTTATGTGATTCTGTCGAGAAGACGAGTCATATTTTCATACGTTTCTTTCATGTGGATTGCGTGGCCAACGAGGATGGATGGATAAACGTTTCCCATGTGAAGTAGCACAGCTTTCAAACTCAATTTCGAAGCATCGATAAAAAGACGCCATTCTTCTGGATGGTGTTGGTGACCTAAGGCCAACATCAAATCGTCGACATTATTACAGTATGAAAGACGCGGTTGCCCACGCCATTAGTGACGATACAGTTGTATCCGTAATAAGAGGAGACGAGATGAGTGAGGGTATCGGCCACTAAGCCACGGGCTGTCGGGACAGCTTTCATGATGGTCGTTGCTAAAATCTCGATCAAGATTTTAGTGTCTGTAAAAAGGTTGTAAGGGGTCTGTGATTTTTCTAGCGTGATGGTTGCGATTTCTTGGGGGTTTTGCGGTGTTTCCAACCGCTTTGGACACCGGGGATGGTAGGCGGCGTGCTAGCCACCGCAATTTTTACAGACAGGGTCGTTTGCTGGGCAATTGTTGGGTTTGTGGTCCGATTCTCCACAGGAGGGACAGACCGGTTTGGCCTTGCATGTTTCAGCAAGGTGGCCTGTGGTGGAGCACCTGTTGCAGTATCTGGATACTGCAGGTAGTAGTTTGGAAAGGTTTGAGGCGTCACACGGGTGTGAGAGACCGTGAAATTTGATGCCATATGAGAGGGCGCGGGGGTAAGCCATTTTGGAATCCGTGAGGATTCAGAACATGGAGGTGGGCTTTGCTAGACGTCGGGAGATAATGCGCCAAGATCTGGTGTAGGTGAAGTTTACTTCATTGCGAAGTATGTCCTCGAATTCTCTGTCGGTTAGGGATGTGTCTACATTTCTGCAGAACAAGAGAGAGGGTTGTCGATTGTGAGCCGGCTCGGGGAGTTGAATTTAGGGGGATGATGTTGACCTGGGGGTCACCGATGGCGGTTCGAAGTCTGTTAGCAAGAGATTCATGTGGGATGTTGGCGGGTATCTTCAGGAGTACTGTGCGGTTCGGGTTTGCCTTCAAGAAGGAGATCTTTTCCCTCAACAGCTCGTTTTTGTTGAGGAGGTTAGATAACTCCCTCTGGGACGTGTATTTGGAAGGTAAGTTTGGGATATTCAGAGTTTGAAGTGAAGGTGTCAGTTGGGAATGTCGGGTTTGTTGGTCAGTTCGTGGTTGTTGGGTGGGACGTGGTTGTTGTGTTGATTGTTGTTGAGTTGTATGTTGTTGTTGGGTGGTTGGTGGAGGCGAAGTAGGGATTATTCGGGTTCTCTGGGGTATGGCACCCAAGAGAGTGAAATCCTCCTCTAGAGCATGGCGGGTGTTTATGGGAGTCGGGTTCACAGAGATATGGGAACTGGGGCGAGAGGCATGGGATTTTACAGAGTGTATTATTGGTGAGGAGCTGCGGGAGGAGTGTTGTTTTAAAATGTTGTACTTGATCGTCAGATTTCTGTACTCGGCTCTTAGTTGGATGAGTTCACGCATTACCTCGTCGAGTGAGGCTGACTGGTTGGAGTTTGGGCGTGAGCGCATTGGTGGGAACTCATCGTGAGATAAGATAGTGGGTACAGGTTGGCCAGTTTGGCTGCAGCTGTTGTATGGGGAGCGTTTCTGAATGACATTGCGAGTTGGTTGGGGGGCGGAAGGGGACGAAACAGAGGGTTGTTTCGTTTTGTGGGGGGTTGTTAGTATGGGGAGTAGCGGAAAAAAGCCGGACAGCGAACTCACTACCGGAGGGAGTTTCCTCATTGGTTAAAGGTTTCCTGACCCTTTTGTCTGCCGGTTAGTATTTTATATTTACCAGAAAAGTCCTTCCGTCTTCAGCTAGATGGCGGTGGATTTCTTGTTAGCAGTCCTATAAAGGACAGATCGAGATTAAAATCTCAATTATATTCGGCGAATACGTTGGCAAGCCGCTGCTGGAGTGATCCGGTTTGAATCACGGACCGAATTTCCAGGGATGCTTCTGCTTGCTAGTCGACGTCTTCGTTCGGAGTCCCGGGGAATCAAAAAAGCTGTGTGTAGCTCTTTATATTTTCACATAACCAGAAATCTACCAATTCTTAATTTGATTGGTTCCAGAGCAAAAATAGGCGGGGTTTAAGTGCTCTGACGTAGGAAACATGCAAGGACATATTCAGACACGTCCACTCAATGTTTGGCTGAACAACATTTGTTGCAGTATCTTTCTTATATAATAGTAACTTTGAAATTATGGAAAATTTAATGCGTTTTTTAAAAAACCTATTTAATTTCTCAAAATCCTGACGTGATGGAGCAAATTTGAAATCAGATTCAGAATCAGCATGACAAAAAACATTAACTACACGTATTGGTGTATTAGAAAACCAAACTTTGTTTACCACCAGTGTATTGGACGCAATTTATACAATCGATCATGATTTGCATCATTGCGAGATATCATATTTGTATTGTCATAGAAATGTAATACTTTACGAATTTTTTCGAAATGTTTTTGAGACATCATTTACTTGATTCTTTTTATACCAATTGACTTCGACCAATAGCTCCGAATATTTGGAAGATGTATGACGTACATCAATATGCAAACACCTATGTATTTCTTTACTTCCGTTGAAGTCAAATTATCTTGATGGTCTAGTGAGATTTGAGCTGAAAATAAATTGGACAGTTCTGTTATGTGAGCATACAGCTTACCGTAAAGAAATGTTTGAAGACGTCAGATGATGTAAGTATTTCTAAGAAGGCAGCTGGGAGTCGTGAATCATCTCGAAATTCTATAACATTTTCCGGTATTTGAGACATGAGTGCATAAAATTGACACATGAGTGCATAAAATACTTGGCCTCACCCTAATGTCACTTTTTTAAATCGTTTAACAAGTAAATATTTTATGTACGAAAATCGATTTAAAAAATTCACTATCGAGTGTAAATTTGTTAAATAATTACTTTGGTTTAACAATTTTATTGCAATAATTGAAACTTACCTGTGTTAATGGAATTGTTCACTTGCCATTGTTTGCCTCTTCGGTCATGAAATTTGAAACGTTCATAATTATTTCACGACACTGCTCACTCAACTTTTTATGAACAACTTTACTTTCTGGAGTCGCCATAACAAGTTAGTATTGCACAACCCCGGTAATCACACTTTTCTCTGAACTGTACTGTCGAAACGAAGCTTACGTATTCTGCCAGCGAAGTGAGCTCTTGCAATCCGCGTACGTCTTTGCTACGGCGCATCGGACGTTGCCAAACTTCCGACTGCTAAAATTATTTTGCCAACTTGTGTACGATATGTTGCAAGTATGCACCAAAGCGTCTATCGTTATTTTACACTCTCAATAGATTTTTAAATGCGAAATTTATTTGATTTGCAAATATGCATCAAAATGCAGTAAAGGGTTAAAAAATTCGAATTTCTTTGAATAATTTGAAGTACAAATCCTTTCCATTTGGACCATTTTGTTTTCATGTAAGGAATGTAAAATAGCGAGTATGGCTAAACTTAATATTTATGCATCTAGTGAATATTTGTGATACGATTGTAGTTTTTTTTTCAAACACAATTTATTGAACAGAATTAAACTAGGCAAAGTATGATTGTGCGTGTTCGATTTGAGTAGGTTTATTTTTTAAAGGGAAATAAGAAATAATTACTAGGAGTGAAACCGTAATAACTGCTAGTTTGTGTTCTCTTGATATCGAGTTGGTTATTAACGATTATTATTTGCAAATCCTATCCATCTATTATTTTAGAGTTCCGATCTGCTTCCGCATATTTTAGCAGGCCAAAACCAGGATAGTATCCAACATAATTCCTTATGGCAGCTACCTTGAATAAAAGTTTTATGGATAAAAATATGAATAAGAAATTAATAAATATCGAAGAGTTTTTATGATCATTTTAAGGAATTATTTCGAATCAAGACGTCAATAGCCAAAGTTCAACTCAATTCACCAAATATTTTGTCATATACCACAGTTTCAACCGGGAAAGTTATTAGAGTATGTCTTTATGAGGCACATTTCGAAGCTGTGAAGTATAGCGGAATATTGGGAAACTTAGATAAATTCAGCTTAACTCTAAATAACTTCTAGAATTTATAACATTGCAGAGAAATCGATGATTATATCTCCAGTGCTCGTTAATTAGGCGAAATATGTGAAATTTTGCAATTTAATTGTTATTATTCTCTCCCTGTCTCTAGCGACATGCTTCCAAAGTTATAGCCGAGAGCCATTCTTATTGGAAAACCAGATACATATTGTATCATTTGTGAATAAATTACTATACTATCGTTATTAAAGTTGATTACGTTAGTTCACAATTCAAAAAAATTCAAAATTTTCATGGTCGGTGTATTCAAATTGATTCCTCTTGTAAGAGAGTCTTTTGTATAATAAAAGTGAAATTATGAACATGTAAGAATAATAAACGTTTTTAAGATCAAAACTAACTTTTCCGCAAATATGAGACGCCCTGAACAATATTCTATCATAAAATTGTCACTTCTATTCACTTCCCAGACTGTATCGTGCTAACAAACCGAAATGTCTCCAAAAATAACCAAAAATGTAGTATATTTGGATTTATAAGACCCGTTGTACTCGCTCTAGTGAGCTGAAAATCAATACGGTTCACCTGTGATACACAATGAAAAATATCCAATTATAATATTGGTCACTTGTATACACTCCGGAGATTGATGTATCGTGCTAACAACCCGAAATTTCTCCAAATATTAACAAAAATGTGGCACCTCCAGTACCACAGTACCCGCTGTACTAGCTCCAATGAGCTGAAAATCAGTAAGGTTCATCTACATGACGCCCTAAACGATATCCAATCATAAAATTGGTCACTTGTAGTCACACTAGAGGCTGTATTGTATCGTGCTAACAAACTGAAAATTCTCCGAAAATTTGGTACTTCAAATACTATAGCACCCGTTGTACTAGTTCTGGTGAGCTAAAAATCAATAAGGTTCATCTATCAGACGCGTTATATGACTAACGAGGATCTGACGTCCGAATGATTGCCGGTACAAGCAATCCCCCGTTTACTGGCCAACAGCCTCGGATGGAGGAGAGCCAGTGAATGGAAGGGCACTCTATTGTCCTAGGGTTGGGAAACTGGCTCTAAAGGCGGATGAACCAAGAAATTAGTCAACGGCATAAGAATACGGAAGACAACGGGAAACCACCGTATTAAGGATCAGTAAGATAGATATCCCAAGAGAACCAAAATGACCTCATTTAACTCGAAATTTTCCGGAGGAAAAAATAGTTCCCCAATCGAATCTTCAAGGGAAACAGTATTAAATGATAAAAAAGTAGTCAGAGTAAATCTACGAAGAAAGATCAAAATTGGTACATGGAACGTACAAAGTCTATATGAAGCTGGAAAGTTGGCTAATGTAATACAACAAATGGACAGGTTGAATATAGATGTTCTTGGGGTAGCAGAGACATGGTGGCCAGACATAGGAAAATGTGTAACACAAAGAAAATACTTTTCCTATTCAGCAAACCAAGACAGATATAATCGGAACGGAGTTGGAATAATCATTCCTGAAAAACTATCTCCGAGTGTAATTAACTTTCTCCCACACTCAGATCGCATGACATTACTTATATTGAAAGCAAATCCGGTTAATATTAACATAATACAAGTATACGCTTCCACTGCAGAGGCATCAGAAGACGAAGTTGAATAATCCTATGAAGAACTGAGACAACTAATCCATTAAAACGATAAAAAACACGAAATAAACCTCATACTAGGCGTTATATTATTTGTATATATATATTGAATAAGAGTGGACCCAAAATAGATCCCTGTGGTACGCCACAACAAATTTTTCCTTTAGAGGACTGCCCCAAGCAAGTTTTAATATACTGAAATATATTCTCAAGACAACTTCTTACTGTCCGACGCGTAGCGGAGGGCAGTAATCATTCATGGGAGAAAAAGGCACTTTACTCCCATGTTATACATATGATATTTCCGCCTGCCTCTAAAACTAAAACTAAGGAGTAGGTACAGTATAGTCACGTTAATTTGATTCTTACATCCTACATATTTTTAATTTGTGGTGGAGTAATTATTTATACTAATGTTAAACGTGCAGTTTTGAGCAGTGTTTATTTGAATACCATTAGAAGTGAGAGATGGACCCAACGCAGTTTTCGTGCTATTTTCAATAACAACATTATTATACAGGTATCTCCCGGAAGTACTCGTACTTGGCTGATTACAATCAATTTCATTAACTTCAATGACTCCCATAATTTGGTTCGAAATTTTTCGCTTTTTTGCAAGTGATTGCTGCGCATACCCTCCAGCGATATTCGTAGACTTCCAACCTCCGTGTTGTTTTAAAGCAAGAATGTCTCCGACAGAATTTGCAAGTAAACTTGCCGAGGTTCTTCTGAAACTATGCCTGGTATAATTTATGGCATTAGGCAGTTTCAAAAATTGTGCATTTTTTTTGGAATTTTAGCTATAGTATTTTTTCCACGATTGATACATTTTGCTGCTCTATAGCAGACAAATAAACGTGTCTGATCTGTTTAAGGGCGTAGCGATATATGTTTTCTATACATGTCAATTTAATTAGGGCCATTCCCTGGTGAAGTATTGATTACAAACGTTCTCTGTGTATTTGTTTTAGAGTCTGGTATATTGACTATTAAAATTGAACCTTTATCTTCAATACCTGTAGTGGCCATTTTAAGGAGCTCGTCACACCTGCAAGCTCCTGAAATTCCGAAAATGAGGAGAACCGACAAAAAAAGAAACAAGGATTTTAAAAAATACGCCGGAACTCGAGCCAACACCTAGAAGCCTATCATTTATAGCCAAGTTCTGCGCAATCATGAACATAGCGTATTGCTGTAGCTCTAGTATTATATTTGCTGTTTAACTTTTATTTTCTTAATATATTTAATTCTTGAAAATATCTTACCTTTATTAATAAATAATTATCGTCGGGGGCTTCTAGTAAAAATTTATTTACTTCCTCTCTTAAGAAGGTTTTTGCCTTATTTGGTGTATATCCCTGGTTTTCTCTTTTCATGAAAGCAATTAATTTTGGGTATTTAATATCCACATTTTCTTTTATTTGAAACATGGTACGTAGCATCGAATACTCGGATCACAATGTAGAGAATTTCAATATATTTGCCAATAGCGAAAAATACCCCAAAATAATATTTTCTGAGCAAGTACGAATATGCTTTTCTTTGGCCCATTGCTTGAAATGTAAATACTGTTTTTCATATTTTTCTTTAGACTTTTGGAGTAATCGATATTGTACTGTTACATTAACTTGTTCCAAAATATCCGGTGGTGTATTATTGATATCTTCAAATTCGCTTGAATCGCTCATTTTTCAAATATTATTTTATATTTTGTAGATATATTATGGCGTGGCACACTTAGAAACTGTACCACAGCATGCTATAATATTTCTGTCCCAACTTCAAAAACCGGATGGATTTAAGTCAAATCAATAATGTCAAAAGCGTTAAATCAAATTAACAATTTACTTATTTCTACCATTTTGCATTTTCTATAAATAATAATAATAATAACGTTTATTCATAAATTTACAAATACAGTGATAAAATACAAATAAAATTTTATAAACATCTAGACATCCACAGAAGTATTGTACATACTTGTATGTGGTGAATATAGGCAAGAGTGTCAAAATTTTAAAAAAATTTTTTTAAAAAAACAAAAAATGCAGTTGAAAACAATATAAATCCATTTTTACATGATTGTATTTCCGACATACATTTCGTATATGAGTTTACTCTTCTCTGTTTTTTTTTATTATTCAGCATTCTATCATTTTGTGTATTTTTGTTTTGTCTGTTTCTTTAACAAATGTTACTAGTTGGGTTTTGAAGCGTTTAAAAGAAGTTTCATCGATAATTCTCTGTGGTAGTTGCCCGAATAATTTAGGTGCCAAGGAGGAGTAACCTTTTTGACCTATTGTTTTAAGAGCTGTTGGTATACAGTATTGATTATTCGATCTTGTCGAGTATCTATGATTTTGAGTGGTAAGTTTGTATTTATTTTTATATTGATGGCATCCTATCTGAATAATGTATAATTGTCTAACATCTAATATTTGTGTTTCAGTATAGAGTAGTGAGCTTGAATATCTTTTAGGTTTGTTGAGAATCATTCGGAGGAATCGCCTTTGAGACACTTCGAGGGAATTTAGATAGTTCCTTGAAACTCCTCCCCAGCCAATAATGCCATAATTGAGGTGTGACTCAACCAAACTGTGGTACAGTATTGTTTTACATTTAAAGCTCAAAAATTGGCTTACTTGCTTAAATCGAAATAGGATACTCCGAAGCTTTTTAGTTAAATATTCCATATGATGGTTCCATCGTAAGTGATTGTCAATGTAAATACCCAAGTATTTAATTCTTTTTGCAGGTTTAATTGAAAAATCTTGTTGGATATTAAGATTGTATTTTGGCAGAGACTTTTCATGACTACTGAAGGGTATGTATACAGTTTTGTCAAAGTTTATTGAGAGTAATCTGCTGTCGAACCAGTCTTTGAGTTTTCCAAGATCATTTTCAATATTTATTTTGAGATTATACCAGTCATCATGTTTGTAATAAATCACAGTATCGTCCGCGAAGCTGATTATTTTTCCGATTGTTTCCTGTTCAAATAGATTATTTAAGTAAATTACGAATAGCACCGGCCCCAATACTGTTCCTTGAGGTACACCACATTTGATGTTGATCTCTTCACTCACATGATTTTTGAATTTAGTTTTTTGTGTTCTGCTTGTTAGATAACTTTTGAATAAATTATGAGCTAAACCCCTTACACCCATATCTTCTAGTGTATCTAAAAGTATGGAGTGGTCGACAGTATCGAAGGCCTTTTTTAGATCCAAAAAAACCCCAATAGATGGAGTGCTTGAATCCAAGGATTCGTAGATGGTTTTTGTCAAGGAATGGATTGCGTCATTGGTAGATTTTTTTTCTCTAAAGCCATACTGGGATGGCGACAGCAGATGATAATTTGATAGGTATGTCGTAAGTCTCGTTTTTATAATTTTTTCAAAGACTTTGCTTATTGAAGATAGAAGTGAAATAGGCCTATAATTCGAAATATTTTCTGTATTCCCATTTTTGAAAATTGGAGTTATAAGAGATTCCTTTAGAATCGAAGGAAATATGCCTGATTCGAAGGATTTATTTATGATGTCCGTCAAAGGTTCACATATGAATTTTGCAATAATCTTTAGAGTTTCAGCTTTCATTCCATCAAGCCCGGGAGCCTTTTTATTTTTTAAGCTAATTATTGTATTTTCAACCTCAGTAGTATTCGTTGGTGTAAGAAAAAGTGAATTTTTATTTACATATTTTTTACTTTTGTAATTGGGATTTTGTCGTATGTTCTTTGCCAAAGTTTCCCCCACATTCGCGAAGAAGTTGTTAAATATATCAGCAGCATCTTTTGGATCTGTGACGATCTCATTTTTTTCATTCCTAATATTATTTATTATTCTTCCTGTCTTGATATTCAAAATTTCATTAACAGTGTTCCAAAGTTTTTTACTTGCATTTTGTTCTTTTTCAACTAATTTTTTATAATAATTTTCTTTGGCAGTCTTTATTTTCTTTCCCGTTTCTTTTTTTTTTCGTTAAATAGTCATTTTTCAAGTTTACATTATTTGGATTTTCTTTCCATAATAAAAATGAATGATTTTTTTGGTTGATGTGTTTTATCAATGATTTTGTTATCCAATTTTTCCTTTTACGTTGACTATTTTTTAATCTGAATTATTGAGTTGATTTTTGTACACATGTGTTTATGATGTTGATGAATTTTTCTGTTGTCGATTCGATATCATGCATTGGGTACAATTCATTTTTCCAACTTAAACTATTAATTGCTTTTTGTAATAATTGTTCGTCTACTTTTTGAAAATATTTTTTGTTTATTGAATTGTCCTTAGTTTCATTCAGTACAATTTGTAACAACGTTATGTAGTGGTCCGTAATTGATGTTGATATAGTGAGAGGTAATATGTTATTGAAGTTTTGTTGTTTTGTTTTAATGAATATATGATCAAGACATGATTCAGATCCATTTCTCGCTCTTGTTGTAGTATTAATAGTTGATTGAAAGCCATGCTCACTCATCATATCGAGATAATTTCTTGAATCTTCAGTTATTTTCATCAAGTCGATATTTATGTCACCTACAAATAAGCTATAATAATGTTGATTACTTTCTTTATTAAGAATATCCCCAAGCTGGTCAAGAAAGTCGTCAATTCGACTTGCTGGAGATCTATAGAATGCTAAAATGCAAAAACTCAGCTTATCCATAACCATTACAATTTCCAATAATATACCTCCGTTTATCTGAATATGTTCATGCGAATGGTATGGGTTTGTTTTTGCAAAGACGTTAACACCATCATTTTGGTTATAGCTACCTCCATTGTATAGGGTTGTGTAGTTGGCCATGTTGAGGAAGGACGTATCCGGGACCCGCCAAGTTTCTGTTAAAACTATGCACTCGAAGCATGTCTCAAGTTCCTCAAGATATATTTTTAATTCATCTATATTTTTTGAAACACTACAAATATTAGTATTAAGAATCTTGAAGTTATTCAATTTGTTATTTACAGACAAAACTTCTTTTGCTTCATTTGTATCATTTAGGGGATATGTTGTTATTTTTTCTAGCATAAAATTTCTTATATATTCATCCATGTGAATGCATAAACCAGTAAACAGTTTTAAATTATTTGACAGTAATTACAATATTTATTTGGTTTTTATATAATAACAAAGTATGATGACATTAATAAAATTTTTGAAGAAGTTATTTAAGACAGAAAGTAAAAATAGTAAATTAACATACATAAATTATTTGATGCTTTGCGTAGAACCTGTGCGTGCTCTAGTATTTATTTTTTTTCCTCCCACAAATGATTGTTCTTCTTTTTTTTCCGGAACCGGTTGCTAATTCTTTGGCAATAAATGATGTTTGCCCAGCTGTTTTTTTTGGGAATGTTTGCCCCTGCTTTATCTCGCTTCGGGGTCGCAGGTTCGCTATTTGATTTCGGTCTGTTTATTTCAGTAGTTTCTATATACTTGACCTTATTCTAAATGAAACACCATTAAGTTTCCATTCCTAGTGATATTAAGATCGAATTCCTGATCTTAAACTCTTAATTCTGTCTTTTTGTTGAGGAGGACCAGATGTCTTCGTTGCCTTCTTATCACTTTCAGATTTCGACGGAGTAATTTTATCTTCTTTTTCTTTCGGTGTCAAATAATCGGTAAACTTTATACTTATATAATAAAATATAGTTTAGGTCGTCAATGATACGTGAAGTACCATGACATCACTTTTACTTTTCCTCTCTAGGGAGGAGTACGACTTTGCTCCCTACAATGAGGCCAGGAAATGTAGACTTCGGATAGAGGTAGGCGGAAATAGCTATTTGTATAACAAGGGAGGAGAGTGCTACTTTTCCTGCCGAGGATGAAGTTTACTGCCCGACGTGTAGCGTTATACATATGATTTTTCTGTCCCCCTCAAATAACAAGACATTTTCAATAATTTATTTATAAAGCTTACAAACAAAATTAATAAATACTACTTAGGATGGACTTTCAAGAAACGGCTAGGCATCGATTATGGACTTCTAAAATGCTTGGCTGGGCATCGAGGAGGGACTTTTATGAATCTTGGCTGGGCATCGAGGACCGAGTGTAACCACCCATATCGGCCACTAGCTCCGCTAGTATGAACCCTCTGAGCTACAGGTAAGTCCAGCTGTCCCCGGTGACAACCTTTCGGGCCTTCAGCTCACTTGGTCGGTGAGTGGGAGTGAGTTATTTCAGTTATCCGGGATGTTCTAAAAATAAAAGGGCGCCAGCCAGGTTTCTGCTCGGCCAAAATGTTTGTCCTATCCTAAACCAAGCAAATGAATAGGAAATAATTAAGAAAACAGGTATCTAAACCTACCAACGTGTTTATTAACAAACAAAAAGTTTTTTTAAAAGACAGATACTGAAATTTTCTTGTCAATTTCCAAAGATGCGCAAAAAGGATGAGAAATGACTGGACTATAACGTCTGTCAAGTCATTGAATTAGCTAATAAGGAAAAAACACTAGTTGGAAAATCAACTGGGCTACACAGAGCACCGAGTTATCAATTAAAACATGTGAACTAATAAAAAAAAACGAAAAATGAAATGTAACTGGGCTATACAAAACACCAGTTATCAGTTATACACATGCTTATACTTAGCTATGATATAACATACGTCATCAACGCAAAAAATAATAATAATACAGACCTTAATTCAGGGGATAGCTTTGGTACCAAGGCGATCTACTGTAACTCAGGTTGGATGTGATTCAACATGATAAGTTTATAAAAATATGTTACATAAAAGAAAAATATGTATATATATATATATATATATATATATATATATATAAACAATTAAATCCACCCCATGTTATCCCCTCATCATCTTCTCATCCGGAAGAACGGTGATCGCCTCATCTCCCCGGTCCAGGCGGAACCAAATTGTAAAGTACCCCAGAAAAGTACTAAAGTACTACTCCAGAAAAAGGTAAGTATCCAAAAGAAAAGGTATCCCTCCAGGAAAAGGTAAATATCCCAAAAATATGGTATCCCTCCAGGAAAATGTAAATATCCAAAAAAGATGGTATCCCTCCAGGAAAAGGTAAATATCCAAAAAAGATGGTATCCCTCCAGGAAAACTTTAGTATCCCAAAAAAGATGGTATCCCTCCAGGAAAACCCTTAAATGTACAGATAACATTGAATTACTAAAATGTTATCATCATCGATGAAACTATTAATTTACTGAACTAGCTTAAGGCTATGTGTCCAGACTATATTATTATCAACACCAGATGTGTTGTTAAAATAAGATGAAATTAATTGCTAAAGTGAAATCGAAGATTTCCCCCAAAGAGTTATTATCTAATATACTAAAGTATTGCCTATACGGCATAGAAAAACTTTATATACATATAGAACCAGAAAATTCTCCTTCCCTAGTGTTCTACTGATCGAGATAAAGTTTTACTTGAAAAACCTGAATGACTACTATGTGAATAAAATATATACCAAATCTAAGCGATAACTAAGGAATTAATCTTATGCATACCAACTGATTGACAAACTGAAAAATTACATTAATACGCCAAGAATTATCTATTATGTGATCACACCTTACTGCAGTATGTAGAGATATGAAACAATGATACATTTCAACTATTCAACTAAGAATATTGCAAGTATATGTGCCGATATCCTATAAGTAATATGCTGATCACTCTATGAAACAATATAAGAACTACTTGACATCTATACCTATAATTTGAGAATTAAACTCATGTGACGAATATCAAATATACAATCATAAGTAGAACAGTTAGAAAAAGTAGCTATAAAAATACATAGATTTTTTTGTGGTTCAAAACGACAAAATACCCCTGAACTGTACAAAAATATATACTACTTTACAACGAATTGAAACATATTAATAGTTACAAATTTAAATTCTATTCATTCATAGAAAATGAGCGAAAAATGTCTAAACATACTTTGCAAAAAATATAAATATAAGATCTCTTTACATATCTCTAATCGAGGGCCTAAATTTCCTCGAAACTCCTACAATAGTCTCATCAAAAACGAGGATGGAAATAAGCTATCCAAATCCCGACTACGTTATGATTCCAGTCAAAAATCCTTTCAAACAAGGTCAGGCAGCGTGGTTTCCAAAACGGCCAATATCCACCAAATCTTCAAAAAATACAGCCCCCAACAGCTTCCGAGAATCAATTTACACCGTCTTGATTATTATCCCGAACTGGTATGGTTTCAAATACCATAAATGAATCAAGATCTTACTGAAAATCATGCAGCCATCTCGGAGTTTGTATTAGAAAAGACAGTCATCGATGCGCCAATAACTCATGTAACTTAACTTCTCCCTACAGCGCAACTCGAGTAAGTTTTTCAACCAATAGCAATCCAGCTGACAGAAATTCGTCTTAACCACAGAACATAGAACCACAATCCGCTTAAGACATCGAACAAAAAAGTCGAGTAAACCCAAAAGTATTAATAATAACAGCTCGCATGTCATTTACGAGCACATCGCAGAGGAAATCTGTAAGCATAATGAGTTATCTATAACTCGTAAAGTCAAACCACAAATGCTAGACAGATATCTCGACTACTCCCAGTGCGATACGACAAACGAACGCAGCTATCTACGACATATCTGTCATCGAGCAAATTGTCAATTCAACATAACCAGACTTTACAACAACAACAACGATTCTTATAAGTATTAGAAATTATTTAAATTATTTTAAACAATAATACCCCCGTAGATGTTGATGTACAAAGCCAAAATAACCGGAATTATCACGCAGATCAGGTGTAATCAAACAGTTAACGTCTTATGGGTAAATGTTTACATTATATTATAATGACAACCAAGTCTTAAACAGAAGTTTCTGAACGATATGGAAATACTTAATGAACTATCTCGAGAGACAAGTATGTATAAAGTAATCAGTTAATATGTGTTTTAATCTAACACTAGTAAAATGTTTTGGACAAAGTCAAGGAGTCGAATACAATCGAACCCTGATAAGTTATATCACTTATCAGCCAAAGCGGGCAGTTTTTCGGACTACTGAGGCTAACACCCCAATATGATGTAACCAAGCAAAAATCAGTAGTCTCACGGTCACTTATATCCACAATAAAAACCACAAGAGAAAGAAAATAAACCCCTAACACCCATGAAATATACAGCAACAAAACTGACAAGAAAACTAATTACCGGACTTTTAAAAAGGTAGGCGCTCATTTTGTTTCATACGATAACAAAACTTTACACTCTTCACAGTTACCTAGCGACAAATGTCATGATGTGAAGACAGGGTTGGTTACAGCCCGCACCACTTCACCGGAAGGATGATGGCAGAGTTATCCCTAAAACTCTGAGCTGACAGAAACGATTTCAAATATGATATAAAGCAGGGTCGGACTCTGACCGTTTCAAGACTTCTGAAATGCTTGGCTAGACATCGGGGGTGTACGTTTTTATTTGTACTTCAAATCCCTCTATTGATTTCCGGCTCACCAGAGCCAGTACAACGGGTACTATGAATCCAGATATAACACATTTTTAGAGCAATTTCTGTTTGGTCGAACGATACAGCCTTTAGAGTGCGGAAAAGTTTTGCATTTTTAATCTTGTTCCGGAATATATGGAGTTCTTTCATAATTTTGATACGACTCCGGATCTTCTGTAACTAATTCTTTCAATAGACAGTCTGACGTACTCTATAGTTTTCGTCTTAGAATCTATGGTCTAGTTTATCAACGTCGTCGCCGTCGAATTTTCTTTTGTACTTTGTTGCTTTTCTCGTACCATTGATCATATAACTTTAAACCCCTCAACACATATCTTTCAACTAAAATCGACCTGTGAACATGGGCTTCAATGTTGTTCTTCTAGGCCGGACGAAGATGAAAATACCGTCGTCGTCAGGTATATCAAGAAGCAGCGAGATCACTTGGATTAAGCTCTTGCAGTACATCTAGTTTGTACGGCCGGAATTTCAATTTTCTTGCTGTGTCATCACTGTTCGTGGAAAATCCAGTTGTAGTTGTTTAGCAATAAAAACCTCGACTACTATTCGGGAACACGGGGCGCAATATTGAAATAGATACGGAATGCAATTTGTATGGCGATGATCGAATGAGCACACTACGCCTCGATGTCAAACTTGCATTGCACCTTCGTTCACTCCATACTGTTAACTGAAACAAGTGGCTTAAACAACCGCTGCTAAAGGACGACAAATTCAATTAACAACCCTACTATGAATAGAGTAGATTGACAGTAATAAAAATATTCAATTTTGTACTTTTATCATGTTTTCATTAAGAAGTAGCAAATAAAATCCACTTTAATTTCAAAATGTTCAGCTGTACTTCTGTACTTCATTATGTTGCGAAAATAGCATATTGTGTAGAAAGTTGGTCTTTATAAATCTCACAAAAGCTTAGTTCATAACCTTGAACTCTCTTCGTATAACGTAATCTTTAATTCTAAAAGCAAAGAAAATGCCGGCTTTCATATTCTGGGAACAAAGTTCACTTTATTCCATTCTAACATTTATCTTTCAGATAATTGTTCGGTTCAATGAGTATAAGTATATATCATTTTTTGTTGAAGTCGAAGGACTACAAGTTACAATTTTTTTCACGCATTAGTCAAAATTAATGTGGAAGAAACAACAATTCTTATTTTCACTATGTCAATTTATTTGCAAATAGAGATAAATATAGAGTGGAAACGCGGAAAATTCATTCTTTATTAAACAAATTTGGTATAATTGTCTGAAACATTTGGTTTCCATCCATTATATATTTGACAAATGCTGTATCTCCCGCCAGTACTAAAGGTGCTATAGTACAAGAAGTACCACATTTTTCTGATTTTTGGAGAAATTTTGGATTGTTAGCACGATACAGTCTCCGGAGTGTATACAACTGACAAATTTTATGATTGGATATTGTTGAGCGCGTTCCACAGATGAAATCTATTGATTTTCAGCTCAGTAAGTCAGTAAAACTGGACCTATGAATCCAAATATACTATATTTTTGGTCATTTTTAGAAAAATTTCGGTGTGTTAGAACGATACACCGATGACAAGAGCTAGTACAACTAGACCAGATATTCTACAGATTCGTTCATTTTGGAGAAATGTATGGCAATTTTTGGTGTTTTTTGGTATTTTTTGGTTTTTTTGGTATTTTCTGGTATTTTCTGTTATTTTTTGGTATTTTTTTGGTATTTTTTTGGTATTATTTTGTACTTTTTGGTATTTTTTTGGTATTTTTTGCTATTATTTGCTATTATTTGATATTTTTTGGTATTTTTTGGTATTTCTTGGTATTATTAGGTATTTTTTGGTATATTTTGGTTTATTTTGGTATATTTTGGTATATTTTGGTATATTTTGGTATATTTTGGTATATTTTGGTATATTTTGGTATATTTTGGTATATTTTGGTATATTTTGGTATATTGTGGTATATTTTGGTATATGTTGGTATATTTTGGAATATTTTGGTATATTTTGGTATATTTTGGTATATTTTGGTATATTTTGGTATATTTTGGTATATTTTGGTATATTTTGGTATATTTTGGTATATTTTGGTATATTTTGGTATATTTTGGTATATTTTGGTATATTTTGGTATGTTTTGGTATATTTTGGTATATTTTGGTGTATTTTGGTATATTTTGGTATATTTTGGTATATTTCGGTAAATTTTGGTATATTTTGCTATATTTTGGTATATTTTGGTATATTTTGGTATATTTTGGTATACTTTGGTATATTTTGGTATATTTTGGTATATTTCGGAAAATTTTGGTATATTTTGGTACATAAGGGTATATTTTGGTATATTTTGGTATGTTTTGGTATATTTTGTTATATTTTGGTATATTTTGGTATATTTTGGTATATTTTGGTATATTTTGGTATATTTTGGTATATTTTGGTATATTTTGGTATATTTTGGTATATTTTGGTATATTTTGGTATATTTTGGTATATTTTGGTATATTTTGGTATATTTTGGTATATTTTGGTATATTTTGGTATATTTTGGTATATTTTGGTATATTTTGGTATATTTTGGTATATTTTGGTATATTTTGGTATATTTTGGAATATTTTGGTATATTTTGGTATATTTTGGTATATTTTGGTATATTTTGGTATATTTTGGTATATTTTGGTATATTTTGGTATATTTTGGTATATTTTGGTATATTTTGGTATATTTGGGTTATTTTGGTTAATATTGGTATATTTTGGTATTTCTTGAATTTTTTGTTGTCGCTTGCTATTTGTTGGTACTTTTTGGTATATTTTGGTATAGTTTGGTATATTTTGGTATATTTTGGGATATTTTGGTATATTTTGGTATATTTTGGTATATTTTGGTATATTTTGGTATATTTTGGTATATTTTGGTATATTTTGGTATATTTTGGTATATGTGGGTTATTTTGGTTAATTTTGGTATATTTTGGTATATTTTGGTATACTTTGGTATATTTTGGTATTTCTTGAATTTTTTGTTGTCGCTTGCTATTTTTTGGTACTTTTTGGTATATTTTGGTATATTTTGGTATAGTTTGGTATATTTTGGTATATTTTGGGATATTTTGGTATATTTTGGTATATTTTGGTATATTTTGTTATATTTTGGTATATTTTGGTATATTTTGGTATATTTTGGTATATTTTGGTATATTTTGGTATATTTTGGTATATTTTGGTATATTTTGGTATATTTTGGTATATTTTGGTATATTTTGGTATATTTTGGTATATTTTGGTATATTTTGGTATATTTTGGTATATTTTGGTATATTTTGGTATATTTTGGTATATTTTGGTATATTTTGGTATATTTTGGTATATTTTGGTATACTTTTGTATATTTTGGTAAAATTCTTGTATATTTTGGTATTTCTTGAGTTTTTAGTTGTCGCTTGCTATTTTGGTATTTTTTAGTGTTCTTTTGTATATTTTGGCATTTCTAGTATTTTTTGATATTGTTTTTGTACTTTTTGGTATTTTTTTGGTATTTTTTTTGTACTTTTTGGTGTTTTTTCTTGTTTTTTGATATTTTTTTGTACTTTTTTGGTATTTTTGATGTTTTTTGATATTTTTTGGTATTTTTTGGTGTTTTTTGGTATTTTTTGCTATTTTTTGGTGTTTTTTGGTATTTTTTGGTATTTTTTGGTACGTCGCCGTCGAATTTTCTTTTGTACTTTGTTGCTTTTCTCGTACCATTGATCATATAATTTTAAACCCCTCAACACATATCTTTCAACTAAAATCGACCTGTGAACATGGGCTTCAATGTTGTTCTTCTAGGCCGGACGAAGATGAAAATACCGTCGTCGTCAGGTATATCAAGAAGCAGCGAGATCACTTGGATTAAGCTCTTGCAGTACATCTAATTTGTACGGCCGGAATTTCAATTTTCTTGCTGTGTAATCACTGTTCGTGGAAAATCCAGTTGTAGTTGTTTAGCAATAAAAACCTCGACTACTATTCGGGAACACGGGGCGCAATATTGAAATAGATACGGAATGCAATTTGTATGGCGATGATCGAATGAGCACACTACGCCTCGATGTCAAACTTGCATTGCACCTTCGTTCACTCCATACTGTTAACTGAAACAAGTGGCTTAAACAACCGCTGCTAAAGGACGACAAATTCAATTAACAACCCTACTATAAATAGAGTAGATTGACAGTAATAAAAATATTCAATTTTGTACTTTTATCAAGTTTTCATTAAGAAGTAGCAAATAAAATCCACTTTAATTTCAAAATGTTCAGCTGTACTTCTGTACTTCATTATGTTGCGAAAATAGCATATTGTGTAGAAAGTTGGTCTTTATAAATCTCACAAAAGCTTAGTTCATAACCTTGAACTCTCTTCGTATAACGTAATCTTTAATTCTAAAAGCAAAGAAAATGCCGGCTTTCATATTCTGGGAACAAAGTTCACTTTATTCCATTCTAACATTTATCTTTCAGATAATTGTTCGGTTCAATGAGTATAAGTATATATCATTTTTTGTTGAAGTCGAAGGACTACAAGTTACAATTTTTTTCACGCATTAGTCAAAATTAATGTGGAAGAAACAACAATTCTTATTTTCACTATGTCAATTTATTTGCAAATAGAGATAAATATAGAGTGGAAACGCGGAAAATTCATTCTTTATTAAACAAATTTGGTATAATTGTCTGAAACATTTGGTTTCCATCCATTATATATTTGACAAATGCTGTATCTCCCGCCAGTACTAAAGGTGCTATAGTACAAGAAGTACCACATTTTTCTGATTTTTGGAGAAATTTTGGATTGTTAGCACGATACAGTCTCCCGAGTGTATACAACTGACA
This sequence comes from Galeruca laticollis, assembly GCA_963921935.1. Classification (NCBI taxonomy): domain Eukaryota; kingdom Metazoa; phylum Arthropoda; class Insecta; order Coleoptera; family Chrysomelidae; genus Galeruca; species Galeruca laticollis. Next base: position 177,779,738 of record OY998178.1, on the reverse strand, counting down.
AATTTTATGATTGGATATTGTTGAGCGCGTTCCACAGATGAAATCTATTGATTTTCAGCTCAGTAAGTCAGTAAAACTGGACCTATGAATCCAAATATACTATATTTTTGGTCATTTTTAGAAAAATTTCGGTGTGTTAGAACGATACACCGATGACAAGAGCTAGTACAACTAGACCAGATATTCTACAGATTCGTTCATTTTGGAGAAATGTATGGCAATTTTTGGTGTTTTTTGGTATTTTTTGGTATTTTTTGGTATTTTCTGGTATTTTCTGTTATTTTTTGGTATTTTTTTGGTATTTTTTTGGTATTATTTTGTACTTTTTGGTATTTTTTGGTATTTTTTTGGTATTTTTTGCTATTATTTGCTATTATTTGATATTTTTTGGTATTTTTTGGTATTTCTTGGTATTATTAGGTATTTTTTGGTATATTTTGGTTTATTTTGGTATATTTTGGTATATTTTGGTATATTTTGGTATATTTTGGTATATTTTGGTATATTTTGGTATATTGTGGTATATTTTGGTATATGTTGGTATATTTTGGAATATTTTGGTATATTTTGGTATATTTTGGTATATTTTGGTATATTTTGGTATATTTTGGTATATTTTGGTATATTTTGGTATATTTTGGTATATTTTGGTATATTTTGGTATATTTTGGTATATTTTGGTATGTTTTGGTATATTTTGGTATATTTTGGTGTATTTTGGTATATTTTGGTATATTTTGGTATATTTCGGTAAATTTTGGTATATTTTGCTATATTTTGGTATATTTTGGTATATTTTGGTATATTTTGGTATACTTTGGTATATTTTGGTATATTTCGGAAAATTTTGGTATATTTTGGTACATAAGGGTATATTTTGGTATATTTTGGTATGTTTTGGTATATTTTGTTATATTTTGGTATATTTTGGTATATTTTGGTATATTTTGGTATATTTTGGTATATTTTGGTATATTTTGGTATATTTTGGTATATTTTGGTATATTTTGGTATATTTTGGTATATTTTGGTATATTTTGGTATATTTTGGTATATTTTGGTATATTTTGGTATATTTTGGTATATTTTGGTATATTTTGGTATATTTTGGTATATTTTGGTATATTTTGGTATATTTTGGTATATTTTGGTATATTTGGTATATTTTGGTATATTTTGGTATATTTGGGTTATTTTGGTTAATATTGGTATATTTTGGTATTTCTTGAATTTTTTGTTGTCGCTTGCTATTTGTTGGTACTTTTTGGTATATTTTGGTATAGTTTGGTATATTTTGGTATATTTTGGGATATTTTGGTATATTTTGGTATATTTTGGTATATTTTGGTATATTTTGGTATATTTTGGTATATTTTGGTATATTTTGGTATATTTTGGTATATGTGGGTTATTTTGGTTAATTTTGGTATATTTTGGTATATTTTGGTATACTTTGGTATATTTTGGTATTTCTTGAATTTTTTGTTGTCGCTTGCTATTTTTTGGTACTTTTTGGTATATTTTGGTATATTTTGGTATAGTTTGGTATATTTTGGTATATTTTGGGATATTTTGGTATATTTTGGTATATTTTGGTATATTTTGTTATATTTTGGTATATTTTGGTATATTTTGGTATATTTTGGTATATTTTGGTATATTTTGGTATATTTTGGTATATTTTGGTATATTTTGGTATATTTTGGTATATTTTGGTATATTTTGGTATATTTTGGTATATTTTGGTATATTTTGGTATATTTTGGTATATTTTGGTATATTTTGGTATATTTTGGTATATTTTGGTATATTTTGGTATATTTTGGTATATTTTGGTATATTTTGGTATATTTTGGTATATTTTGGTATATTTTGGTATATTTTGGTATATTTTGGTATATTTTGGTATATTTTGGTATATTTTGGTATATTTTGGTATATTTTGGTATATTTTGGTATATTTTGGTATATTTTGGTATATTTTGGTATATTTTGGTATATTTTGGTATATTTTGGTATATTTTGGTATATTTTGGTATATTTTGGTATATTTTGGTATATTTTGGTATATTTTGGTATATTTTGGTATATTTTGGTATATTTTGGTATATTTTGGTATATTTTGGTATATTTTGGTATATTTTGGTATATTTTGGTATATTTTGGTATACTTTTGTATATTTTGGTAAAATTCTTGTATATTTTGGTATTTCTTGAGTTTTTTGTTGTCGCTTGCTATTTTGGTATTTTTTAGTGTTCTTTTGTATATTTTGGCATTTCTAGTATTTTTTGATATTGTTTTTGTACTTTTTGGTATTTTTTTGGTATTTTTTTTGTACTTTTTGGTGTTTTTTCTTGTTTTTTGATATTTTTTTGTAATTTTTTGGTATTTTTGATGTTTTTTGATATTTTTTGGTATTTTTTGGTGTTTTTTGGTATTTTTTGCTATTTTTTGGTGTTTTTGGTATTTTTTGGTATTTTTTGGTATTTTTTGGTATTTTTTGGTACTTTTTGGTATATTTTGGTATATCTTAGTTCATTTTGGTATATTCTGTTATATTCTGGTATATTTTGGTATATTTTGGTATTATTCTGCTATATTTCCTTTGAAATTAATATAAAAGCCTACTATTTAAATTTCAAAACCATCAAAAACCGTCATAATCTTAGTATTTTTTTAATAATATTTCGGTGTGAAATTTTCTTACCGAATACCATTCTAGTTTCAATTTAAAAGAAAGGAATTTCATTCTCGGACACGAGTGTTTTTAGAAAGTTAGTGTTCTCGTAAATAGTTCCAGTAATAATTGATGCTCTAGTGGTATTATGAGTAAGTATAATAAATCTGCAAGAGGCACATTTAAATTGCTCAATGCTTCTCATATCGGAAGAACTGCTGCACATAATTACGTAACTGAATTAATGAGAAAGTTTTAAGAAACAGGATCAGGATCAGTCACCAATTAAAAACATCACCCACGACGAATAGTTAACAAGGAAGCTAGGGAAATAGCCGGATTAGGTATTTTTTTATCGATGGCTTACTTTTTTTTGAAATAATTTATGTCATAACAAATTGCCTGTTGTTTGGCCTATTAAAATAACAAGTTCCAGGAATTATTATTGTTAATAAAAAAACATAAATTGATTTATATCTGACGTAATTTCATATTCATTCAATTGAGCAATTTGTTAATTGCAAGTGAGTATTTGTTATTTTGAATTATCCACATTTTTTATGTAAGAATAAAATATCATTATTCTCTATGAGGCGTCGCCTTCTATAACGCATTTTATAATCTCAAACTGTAATTGATGCTGTTAAATTCATTTCCTCCTTACCTTATTACCCATTAATGGAAAATCATTTCAGGTAATTGAATTTGTGTTGGGCAAGGACCGACCCTAAAATGTTAACGCTCGATAAACCTTTCTTGTGCTTTTCGTGCCAAATTTATACCCTAAGATCGTGTTGGTAATTTTAATGGAGATTTAAACACTCCCGTCGTACAGGTGACTGATCAAACATCTTCTGCTGGGTTAGAGCATCTTATAATAGCGACGAATATAAGAAAAATAGCACGGTTCTATAGAAGTTATTTCAACTTTGTAGAATTTGTTGTTAAACTAATTTCAACTTATAATCTATATTAAATTATGAGTATTTCTCATCACCGTTACTCACAATAACAGCAAAAGAATTGCAGGAATGTAGAAAATTGACAAAAGGTTAGGTTTCTTTGAACAATACTAACCAGAATCTTCATTGAACATGATCGCGTCGTCGGACAAATCAGTGACTTTGAGCGTACCGTGAAGAGCTAGATACTTAGAAAGTTTGGCGTTTGTTCTATTTATCATAGGTTACAGTTTGTATAGTTTGTCAATTATGTTACTCTCTTCTAATGAAGGCACTTTATCCGTGGGGAATTGTATGATGATTTTATTGTCAAGGTAGTTTTAAACGCAAACATGGCATCCTATGTGTATAGTCTGAAAATTCTCTTCAGTCTGGGAGTAATATCTTTGACAAAAGGCAAGGAAATATTTCCTAAATTAGTGCTTAGATGTTGTTTCCCTATAAACCCAATTAAGCCCATTGTTGACGTTAACTTTGAGGAAAGGCGAACGATTAGTTAACTCAGTAATGCTCTTGGATAGGAATTTCCTAGGAAAAGATTAAACAGGATATCCAGTTTCTTTATCTGAAGGACTGACCCGAAAGACTTGTTACTCAAGCAATACTTCACGAAGTTTAGTTTATTGCTAAATTTCTCCGTTGTTAAGCTTTCTGGTATACCAATAGATGTTCATCAAATTATTAGCATTGCTGTCGAAAGTGTTTGAGTTTTTAAAATCCATCGTGAACTAAATTTGAGTTCCAATGTAAGATAAAACTGGAGATCGTCAAGAGAATCTTGAGGTTAAAGTTATGTCATCCCCATATTTTCGCCGGAGGGGGACTTTTAAAGGAAATACTAGGTTTACTATCCCATTGATAATAGAATCCGTACGAGTAGTTTTATTGAAAGAGAAACAGGTAGAAGTGAACAGGAAGTCTCATCAGTTTTAAAAATATCTAAATATATAACACAGAATCTGCTATGCCTGTCTCATTCCATTAGGATCTCTTTTAGAAATTTTTGAAATATGTTCATTGGGAGAACATAAAACTTGGAAACAATAGAATTGTGAGATGTAAATTTTTTCTCAGTTTCCTGGTTTGTTCCTTTTTAGTGGGACAATTTTTTGATCTGGATGGATGCTATCGGAAGGGAGGTGTATGAGTTGTTATTATCGATTATACCCTGCATGAAGTTGATATAGTCGTTAAACATAATAACAGTTGTGTCATGAAATGTCTGGTTTCAAGTCATGGCATTGGTTTTTGTTTTAAGTCTGTGTACACATCTGTTGATGTCTACCAATGAAATTTTTACTGATGTATTTAGCAGTGCTATTGCTCATAACACATTTTGAAGTTTCTAATTTTACCCATTTCTAATTTGAGTCAATTTCTATATTTGAAAATTTGCGTCCTAACCTGTCTTTTAAGGTTCTTGAAGTTTTTGAAATGTCTATGTGTGTCTGAGTGTGTGCACCTAGTATGAGAATAAATCTATCCATTGGTTTTATACTGTATATAAGATGTGTTTGCGTAAAATACCAATGCATTCCAGTAAAAAGATTCTTCTTTATTTTATTTAATGAAGCAATAATGTACCTAGGTTGGTATACCACCGTATCATGATTTACATTTAATTAAAAATTAATAGACAGCGATGAATATTGGTCGCCATAAACCAGCGTTATTAGCATTAAAATTCGGGTTATTTTACAACGGGTAAATTCTCCTGGAATGCCTTGTAGTAAACAACATACTCCGTGGTGTTAATAAAATTTCTATAACACGGGAGAATATTGTCTTGCCGTTCTGGAAAACTTCCGAGAGTTATCAATTTTGATGAAAATTCAAAATATATTATTGATAGGAAGATATATACAGAGTGTTGATTGCGAAAGAGTTCACTCAATATAACTTATATTATATTACTATAGTCACAAGTACATTTTTGATACTGAACAAGATGCTTAGTTTATTTGTTTCATCTATAAATCTTATTCAACTTCTTGAAAGTTTTGGATAAGATCCTGAAATATTGCCGACGCTAGTGTCTGCGAAACAAATTTGTTTTGATAATATATATCAAATACTACTCATTTAAAACGAAATCATCAAGTACTTCAAAAAGTTCCAGAATATCTTTTGAAAAATAAATAGTTGTTCATGGTCAGAAAATCACTTAGTATTGTGACCAATTTCATTCACAATATTGATTGAGTATTATTAAATAGTCATTATTGAAAAATATGCTAAACGTTGATATTAGATATTTTTACTTACTTACTGAATTTAAATACTGTAATGATGACAAATAAACGTTCTGATTAAAATGGAAAGTATAATTAATATTGAGTATTCCATTCTAAAACACCTATTACTGCATCCACTACTAAGTAGGTTTTGAATGTATGCTTGATGAATTGAGTTCATTCGTAATTGACTCCAAACCGATGTACTTAGAACGGAATTTCTTTTGACTAACTCCACATGTGCTCTAGAGGACTTGAAGTGATCAATAACTGTGTCAGCTGTATGAGATCGGGCGTTATTCGTCCTCGTCAATATACATATCCTCTGTGAACTTCCCCAAAACATTATACCGCTATTCCCAAAGTTAAATGGTTTCATACACCTAGCATAACATAGTTCTAGTCAAAATTTTATTCTATGGCTGATAGTTTAGTCTATAGGCGAAATCTAAGCTCCAAAGTAAATCGTCTACGAATCTCTGGAACGTTTGGCTCGCATTTCATAAGTCAAAGCTCACTCATGGAAAATGAAAACGTCCTAATTGCGTGGCATTCGCAGTTTTTGACATGTCTGATTAAGAGAGGTAACCCGCTGTATCTCTATTTATCATACAGTTTAGAGCAAAAAAAATTGCATTACAAACTGGCATACGAGAAACTACTGGAACTTATTTTCTACTCCACCACTGGATGGTGAGTTCACAATAATAACACAAATATATCATAATAAATGTACCGTTATAGTACCACAAAATTAAAATATTCATGATTATTAGATCATTTTACGTAAGTTTTCTCCACTATTTTTCCCCTATCCTGTAAAATGAATGATAGGGGTGAGTGGGAAAGCTGACTCAATAAAAATTTTATAACTTTTGTTCTGCTTTATGGAATTTGACAAACTAAGTATCACTTGAAACGGAATTCAATGCCTAATCAAATATCATATCCTCTTTTCGTTCCAGTGGTTTTAACGGTCGCTAGGTGGCGGTAATTGAACAATTGTTTTGTTTTCAACTTTTATTGGGAATCTTCAAATGGGATGCTATATTTTTTAATCATTTACTTGGAAGAGGATGGAATTAAAAAAATGTTGAAAACATAGTCTCAATATCTATATTCGAAGCGAAGATAGGATAAAAGATAGGTATACTAGGAGATTGGGTTTTATACTTTATACGTTTCCTAATATCTACACTAAATTCTCCCTAGTTTCGACACAAATGATATAAGCAAATTAAATTAATATTACATTTTAGTTTTTGGGGGTTAAATAAAAAATGTAAATAAAATATATTTCTATTTATTCGAACATTAAACAAAATCTGCTATTTCATTAAACAGGTTTTTTTTCTAATAATTCTGGTGGTTTGATTATATCCTCTATTTCTTCCAATCTGTACCATATTTCGTCCTTCTCTTGAGGCCATTTCCAATTATTTACATACTTTTCCATTGCACTAATCATAGCTTCATTTTCTCTTACATGGGTTATTATACCTGGATAAAGATCACCCTGGAAATTGACAATGACGTGGTATCCTACTTCCAGAATCTCTTTGCCGATTTTTAGTTTAGTCTGTTTGTGTTCATAGTGACCTGAGTCTTTGTTCTCCTTTCCCATCTTCTTATTTTGTTTAGTGTTGTAGTTTTTTGCAATTTTTTCTTACTTTCTAGGTCAAGTTTCTTCTGCTCTCGTTTCTGTTTTCTTTTTCATTCTTTATTCTTTCTTTTTCGGCAGTTTTCTTAAATAATATTCACGCCAGGCATTCGATGTAGTGACACACGGAATTTTCTCCTTTTTTCTCTTTGTCTAGTTTTGAGGAATCGAGGTAACTGGCCAAAATAGGGCTTTTTTAAATGGACTTGGTACTTCAACACCTGGCAGAACTTTGGAGTATTCCTGCTTATGTCGACTTTTTTCCCGGTGTTCGTTCTTGACTTCTGATTTTGTCTACTATCAGTGGAAGAGGAATGTCTAATTCGCTGTCGGTATCGATGATACCAATTTGATCTTCTACAATAGGATTGGTGCTGTTACTAGAAATATTATCGTCAACTGCAGAGTGATTTTGATCTTAATCCAGTGTCTGACGTTTGATGTCGGTCAAATTACTCTCTTCACTTTCATTTATTTCTCTATTTTCTAGTGATAATTGTTCTTCCTTATCTTCTGATTTGTCCTCCCTATCATTTCCTGATACCTTAATAATGGTACTATTACCGAAACTATTTGATTCCTTTTCTGTTGAAGATATTTCTCGTATTTCCATACTTATATCATCATCAACAACAATCCTATCTTGCCAGTCTTCACCCAGTACTAAGCCTTCTTCGAGTTCAATCATTATATTATTCGGCTCATTTTCAATTGTATTCGTAAGATTCTCATTAAGAACTTCCCCTGTTTCCTCGTTTGCTAGTTGTGGCTCTATTCTTTCAAAAGACAGACCTGTTTTTTTGAAAATTTTCAACCAAAGTTGATACAACCCTCTATTCTCTGTGTCGGAGTGCCATTCCTTTCCTCTAAGGTTATAAAAAGCTGCGAGTAATTGAGCTTCGATTTCATTCTCAATAAGGTGTAGATGATCAATTTTATTGTCGATTAATTTATTGTCACTCTTTGGTGTTGACTCTGCAAAGTTATTGTCTATTATTTTTCCGTAATCTACATTCTTTGCATCAAATGAACATAGTAGCACGCCCTAAATGCGTTGTTGAATATATCTTCTATATTTTTAATTTTTTCTATTGCAATTTTAAGTATTCCTGCGAAATGTGCTTTGTTCATTTTTTGTTTATTTTCAGTTCTAAATGCTTTTGTCGCTTAAAAACCCACATCAAGTGGTTGGAGAATATGAGTCGAGTTTGGAAGTAAATTAATTAAAATTATATTCTTTTCTCTGCAAAAATCACTTAATGGAGACATGATATGTGACCATCTACATACAAAATAACTGGAAATTTAATTTTTTGAGATATTAACCAGGGATAAAATATACTGATGATGTACTCAGAAAATGACTCTGAAGTCATTGATAGTTTGGGTTTTAAGCATCATCGCTTTTTGACTTTCCAATAATTGTTCTTTTTTACGTATAAAAAATTCTTTATTCTTGCCTTTAGACTCGGGGTATACAGTATCTAACTTGGCAGGTGCTATGGAAGTATTAGGAAGCAGTTTACTACATAACATGTAGAGAGGTGAACCGTTGGAATGAACAAATCCGAAACTGATATATGATTCATCATACTTCCTTTTTGCCTTTGAAACCGTGGAGTTTGACGTCGTTGCATCATCGTTTGGATCGGTAATTGCTGTATATTCCGCACGTACTGCTTTTGAACATTCGGCTTCACTAGAAGATGTTGTTGCAACACGTTTAATGCCTTTAAGCCAACGTTCCATTCTTCTTTATTAAGAGAGATTAAAAGAGTTTAGTCCAAAGAAGAAATGTACAAAACTGTTACAATCAGAATACAGCAGTAGAACAATACCTAAACAGTGTTTTTAAATGAAACTCAAGGTCTCTAGTTAATTCCACAATATAATACAAGTTATTGAAAATTCTAAAAAATTGACAATTGTTTCGATAAATCAATATCATCGTCAGAATGACAGAAGTTACATTTCATTTTATGCCTACCTGATGTTTAGTAGTTATATTTGGCTAGACCAAGAAGTAACCTAACTTGTGATTGGCTTAATATATGTTTATAGAAAAAAGAAGAAGATGTGATATTACAAATATTGAAGCTTAGATATTATTAGCCCTATGGTGATATCCTGGATATCATTTTTCCAATTAAGATCAGTATAACTATGCAATGATATAGAAAACCAGAAAAACTATATCTGCTGATCTTTACAATTATCACTTAAGAAGACAGTTTATTAGTGGAGAATTCCCTAGATTTAACTGTTCATTGACAACTTCATATTGTGGGTTTCTTAAATGTCTTCTAATTTCCAGTTCTTCAAGGAAATCCAGTTCTTGTTTCTTTTCACAAATATGCAGTACTTCTAGTTTTGTGTTAGGTGTCAATGAATGATTGGTGTCAAGTAGATGTTTTGCGTAGTGGGATTTATCATTGCACAGTTATACTGATCTTAATTGGAAAAATGATATCCAGGATATCACCATAGGGCTAATAATATCTAAGCTTCAATATTTGTAATATCACATCTTCTTCTTTTTTCTATAAACATATATTAAGCCAATCACAAGTTAGGTTACTTCTTGGTCTAGCCAAATATAACTACTAAACATCAGGTAGGCATAAAATGAAATGTAACTTCTGTCATTCTGACGATGATATTGATTTATCGAAACAATTGTCATTTTTTTAGAATTTTCAATAACTTGTATTATATTGTGGAATTAACTAGAGACCTTGAGTTTCATTTAAAAACACTAATATGAGCATATTCCACGAAGTAAGGGTCGAGACAGTCAATACCTAAACACTTCGTTTAAAATTCGCAATTCGCTAGCTAGCTTGTAAGTAGGTAGGTACTTATCGCTTCGAACGCTAATTGTCACTGATGAGTGTTGAGTCGCGATCGTCACTTTCATAGTTCTAACCTCGATCTCGAACATTCTCAAAAATACTTGAGTCGGCGCCTTTGATAAATGAAAAGCCGAAATAAAAATAGAAAACCAAAAAATGTTCGTCGCTTGTTCACAATTATAGTGGCTTATCTCAGAGGCGGCTTTCATCAAAGGGATTGCGGGCTCAAAACGCCTTTGATAAATAGAAAGCGGAAATTAAAATACAAATACAAAATATGCGGTGTACACAATTTCGACTTTGTTAGCGCGCACAAGTAGATATCGGCTGCGCCTCGTGATACGCCCGCGTCAAAACGTTCGACAGAGAGAGGGGTTTTGCCGTTTTTTTTTCTGAATTCTTGCGGGACCCACAAGGGTATCACGGAACCCTAGGGTTCCACGGAACACACTTAGAAAATGGCCGTTCTACTGTATATTTACCTGTGCACATTTCTAATGCACATGCACATTTCACTATATTGTAACTATAGTGGAAGAGTGTTGTTAGTATTAGATTTGGACGAACAAATATGGAACTTCAGGAGAAGGTTTTGGCATTAACCCTTAAGTACTGTGGTGCGGTCACCGTGACCGATGTCTATTTGAACATCTCTAGTGTTAAGCCCCTCCCTAATTGTATAGCGTTGCGCGTTTCTATACCTTCAAATTAATGTATTTTAAGAATACAGCCGGGGTAGTCGCGTGTTACTTGGTTTTGTTTTTAAATTACGTCGAGTTGAAATTTTTTTGCGATCATATTGACCTCAGCACAGCATTAGTGTAATTTATTCTTGCTGTGTTTGTTACCCATATATTGTTTTATAACGGCTAATTGTGGTGGCAGACCTTCAAAAAAAACTTCATTTCACGGATCCCGATTTTGAGGAAACTGCTATGAATGGTTGGATGACAGAAACGGAAAATGCGATTGATAGCGATGAAGAGAGTGCAAGCAAAAGTGTCTACGAACCCAGTGAACATGACACTGATTCGGAGCAAGAAGGGGAAGATGAAGAGTTGGCAAATTTAAATTAACTGGAGGATGCTGATAAGGAACTGGTAAATCAAGCCCCAAAAATTTCAAAAAATTTCTTTGGCAAAAACCGGTTCAAGTGGTCATCTGAAAGCCTTGTATCTCGCAGTTCGAACACAGAAGCATAATATTGTTCTATGTTCACCAACTTTACGAGGATCCTCTGGTCTATTAGGACAATAAGCTCAACCATGTGCAGTGTGGAGCTTGCTTATCCAAGATGATATGTTAAACATAATTTTTGACTGGACTAATCAGTAAATAAAAATACAAAGGGATAAGCTAAATAATTCTTCTACGGCAGAGCATCAAGATTTGGACTGTTATTTTATACCGCAATATCTGCAATATCTGAAATTTTTTAACAGTTTATTGAAAATTGTTAGAATGCATATTCTTTGGGAGTTAGCTGCTGCATTGATGAGATGTTGGTGTCTTTTCGGGGAAGATGCAGATTCAAGATGTACGTACCCAACAAGCCATGTAAATATGGCATTAAAATCGTATGCATGACAGATGCTCGTGCTCAGTACTTTTTTAATGGCTATATATACTGGCAAAGACTCATATGGATTTGGTTTGAAAGAAAATTTGCAAAACTATCACAGCCCGTACTGAGACTAGTAAAGCCAATAGAAAGATCAAATCGAGACATAACTACCGATAATTGGTCCACTTCCTTAGAGGTTGTCGAGTAGCTAGCGAATCAAGGGCTCACATATGTCGGAACAGTAAAGAAAAATAGAAAAGGAAAATTGGTGAGGAGGGTACATTATTTGGTTTTACTAAAGAAATTACTTTCGTTTCACATGTCGTCTCGTCTATGCACCATTCCAAATCATTTGACGATAATACAAAACTGCCGGAGATTATCACTTACTATAATTCCACAAAAGGTGGAGAAGATGCGGTTGACGAAAAGTGCGCCAAACATTCAACAAGCCGCCGCACAAGACTGTGGCCAATGGTGGTATTTTTCAGAATCATGGACATAAGTGCTATACATGCTCACTTTCTCCATCAGAGTATTAGAAATATTAAATCAGTTCAAAAAACCGATTTCATAGAAGAACTTGCCGATGAGTTACTTGGGCCACATTTCGAAAGATCCGTTAATCCAAGTATTCCTCGAGAGCTACAATCGCCAATACGGAGGATTTTAAACATTCCTGAAGAACGTCTAGAAGAAGTCCCCATGTAGAAACTTGCTACACTTGTCCTTCAAGACTAGAACGAAAAACATTTCACTTTTGTTACACGTGTACCAAGCCAATTTGTGGTGAATGTTCAACATATATTTGTCTAAACTGCAGGTCTTATAATTTTTTATATCGTGTGATTTTTGTGAAAATTCTTTTTTTTTTCAATGTTTTCCATTTTTTTGTAAGTTGATACGTCTGTCTTGAAAAAAAGAGAGCTAGTTTCATTTTAGAATTATTGGTTTTTGTTGCCTAATAATAAATAAAATCTCTAATTTTGTTAAAAAACAAGAAGTGAACCAAGAAAATAAAATTTTGCAAAAAGATGGCTGGCTTATAATTATATATATTTTATATTCATCAAAAAATACATTTATGTTATTACAATAAAATAATGTGAAAAAATGCAATTACATATTTTTTCATGGTAAATATAGATTCCAGTCACCATGGCCGCACGACACACGCACTGTCATTAAACTTGTACCACAGTAGTTAAACAAACTACCTACAATCGTTATCTAACTGTTTTTTTGGAATACTATCAATTTGCCATCTATTTGCAAGCTCATTTTTGGTTACCATACTTTCGGTCTTCACATTCTAATTTTTATAAACAGTTGCTCATAAAAATGTTGCCAGAATGATGATATAAATTTGAATGCTTTGCTGAATGTTTATATTTTTCGTTTTTCATTCCTTATCAAATAATGAGGACTCGTTCTCAATCAAGAAGGAATCAAATTCTTAAAGTGTTCATTGGAGTTGACGAAAGTTGTTTATGCACTGAACGTCAGTAAAATGAAACTGCATTCAACAGCAATCAAGGTGGATTGAAATTCCAATTGTTAAACTTTGAATGCATCCGAAATGACAAAGAGCGGTAAGTAACGGGGCTTTGTTCTATTTCATTATCTGTCTTTGAAAGTGTTCGACTACTACACTAAAAATAAAGTTTAATTAGGAATACATAGACTATGGCTTCAACTTGAAGTACCAATAAAATACTGATTTGCAATTTGGAACGTGAACATGTGTCATAAGATACGTTTAATCAGAATATTGAAGTTAGTAACCTATATATCTCATGCGAATAGTGTTTGTATGTGGTAGAGGCCCAAATATTCCGATCGTGCATTATGGTGGTCGTGTGTAGATGAATAGTGTAAAAGATACGGGATTTGAGGGCGTGTATAGGTAACTTAGTGGAAAATTCGTTGAATTTTTCTATAAGATTGTGGATTTTTATAGAAATTTCTCGAAATCTGAATAACTTTCTGGAAAATTCTAACAATTTCTCAAAGAAGATCAATCACTCACATTTGATTTTCCTCAAAAATTCAAGCAATTTCTTAACAGCTCGATAACTTCCTAAATACTTTATGGTAAATTTCAACAATTTTTTGAAAGTTAGGTAACGTTCTGGATCTTTTCGAGAGATTAGAGAAATTTTTCGAAAACTAAATGACTTTCTGATAGTTTCTAAAAATATCCAAGTTCGATAATTATCGATAACTTGAAAAATGCGAGTAGTTTATTCTATAATTTTTCAAAATTCTTGGAATATTCGAGAAATTCCTCAACAAACCTATAAGAAACTCTCTTATTGAGATATGGATAGATAATCTCAACCTTAAATACGAAAAACAACTCAGCATATCGGATGCTTGCATCTAGTAATCTCATATTTTTATGCAGTCATATTGTGAGAAGCGTCCGAGCCAGTTCGGTGCTGCCGATTGTTTGTTTACATTGCCGAGCGAACCTGTCAAGTGACATTCTCTAGAAGTTTGAAGAGGCTATTTCAATGCTTGGCCTAGAAGAATGGGAAAGTTCGAATTGCCAATATAAATAGCGCAAAGCTAGTAAGACAGTTCAGCTCGGTTGAGTAATGTCAAATAGTACATTTAGTCCAGTCATTACGTCAAAAAAATCGGGTTAGAAATGCAAATGATCCGAGAAAGCCAAATTATGGATATTATATGGGGAAGGGGCTAGAAAAGCTTAAGTTCAAATTGTCGACCAAAATAACCTTCGCCATCTTGAAAAAAGGGTTAGATTCAGTTTTTTCATCATAACTCGGTTCCCCGTTGAGATACGAAAACTTCTATGCAATACTTTTTTGTTGCTCTTTGTACGATCCACAATACAATTAAGGTCATATACATTTTTCACGTGTCGATCATCGTTATCGAGGTGTCGATAAAAAAACCATAAATTTGGGGAGCAAAATTTGTTTTTCGCTATTTCCTTTTTTCTCGTGAAAGATATCGAAAAATGTCCAGTATGAAACTTGTAGAGCGTGTTCCGACCTACAAACTCGTTTTTTATTTTTGACCAGAATTACGACCTCTATGGCGCCACAAAGTCGGCCCCAGCGCGCCCGACGCTGCAATGTGCGTCTCGCCATAGAGCGCGCCTATACGGCGACCGTTAGAGTTTGGGCATGGGTCAGGTATAAAAGACCCTTTTCTCGTGTTCGTGTCGGAACATCTGCTCCTTTCCGTAGCATTCCAGTCAGTTGTCTCGAGTCTTTTGAAGCGTACGTGTTTGAAAATTTGTGTGAAAATGGGTGATTGTTTCATTTGCCAAAAACCTCTGATTGACGATGTTTATGTGGCTAAAAAGAAAGCTGTTCAGACTCTCTTAGCGGCGAGCGTGAGAAGAGGACGTGTGGAGCATCAACAGATGTTACAAAATATTGATTCAGTGAGTGTTCATAGTTCGTGCTACATAAACTATGGAAACCACCGGCTAGCGTCAATTGCTTCTCGACGAAGCGAGTCTCCATCGCAAGAACCAGAACCCGAAGAACAACTGCAGGTCATTCCCACTTTTTATTTTAAAAATCGATGTTTATTTTGTGGAGAAATATTTTGCGACGAATCAAGATTGCCAGTGCATAGACGGAAAAGAATGCATTCCGTGGTAGAAATATCAATGAATGAAAAAGTTTTGGGATACCTGTCTGGACGTGACGATGAATTTGCCACTTCAATCATCGAGTGTTTTCATGGTATACCTGATCTCGTCGCAGTAGAAGCTCGATACCATCGAACATGTATTTCTCTTGTATATCATGCACTACCTGAGGAGGGGAATAAGAAAGGACGATCTACGGGGGACAAAGTAGACAAGGCAATGGAGGCAATTTACTCCTTTCCGAAAGAAAATTCCGACGAATGTCAATTTTCTATTAGCGAGTTGATGAACCAAATAAATGGAGATTTCGTTCCTGACATCAGAACGGTTAAAACACATTTGCAAGAGAAGTATGGAGACGACATTCTCATAATCGAAAAATAAGGACGTGATTGCGTGGTGTGCTTTCAAAATACCGGTTTTAAAATACTCCCGGAGAAATGGTACGGAAAAAAAGGATTATCAAGAAGAAAGATTAAGAGTTATTCGCGAAGCTGCTGCGATAATCCGTGAGGACATTTAGAGGTGTCGTTTACGATAAAAACAATTACCCCCATCGGATGAATTCGTGAGAGATGTCGAAGCCGCTGTTCCTGAATCTTTGCAAGTTTTTCTTGGTACAATGATAATAAAAGATAAACGTGGGGCATTGAAACAATAAAAAAAATGTACAGCGATAGCTCACTCCATAATAACAGCCGCTGCAGTTAGGTGTCGGGATTTTCCTTTACAAGTAATTCGGTTCAAAGAGTCTTATCAACATATTATTAGCAATGGGATTCAGTGCACCGTATCGAGAAATAACAGTTTTCGAGAATTCTTGCATTCATCGAGCTGAAAGTGAAATTCTGGAAAATTCATTTAGTCAATTTGTATTTCACAATGCGGATTTTAACATAAACATCCTTGACGGTCATGGAACGTTTCATGCAATGGGAGGAATACATTGCGTGACTCCCTACACAGCTATCCAGCGTGAGAAAAAAATTCCGCGTATTGTCGAAATAAAATCAGCTTCAGAAGTTGCACAATTAGGCATGGTTCCTCTACTCTCTTACAATAAACATAAATCGGCAGGCTTACAGATTATAACTGTTGCCGATGTCGAAGCTCTTCGTGAACTTCCGAGCGACATTTTACCAACAATGCCAGATTTAATTTGGCTTTACAGAAAATGGTGTTGCTCTGTTGGAATTCCAGGATGGAATGGATTTATGGTGAGTGTAACAGCCAATATGCAATACGAATGCTCAAAAGTTATCTGTCTTCCGTTCATCAATGCGCCGCCATCGGATTACGACACGATCCTTACATCGCTTCTCGAAGCTGTCGAGAATTCAAGGCGTTGCAGTCGACCGATCCATTGTTGATTTTCCAAAGAATGTGCATAATGAAGAATTCCGAGACTGACCTGATAAAATTTCTAGCATACGAGCTCGCTCCGTTCCCATTGCCATTGTTCACCGAAGAAGGAATGCGAAAAGGAACAAAGTCGCTATTATTAAATGCCTTCGAACCTTTTACAGAAAATGTACAACCTGGTGACAGACATCATCACATAATCGACAGTGGTTTCCTTCTGTACAAAGTTGTTTGGGGTCGAATTGAGACATTTGACCTCATCTGCAAGAAATATGTCACATACGTGCAACAACACTTTGGAGAAAGTGTGAGAATTGTATTCGACGGTTATCCGACTGATATGAGACTCGCAGGAACTAAAACTTCGGAAACGGCACGACGTTCAAGGAAGAACCAATCACCAGAGTTCACGTTTGATGAAACTACTGCTCCGAAAGTTAGCCAAGAGAAGTTTCATGCAAGGGACCAAAATAAAAACAACTCAATACAAATGCTTCGCCGTTATTTTACAAATACCGGAATAAAAGTAGAGCAGGCTTTTGAGGATGCTGATACCCTCATTGTAACCACAGCAATTAGAGAAGCATCGTTTCATGACTCTGTGGAAATCGTCGGCGAATATATCGATCTTTTGGTTTTAATTTCCTGACTTGCACAGGACAAAAGAAATATTTTTTTTCGCAAACGAGCTACAGGCAAAACACCGGCAAAACTGTACTCTCCGAATAGTTTCAAGCATGATGAGCCTATTCTTGAGAACATTCTTTTCATCCATGCTTTCAGCGGCTGTGACACCACGTTGTCTTTTTATAATATTGGAAAGTCGAAATTCATGAACACCTTTGAGAAGAACCCGAACCTCCGGTCATCGGTAAAACTATTTAAGCAATAAAAGGTTGATCTGGAGATGCTAGTTTGCGCGGAAATGTATTCCTTATCGCTCTGTATGTTGGTCGTAAAGAGGACACAACGATGGATATTTTGCGATTCCACCGCTTTGCATTATCAATGACGACAAATAAGATGAATAAGCTTCCACTACTCCCATCAACGGAAATCGCAGTCCGCCAACACGTTTTCCGGACATATCTACAGGTACAAACGTGGCTCGCAATTTTCAAAGATCCTCAGGAATGGGATTGGCAACAGACTAATTACGGGCTTCAACCAATTTGCACCACAGCCGCACCCGCTCCACCTGAACTTTTAAAACTCATTTCGTGCAAATGTAAAGGAAAGTGTAGGGCTGCTTGTGGGTGCAGGAAAGCAGGAATTAGTTGCTCCGTTATTTGCCTGCACTGTAGTGGACAGACATGCAACAATGTCGCCAGAGTCGAGATTTTATTCAACGACGATCACAATGATGATGATTATGATTTTTCGACCGTCACATCATTATTTTCTGCGATTGAAGAGTTTTCACGACTCGATGAGTCTACCGAGGAAGAACTTCTACAGCCAGGACCATCAAAACGGCGAATAACATGTGAAAAAAATGACCACCTGTAATTATTATTTTTTGCTGCATACAAATTATTTGATCAATAAATTTCATGTGTTTGATTTATAATTAGGCTCGTTCATCAATTTATATTGTATTGCAATAATTCTCTAAACAACCATTCATCCATTTTAACGTGTGGATACAACCGTGCGAGCGGCTAAATCAAAACCGGGCACAGTCTTACTGACTTTGCGGCGCGCTAAAGGTCGTAATTTTTTCTCGAAAATAAAAAATAAAAAAACTAGTGTATAGGTCTGAACACGCTCTACAAGTTTCATGATGAACATTTTCCGATATCTTTCACGAGAAAAAAGGAAATAGCGAAAAACAATTTTTTCTCCCCAAATTTATGGGTTTTTTTATCGATATCTCTATAACGATGATCGATACGTGAAAAATGTATAGGACCCTAATTGTAGAAGTACAAAGAGCAAAGTGAAATGCCATCGTAGCGCGATTAAATTTAAAAATATAATATGAATCGATTTTAATGCTATTACGAACAGTTATACAGAAATTAAATGAACGTTATAATTTTCAATATATATATATATATATATATATATATAAGTCTTTATTCGAAAATATATTTTAACTAATATATTTGTTTCATTCCACAACCTTTGAACCCAAGAAGATATAATTCTAAATATATATATATATATATATATATATATATATATATATATATATATATATATATATATATATCCTTTGTTCATAGGATCATGATTAAGTGACAAGTCATGCTACTAATAATGAAGACTGTCTCTTAAGTCATAAAGTTGAACAC
The DNA here is from genome assembly GCA_963921935.1 of Galeruca laticollis. Lineage (NCBI taxonomy): Eukaryota > Metazoa > Arthropoda > Insecta > Coleoptera > Chrysomelidae > Galeruca > Galeruca laticollis. The sequence goes on along the minus strand of OY998178.1, from coordinate 177,760,498 downwards.
ATCAACTAGGTTATGTCTCAACCAAAAAACTGTCACTCAAACTGTGACATATAATGTTCCTTCAAATCAAAAAGATCTTTTTGAATTAGTACTTAAAAAGTATCTATACATAAAATATATTTTTTTTTGTTGTTCCGAGTATGAACTATTTTAATATTTATTAACTCACTTTACACGTAAGTATAAAAAATTGTTAATTAATGAAATGTACCAACATGTCCATATTTCAGCCTTGAAAAAGAAAATAAAATTTTTCGAAACGTTGGGTAGTAAATAAGAGTTTCATTCAGCCCTACTTACGACGGAATCCCTAAGATATTGAGAGATTTTTGATTTATATATATATATATATATATATATATATATATATATATATATATATACATAATATAGATACTGCAACATTTGACTCTATTTTATGAAATACCCTGTACAGTATTTTATAAATTAGTTGCATTTCCAAACAGAATTATTTTGACGCAGATCAGACCACAATGCTAATAAAATGCGCTACAATTCCAAAATTTGTACTGAGATGTATTTGTGGGGCATTTTTGTCACGACCAGACATTTTCTGAAAATTATTATTATTATTACACAGTGATTACGAGCCAAAGCAAAGCTTATACGGCTCAATTACATTATCAAATTTCATAGGTACTAATAGGTTAGCAGAACAAATTTTCCAAACTTAGGTTAAAATAAATTGAGATTTAAAAAGATAGTAGCACTATAGAATTATAAAACACTAATCAAGTACAACACCAGATCAAGAACACCTGTCCAGCCCATTCTTGAAACTATTCAGAGAAGGAGCATCACCCTTCTCTCTTCTCTCAGATAATGTCAGCCCGAGTCTGCTTAGTATTGTTTCATAGTTTAAGTGAGAAAAATTTAGTGGCAATTTTGTAGTTCTACGTTGAACTCACTCTATAAGGTTTATATCACGTCTCATGTGCAGAGACCAAACGGAGATAGCAAATTCTAAGTGAGGTCGGACGTAACTTTTGTATAGCCTCAAGAACCAGCCTGCACTCATTCTTGGAAATGCCTTAGATATCAAGTACAGAGCTGAGTTTGCCCTGTTAACCGCTTTTGCAGTATGCGAGAACCAACCCAGACCTGTATTAATTATGACACCCAAATCACTGACTTCCGGAAATGATTTTATAGGCTCTGATATGTGACACATGGATTGTTGTAACCACACTGCAAAACACAACACAAAGTTTACTGGTATGCTCCACTCCTTGCACCATTTTAATAATTCTTCCAGGTCGTGTTGAATAGAGTTTTGAATATCAGAACAATGGTAAAACTACATGTCATCAGCAAACGATTTGTTTTTGCATTTAAACTTAGCAATTTAGTCAGAAGCGCATACCAGGAAAATGATAGGACCCAAAATGGAACCTTGAGGTACCCCACTGCGCACTTCACGGGAATTACTGAAGTTATCCTCATATTGTACTTGGAAAATTCGAGCTAATAAAATTTTTTTCAGTCATGCCAACAGCTCACCACTCACTCCGAAATGTTCCAATTTCGCTAGTAGCTTTTTAATGGATACCTTATCGAAGGCTCGAGAAAAATCTATGTATACCACATCCACATGTTCGTAATGATCTAAATATAATGTCCAGTCGTTAAGAGCAGTTAGAAAATTACAGGTTACTGATCGATTAGGTAGAAAACCATGTTGGGAATCTGGAATGATTTTATTGTCTAACAAAAATGGAACAAGTTCGTTAACGACTAATCTCTCCATAATTTTAACTGAGGTTGGTGGAACCGTTATAGACCGATAATTCGTCGAAAGCATTTTATTTCCATTTTTATAGATATGCGTAACTATTTCTGATTTCGATGAGGCAAGAATGAAATTTTCTTTTAGTGATCTGGACATAAGGTTGGATAGTGGGACTGCTAGACTATCTGCGCAATTTTTATAGACTTCAGGGGATATTTTCTCATTCCAGGAGAAGCTGCGATTCTCAGATTCTTTAATACTTCTTCAACTGTTTCCACTTTGATATTAACCGTATTTAGTGAGTTCATATTTCTAGTAGCTAGTGGCATTACAGGAGTTGTTGAATCAGAGTCTATTGTAAATGCATTCGCAAAAGTTTCGGCAAAAAGTTCGCATACTTCTTCCTTGGAGCAAATATCTCCGTTTGGATTTTCTAATAATGGTACACCAGTTTTAGAGGAGAACTTGTATCTAACAAATTTATGAAAAGCTTTTGGACCTCTTGTGGTTATTCGATTCTCGTAATTACTTCGGGCTAATCTTAACTACTGTGTGAGTCTGTTTGAATACTGCCTGTGCAAGCGAATGTTTTCTTCGGATGGATTTTTTCTAACTCTTGTCCACAAGCATTGTTTTTCTTTACTCATTTGGATTAAGTGTTTTTTCCCACACAAATTCACAAGTGTGACCATCTAGTACCGGCCAATCTGTTTGATTGAAATAGTTATTTAATTTTTAATAATCGGTTTCAGTGAAGGATTCTTTTATTTTTTCACTGATATTACTAGATATATCCAGCTGGACTTTGGTATGAAGAACAACATGATCTGAGGTACCAATTGGTGGCAGATAGAAAATGTCGGAAATCAGCTCCTCTTCATTAGAGATTACAAAGTCTGATACTGAAGGTTCATTACCTTGATGGAACCTTGTCGGCTCATTTATAAATTGTTTCAGATTAGTTTGGAAAAATAAGTAATAAAAAGGGACACTAGGATTATTGCCATCAAGAGGTGAAAGAATAGGCCATAGCAAATCTTTAAAATTAAAATCGCCAAGAATGATAAGATTTTCTTTATTTTTACTACATACTTCAATATACTCACACATGTAGATTGTAAGATCATATGGCAGAAGAGGTCCATATATAATAAATATGTGCAGAATGACTGAGTTAGGAAAGACAATTCTGAACAAAAGAGATTCGATTCCCTCCAAATCATGTGAAATCGACTTAATTATACAATTTTTAAAGAACTATTCATGGAAGAAAACGCAAACACCTCCTCCAATTCTATTTAATCTATCCTTACGGTATAAGCTATACCCATTGGGGTTAATAAGAGAGCTAGGTAGTCTAGGGGATAACCAGGATTCTGTTATCGGAAAAATGTCAATATTGGAGGTAGATGAAATAAATGGAAAGAAATCGGCTTGTTTTGCATAAAGAGAATCTATATTAGTGTAGAATATATCTATGTTTGTGAGTTTTAATAGTTTTTTGCACCAAGTTTCTCCATAGTGTTCACAATAGTTGGAATTTTATTAACGTATTTTATGGTTAGATGCTCATCCTCCATTTTGCGCCTTTCCAGCTCTTCTCTCAAATTCTTTAAGTAGTTAATTTCATATTTAGTTTGGTCATCCTTAATTTGAATTCGAGAGAATCGAGTACCTTGTAATTTTTTCCTATTGCGCAGTTTGTAGGATGGAGTATTATTATCCTGAAAATGAATATTTAGCGGTCTAGATTTGTGCCTATTTTCGTCTGCTTTACCTATACGGAAAACATTAGAGTTATGAGGTTTCAATATATCAACAATATCAGTAACCTTATCCATATCATCTATATTATCTATGTTTGATTCAGGCAAGTTATATACGATCAAGTTATAGGATTTTTGATAGCGAAGATTTGCCCCCTGCACGCATTCCTCAAATTGTATCTGAGTTGAATTTTCTAAGGCAGTTAAACGATTCTCCATTTTTGTAAATCTATCAGACAAATTAGATAATACATTAGTTAGCTTATTCAATTTATCATCAAATGAGCAGCAGCTGCTTCAAACAATTCTAACCAACTTAGATTTAGCCCTTGTTATTCTTGCCTTGCCTCCTCCTGAGCGATATCTAAACAGCGAAAATGTATTAAAGCCTGACACGACATGCATGGAGTACAATTTTTGTTATTATCAATTGTCGGTTTGCAATTTGGGCATTTATTCATGATGAATACTTCCTTATACACCTTCCCAGTACACTATTCGCAGGTATACTAAATAAAATAAAAAAACCGTTGGTGTAGGTCGACAGGTCCTCGAACCACAGTCAGCTGATTTGTATACTAAATAAAATAAACAAACAGTTGGTGTAGGTCCACAGATCGTTGAATCATAGTCAGCTGATTTGTGCTAGTGGTAGGAGCTCTGATAATGAAATAATTGTAACCTCCTTCTTCTGATAATTTTTCATTTCTTGAGAAGAAACCACTTTAAAGGCTGAATTTGACTCACCCGTGGTACTGAGATGAAGCTGGTATATTAAGTGCAAAATCTGTCAACTCACAATAATTTTCACTTTAGAAAACCACTACTATTTTATACAATTTAACAGTGCGACATAAACACGTCTCACCATCTGTACTGTACTCCATATGTGGAAGAAGCTGTTTTGCTAGACTTACAAGTGCACTTTGTAAAATGTAGGTATGTGATTGGTGAACAGAAAAGGACGAGAGTGAGGATATCTTTTAAATTTCGAATCCACTAATCAGTCATCTTATTATGACAAACTCCCAAATATTTGGAAATAATGATAGATTCGCAATGCAACTTTGTTTAATGAAGGTATAGTAAATATTTTTTAAACGTATTCAGGATAACAAAAATTGATAAATAAACAACCCTATTATGACCTAGTATACGAGTAGTATTTGCAGTCGATATTTACAAATTATAAATTATTCAATGTGAAGCGATCGAAGTAAAAAGTCATTATTTTGTCGGTATTCGTTATTTCTTGGTCAATACTTACATATCCTCTATGAAATTGAACTCTCAATATATCGGGTACTATGAAAATATACAGTGTAGTTGAAATGCAAGTGGTTTATTTTGATTATGAACTTTTGACGATCTTCGTTTGTAATTCCAAATATTTTAGTTTAACAGTATTACTTCTTCATTTCAAACCCTTTGAATTATGAATATACGCATTTTTTATTGAATTCAACTATTACTGGGAGAGTCAATAAGGAGAATATAAAATTTTCAATCTCACTACTTAGTTTACTTATAAAAGAGCACAAAATCTTATATAATTTCGCAGTTGTACTTTGAAATTATATTACCCTTTCAAATTGACCTCCATTCACTTCTTGATAATAAACAAAACGGTATTGGAATATCCGTTGAATGTTTTGTTTTTTATCCCTCTTTTGAAGAGAATTGGTCTGGCATATTAACACTTGACCAAAATTCTGCCAGACCACGATTAAGAAAGTCCTTTGTTGTTACTTGTTTTTATTTTTAACTTAATTGACATTCAATTATTATTCTATCAAAAATATCATGTTATGAAGGTTGTGTTTTTAAGTCATGAATATTTGTAATCGTTTATTTTTCTATTGAAAAAAAAAATGAAGTGCTTCATATGCAATGAAACTGAAAACAGAGAGAAAATATGATATTTTACTGCTGATGTATTCAAAAAGTGCAGCTAAGTTGTTGAAATAATAAATGAGAATTATTTTAAATACGGTGATCTATTGTAAATTTGTTTGAATGTAGATGGCGCCGAAGCGTCCTCTACCACTGCAACCCCGTCGGATTTATTGTGGTTTCTCCTATTTGACCTTAGAGTGTGCGTACTTTTGATTATACTCCACAGCCATGACAGTGGTTATTCCAAATTGTTTGCCGGTTTGGTCTTTTCCTATGACATCATACATGTACGGCAGTTTCTTTCGCCTCGTGGCAGAACCTACACAGGCTATCCTCTACCAGGCTCATTCTCACCAGGTGCTTGTTGAGTTTACAATGCCCCGTTAGTTGACCCACCACTATTCTTACGACCTTTCATCTGTGGCTGAGTAGGTCTCATGTGAACTTGGGCGAGCAGTGTTTACTGAAATATTTTGCCTGCCGTTGTCCTTGTGTTTGCAGTGACCAGCTCTGAAACTCTCTGGCTATCCAGTTTTTGATGGCTCTTTTGAAAAAGCCTACTGAGATTCCGCAAAATTGTTCTGGGCCTATCATTTCTGTGGCAGAGCGTCGTTTGGCTAAGTAGTCGGCTCCCTGATTTCCTAGCTGGCCGGCATGGCCTGGTACCTAGATTATGGTAAGTTGATTAGACATGCCCGCTTTCTCTAAGGCGTATATACAGTCCCTTACCAGTCTGGAACTAATCTAATTGGAGCTGATTGCCTTTATGCTTTCCGCGTAAATAACAACGTTTTTACTCTTGACTTCTTTTTACTTTGTCAGCATGGTAAAGTGCATTATTGCGGCGATTTCCGAATCACCGTGGCGTGCTGTCCGAGGCTTATGGATACCCTAACCCTCGGTCTCTCTCTGTAGATGCCTGCTCCAACCCCCTTATTGGTCTTAAGCCTTAAGTGGTCGCTTTGGCGTAAAAAGTACGCCATTTAACCAAAAACCAACCTGAAATCACTAGTAATCGTCAAAACTTTACGAACACCCATGTAACCTCCCACCTATAAGTCTTCTTTCCGCTACTCAAGCAGCAACACGAATCGCGCGGTTAGTCATTCTCCAGGCTTTGCCGAAGTGGTACTAGTTCCGAGAGGAGTATACAATACGCCAAGCGACTATGTAAGTATATTTTTTCGTTTCTTTGTTTTTTCCTTAATTTACTACGCCTATTTTTTGTTTTGTATTTAGGTATTTCATCCCAGTGAAAGACCCTAAGAACTTAACGCAAAATGAAATGAAAGCAATGATGCTCAAAATATTGGAGTCACCTAATGACGAAGAAATTGTTGGAGGCTCTGATGAAGAAGATTCTGACGAAGAAATTCAAAGAAGTGACCACGATTCCTGTTCAGAATTAGAAGCTGATAAGAATGACTTGCAGGAACGCGATGATACTATTTCAGAATACTCAGAAGAGGAAGTGGGTCGTAGCATCTTCAAAAGTAAGGACAAAGGCCTAAATTAGAGTGAGACACCTCTAAGAAGTAAGTTTGCCAAGCAAGATGCAAAGAATATTGTAAAAATATTTCCTCGACCATTACTAAAGCGTGAAAGCGTCACAGATGAAGTAAGTGTCTTCTTCCAATTCATAACATGTGAGCAAATTGAAAAAATAGTAAAATATACAAACATATTTATAACATCTGTTCAGGATAACTTCAAAAGGAAAAGAGATGCAAAATAAACTTGCAAAGAAGAAATATTAGCTCTTTTCGGCTTGTTATACTTATCAGGGCTAAAGAAATTGAGTCACACAAATTTTCGCGAAATATGAATAACTGATGGTACTGGGTTGATCATGTTTCAGGCCTGCATGGGTTACAAAAGATTTCAGTTTCTCTTGAGAGCTTTGAGATTTGATGATAAAAATGACAGGCTACAAAGAAGATCGCTTGACAAGCTGGCTCCGATAAGGGAGATTTATGATGATTTTGTGGAAAAGTGCAAAAACAACTATTGTCCTGGTGACAGATTGACTATTGACGAAATGCTTATTCCATTTCGTGGCCGGTGCAGTTTCATACAGTATATACCAAACAAACCAGCTAAATATGGTATAAAGGTTTTTGCACTTTGTGACTCCAAGATGTTCTACGTTTCCATTTTCGAAATATATTGCGGGAAGCAACCAGAAGGATTATATCAAGTTTCGAATTTTCCCACTGATATCGTGCTCAGATTGGTTGAACCATTTAAAAATAAAAACAGGAATCTAACCACAGACAACTGATACACCAGTTACCCATTGGCTCAAACGTTGCTTGAAAAGAAAATTACACTTGTGAAGACTTTGAAGAGAAACAAAAGAGAAATTCCATTGGAGCTTCTTCCTTCAAAATCTCGAAGCATAAATTCGTCTGTATTTGCATTCACTAAAGAAACTTCTTTGGTGTCATACTGTCCGAAAAAAAATAAGGTTGTACTTCTCCTCTCGACTATGCACAACGACGATTCCATTGGCCCCGATACTCTGAAACCACAGATAGTTTTATTTTACAACTCAACCAAAGGTGGGGTGGCCACCGTGCGCAAATTACACTGTTCAAAAACGAACCAGACGATGGCCGTTGGTCGCCTTTTATCAAATTATGAATATAGCAGGAATTAACTCGAATATCATTTTCAACGCATTTCAGTCGGAAGGAGAAGAAAGAAGGATTTTCCTAAAAAACTTATCAATGTCTCTTTTTTGACGATGAGATCTAGTATAAGAAATCTACCTTTTGATGTGAAAGAGTTTTTAAAACATCGGCCTCCAATAGCTACTTCAGAAGAAGCTACAGTTGATGAAAAATCTAAGGGAAGGTGTGTCCAATGTGGAAGAAAACAGAACAGAACTATCATAAAATGCAACACCTGCAAAAAGCCCGCATGCAAAGAGCATGTCATTACTACACACCTCTGCTTGATTTGTAACTCTGCTCAAAATGATGGAACTCCAGAAAATACCCCATAGAATAATACTATCAATATATTTTGATAATTTTGAACATTTTTTTTATAGTTAAACGCTCTATTCTTCGAGTTTTACTTATATATACTCATGTATGAAAAGATCTGCTTTGTACATTAAATATTAAACAAAAAAATGTTTCTCTTTTTTTCGTCAGCATTTGACTGTTATAAACAGGCTAAGGTGCACTTTCCCTTGGTGGCGTGCAAAATACGCCAGGCGCCTAATTATGTTAAAATAATTATAGCGACCACCTAAGGGTTGAAGCCATCAATATATCAGATATTGGAGAGCATTCCTTCCAGTCTTTCCTATCCGTTATGGCAATCCGAAAGTACCTGCTGAAGATGAAGACCGGAGTTATTTTGTCAGACGGCATCTCAAACAAGGAGTTTACCTCCTGATCCTCCTCTATTTTCCTGCTCATGTTCCTTTTTTTCTCTGTAATTGAACCTTGGCTTTGTTTGAGTCTGTACAATACCGTCTTTACTTATCCTTGCATGTGGATATGTAAAGGCGGCAGATTTAGCAGCATCTCTAGGGCTGCAATTGGGGTTGTTTTCATGGCCCCGGTTATGCATACGCATGCCAGCCTTTCCACACTTTGAAGTTGTCTGATTGCTACGGTCTGCGTGACCCTTGCATCCCATGCAACCAAACCATGGCTTATCATCGGTCTAATTACTATTTTATATAGGCATAGTTTCATGTTTGGGTTGAGTCCCCAGCTATTTCCACAAAGCCGCCTGCATCTCCTAAGGGCACTTTTTGCCCTTTGGATCACCTTATTAAGTTGTGGACACCAGGTTAGCTTTAGATCAAAAGTTACTGCCAAGTACTTGACCTCTTTTGAGAAGGGAATTTCCACGCTGTTGAGCTTCCTCCCTGTACAATTTGTCTACTATGTTCAGTGCATTTTGTGATTTTGTGTCATTTCTGAAACATATTCTAGGTTTCTGCCTCAAATTACTAGCACTATCTCATCCGCATAGCCAAGGCAGTAAAATCTCTCCTCGGTCATTTTGCAAGGAGATCGTCGACTAGGAGCACCCAGTATAGTGGCAATAGAACGCCTCCCTGTGGGCAGCCCCATTCCACCTTTGCTTCTACTGTGTCCTCGTCCAGGGTGGATACTATGATCCTATCTCTTAGCCTCTGTCCAGTTGCATATGATGTGCGGAACGTTCCAACGCGTCAGTGCGTTCATTACTGAGGTTGTTTAACGCTCCCTCTATGTCCAGGACCGCGCCTGGTAGCAATTCTTTGTCATTATTTTACTTTGTCAGGAGTCTGTTTACATCATCCAGTGCGGAGTTTGTAGGCTTTCTTGGTTGATAGCCGTATTGGCGTGCGCTCAGCGAATAGAGTGACAATGTGGAATGAGGACAGGCTTATAGCTCTACACGGCTTGGTAATTTGGTCCGAAATCCTGCCGATCTTTGACAGATAGACTACTGTCGCCTATTGCAATACTACTGGTATATGACCCTAAGCGATACATACTCTGAAATTTTTGCATAGGTGTGACAATAGTATGTCCTGACCTTTATGGAGCAGTGCTGGGTAAATTCCATCAGGGGCTGGCGATTTCAAGGGTTGGAACTCGCCTATAGCCCATTTGATTCTCTCATACGTTACCAATTAATTTGCCATGTTCCACCTTCAGGGGTTTTCTGGGCCTCTGGACTTGTTATATTGGCCAAGATTGATCCATTATGGACTATCCTGGAAAATTGGTACTAATTAGCAGTCCTAAGCTTTCCTTATTTGTGCTCGTATGTGCCCCGTCCGCATGCAGTACGTTCACTTGCAATGCACCCTAGCGCACTGTGGCGTTTCTGTAATCTCCCCACAGAAGCGCTCTCACGATTTACTCTTTGCCTTGCGGATCTCCTCCTTGTACTGCCTAAATTTTGTCTTATATGTATGCCAGTCCTGGTAGAATTCGGCTTTATTGAATAGCCGTCTTACCTAGGATCTGATACCCTCCAGGTTATTGTTCTATCAGACAGTCGTCTTTATTTATTGTCTTGTTTGTTCCAGCCAGTTGTTCTAAGAGGCCATATGTATTGCCTTACTCAGTTGTTCTATTGCCAGGTCAAGGCCCTTCGTTTTGGAAATGGTTACCGTGCCTCCTTTGATAGACTCCTCAAGGACTGTTCCACAGCCTTGCCAGTATGTCCCTCCTGATTTTCATTTTCGAAGTTGCAATGTCGAATCTTATGTGGCGATGATCTGAACATGATGGTTCGTCGGAGACATGCCAATTCGTAATATTACCGCTGACATCGTGGCTGCAGAAGGTGAGGTCCAACAAGTCTTGCCTAACCGATGTCATGAACGTAGGTTGTATGCCTATATTAGCTATTTCTATCCCTTCACCAATAATAAATTCATGCAAAGACTCACCTTTACCATTGGTGTTGGTGCTTCCCCAGATTTTGTGATGAGCGTTTACGTTGCATCCGTTGATTATGTGTTGTCTTCTTCCTCTGCAGGGGGCCACATCGTCCTCCATTAGTCGTAATGGACATGTCCTCTCTTATCCAGGGAAGTAGACACAGCAGACAACCCAGAATTTGGTCCCTCCCTCTGCCGCTACCGATGCTTGTACTGTAATAAAGTCGCCGGAGCAAATCTCCGGGATTAGCATACAGCTGATTTCATTACAATTGTATAACAAACAGGCTCTTGGATTGTTAGCCTCCGTGTGATAGAGTAACTTACCTCCGCGCAGGTTCAGTCCTTTGATGTCACAGTTGTTCAGCCACGGTTCTTGTATAAGGGCGATGTTGAGGCCTTCTTTCTGGAACCTTCTGCATAGCACGAATGAAGAATCCTTGGTATGGTGAAGGTTTATTTGGATTACCTTCATAGTATCCTGTTTTAAATTAAACGAACTGCAATATGAGTAGATTCCACGAAGTAAGGGTCGAGAGAGCAAATTTCATTTATAGTATCCATTTTTCATGGTTAGGAGCTGGGAGAGCGGCTCCTCAGTAACGCCTTCTCCCGTTCCATGACATCGTCCTTTTGCCGGTAGAATGAACATCTTTTCAGTAGACTGATGCCACTTTGCTGGCCTTAGGATCCACGACGGTTTGCTGGACGTCGTCCTCAGGTTTCATGTCCCGCTCCTTTCTGAACTTTAGCCTTCTAAACCCGAAGTAGGATCTCATGTTCAGTTTTTATAGACCTCTAGGGGGTGGTTTGTCTATAGAGGAAGTCCAGAGTTGGCCTTTGTCCATTGTGATTGACCCCCAGGACTTCCACAGGCTTGTGTTTAGACCTCTGTTACCCACCGAAAGTTTCTTTACGATTCTTTCGGCAGGCAGTCTTTCTCCCTTTTCACCTGGAATGAAAATGGTGCAGATCATTGGCTTTGGTAGATCCTCGCCTGTTAGTGCCTTTAAAATTGCGCCCTCTCAAGGCTTGAGTGCTGGCACCATATTTTTTAGCCATTCCACGCTGGTTTTGTCAGCGCATGTGACCTCAAAGTATCCCGGCCTGTGGTTGCATTTTTCAAAACGCACCTGTGGGCCATTTCCAGGGATGTTCTACCTCGAGATTGCAACTTTGATTTCTTCGATCCTCTCAGTTGTCAATTGGGCTTCAGGGTAGCCTTCACTGACGACCGTCACTCTGTAGCTGCTCGCTGCATCATTTTACGACATACTGGACGTAGTAGTCGGTTTTTGGGGTTGCAAATCCCTTGGCTTCTTAGCTTGCCTTTTCTGAAGTGTGCTGTTCTCCGACCTTGTTCTTTTCTGGGATTTACTCTTTTCTACGCTGTTAGTTGAGACCTCTGTCTTACTCCTGCCCTCTGTATGGTTAATAAAGTTTTGTTTGATCACAGAGCGCTTAGCTCCAATGTAGCGTTTGCCCTCCTTGATCAGTTTGTGCATTCGAGACCTGGTTGCCCCCGACATAGTGGCCTCCTCGACCTCTTCCTTTGTCAGGTTATCAATTTCCGTCAAGGAGTCTGCCCAGTAGCTGGGGCAGGCCTTAGGTTTACCTTTGCACTCGCCCTTTTTGTTTGGATTATGATTATTTTCATTGTTCATCATAATCCCACGAGGAGCTAGGGAAGTAAGTAGTTCACCCATCCAGAGCCCCGCATGGCTGGGTAAGGCATGAGATACAGAGGCTGCTTGGTGCCCATGGGAGAACGTTCAAGTTCACATGTATACCTGTGACCATCCGTTTTTTTGGTCAGCGTAAACTGCCTCTACACGACAATTGTGTGTTTTTCGAGGAGCGCCTCAACCAACCAAGAGAGCAGAGTTACGGTGATTTATTATTATTACTTTAATAACAAAACTCACGAGGTTACCATTTGAAATGTTACCGCAATTCAATTGCTGTAAAAAATCGTTGCTTGACGAATTTAATCAATCTTTATATACACTTGGAAAAAAAAATTCAGTTTCAAAATATACAATTTTTTAATGTTATAAATTTTTAGCCGGAACAAACTATCATCTACTGAGACAGAACAATATAATGATTCAACCATAGATATAAGATTCAACTGATGTCTGCATATTTTGTTCCACCCGAAAGAGGTGAATAGGAAAGAATAAACAAGCTTTATCAGTATGTCCGACCGACAAGCTATTAAGCAATATAAAACTTTATGCAAATAGTTTGGAAGATTTCGAATTATTAGAGAAGCTTAACAATCGCTCAGCCTTCATCTATCATTCCATCTGTAGATTACAATATACAAAAAAATACGAAAAAACCTTAGATGTTTCAACTGAAGCGAGCCGGTATAAAGTTAGAGAAATACATAAATAAGCATTTGAAGCAACCTCACAATTTATTGAAAAAGAAATAATCTAACAGCAAAAAGTGAAAGTGAAATAGCAGACGAAAATTACGGTGATATTCATTTCAACCAATGCAAATCTAGTTATTTAGAAGAGAAAATTTTAAATACTTATGGAGATATAGTCATCATTGAAGCTTAGCTAGGAAACATAAAAAACTAATCATTTTTTAGCAAGATATCGACATATCTAATTTAATACTCTCATCGGCAGTAAAAAATAATTCTGAAAAATATCGATTGCGAGATACAGCATATGAATTGTGTAATAGTAGGTATCAAAAAATATTTGCCGAATTAGAAACTACTAAATAAATTAACTACAGATGACATATTCTGAGGAGAATGTGATATTCCTAAAATATTATACGATTTCATTATCGCACTTGTTGAAGCACCCGATGTACCTGAGACGACAAAAATCTAATGATGATCTAAGAACAAAATCACTATGTGAAGATATCATCTTTATTGAATCAAAGGGCGGGGTAAAACAACCAAAACAACTTAAGTGGAGTTTAACAATTAAATCATTAACAAATAGCCGAAAGATATTGACTATCTAAATAAACTTGAGCATACTGTGCTATACCCAACTGCAGAAAAAGTTAATACCTTCAAGTAAATAATGTTCTGATATAATCTCAGTACAAATGTTTCTTTTGATAACTATTATCGTTATGTAGATACTTTAAATGGCAAAGGTGCTCTTAATGATACGGTAGGAATCACTTAATCAATCAATCAATTTAAATCTAGCAATTCTTCAGAATCTACTACATCAATTTCTATTGAAATAAGTACAGAAAAAATACTAATGAAGGGCGAAGATTCCATGTAGACCTGTCGAATCTTAGATTATATATCGATGAAAAGATGAATAAGTAGGGCAAATTGTTTGTAACTAACATCTCCTCTCTTCCATACGCACATAGGGGAAAGTAAATATTTACGTTGGTTTGCATCCTTAGAGTAATAATATACAATAGAAAGGGCTATTCATTCATAAACACGTTTATTTTTGCGTCCAACAATCCTAAACGCCAGTTATGAATGAATTACAAAAAGTGGGGATGTCATTGTAGGTACATGGTCTTGGTAATTTCGGCTGTTTTTCTGACAAACTTGGCACCGACGAACCATGATCATCCAACAACAATAAATTAATTAACTTGAAAGTTCATTTTGTCACTAAAAGTCTTTGAAAGCCTCATCAAATTGAGAGAACTATACTTTGCAGTCTCTAGTCGCGATAGCGCTCGTATAAACAAACCACTTTTGGCATTATTTACTACATTACTACGGCGAAATCGAAATTATCGTCGAGCAGAATCTGACGATATTTGCATCTCTCCTTATATGGTAATTAAATAAGGACAAAACTACTAAATAGATTACCCTTGACAGAACAGGTACTGAAATTTTTAGCAACGTTGCCACTTTTAGTAATAACCATAAAGGTATCTAAGGTTTTAACAAATACTTGTTCAAAATTTATATGAGCATATGCCTTTATCAAATAAAATTCAAGTATTATTAATTAATTTTAAAAGCAGCCACTCAAATACATGTACTACTCTACCCTTCGTTACCGAATTGTTTCTTAAACAAAAAAAATCCGCTGTCACCACTCTAATAACTGCTGTCGCCAAATGTAGCGACTTGATTATTTTGCACTACAACTTCGTATAAATCTGGGAGACCGCTGTCACCAAATGAAATAAAGCAGCCGAGCCTTGAAAAAATAAAACCAGTCCGATTTAGGCGTGAACCTCCTGGACTAAAAGCGGTAGAATTACCTTTGCCAGGCCAGAGTTGATCTCTATGTTCAGCCTCGTATCCAAATGCACTGCTCATTCTGACTGAAAGTCGTGGTAGGGGTCTGAATAAAGTTTCGGTAACCACAAATGTATAAAAAAATATATTACATCTTTCACTGTATAAAATATGACCAACAACAAAAAAATATAAAATCTTTCCCAATAAAAAAAATATTACACACTTATCTACAAATTTTTCAAGGTGCGCAAGGGTCGTATGATTTCGCCCCTATTTCGTAATTTAACCTGCCTCACTGCGAGAATACTTATCTACTAAAAAAACAAGGTACAAATCGACCGCATCTAATTTTCCTGTTTGTCGAATGTCATTGTACTTTATGTAAACAGAATGTAAAAGTAGAGAGTTATAATCCTGCTGATTTTGATATAAATCTTATCGGTAAACAGTTCAGTGTGTATTAACAAAATTTCCGAGTTGCAGTTTTGCTTCCGTCGAATAAACTTTGATGTATATTTATTTCGCTAGATATGAGTAAATGATATAACCGCGTCTGTAAAACCAAAATTATTTAATCGTGGCGAAAATTCAATGATAACCTGGTTCTACGGAGACAAAATCATACGCTCCGGCAAACGATACAAATGACAATTAGCCTTGTTTTAACCTCTACTTACGCCTATCTACGGGGTCGATGAGAAATAATACCTAAATCCTGTCAAGTTACATATACACTAAAGAAAAATCGTTTCTACAATCTTGTGTAAAATCTTAGTATAATATCTCACACGATAAAATTATATTCTATAGAACGAGCGGTGCCCAAATTATGAGCCAGGACCTACAGATTTAACTGAACCTATGAACGTTGTCCAATAACACAGTGAAACAAAAAAACTGTTATATATTCTACCTATGCGAATATTTATGTTATCAATATCAAGTTTTGAACCAGCGCACAAAAAAATAAATAAATCTTTCCCAAAAAAAGTCTTAGACTTGTTCAAAAACTTACTGTGTGGAAACTTCCTTTCTCCTATCTCTGCTCACTGACTGTTTTCGATATTTATCTAGAATCTGCGGATGACGCTAAATTTCTAGCACCCGGTGTCTAGCTATGCTGGATCACGGTCGGAGAGAGAGTTTTTCCCGTTTTCTGTTTTCTCAGGGGGACAGCGTTCCCTGTCAAGGATATCTGAGTATCGCTTTGACGCCCTGGCACAACGGAGAGAACTTCTCTCTACGAACACGCGAAAACTAAAAAAAACTGACACCCGTGCACCGTGACACCCGTGCACCCTTCGCGTTTTTCGCCCGACTCTGTGTCCTCTGTCTGCTCTAAACTTACTTTTTATCATTGCCCCAAATTTTGTTCGGGTTTTTTTGTTGAATTGCCAAGGCTGCATTTTGTTTTAGAGTGGCCACAATTTTTTTTATTACTAACCGTTTGTACACAAAACAATAATTTAAATTTGCCCTAGTTAATTGTTATATTGTAGCAAATTGTTATGGTCCTGTCTCATTTTTGATAAACAAAAAGTATGTCGAATTCTACTTTTATTATATTTGAAATAAAATATATATTTTACCGTGTGTTCTGAAAGTTAGCGATTTAAGTTTTCCTATTTGATATTCGCTTTTATTACATACATAAGTTAGTATGACATTTTCTTGTATAACCTGGACTTCCAGGACAGGTTTCGCATTCAAATGTTGTATCCGTGCATATATTGCGTCGCTCTGAGCACATTTTGCACCTTTTTCGAGACACTTGCTTTTTACCCGGTGTAGCTTCTCGTTTTCTGAGCCTGTGCCGTTATTTTTAGGTATTTCTGCATTATTTTCCATGGAAGTTGGCAAAAGTTTTTTAATAACGGCCACTCTAAAATCAAAGGATGATATTTTGTGTCCGGAATATTCATTGTACAAATGGAAGGCATTGATTAGCATCATTTCAAGAATGTGGAAAGAAAGTTTTTTGGCCAACGAATGGTTTTCCTTTCATGCAGATAGTAGGACATCATTTGGTCGTGGTGATCACTACCGGACATATATTTATTATACTCCGCTATAGGCAACGGCTTCGAAATTCTTTGCTTTCTTTTGGTTACTACTTCAACCATTCTATTTTCATATTTATTTGAAATATAGAGGACGTCTCTTTTATCCTTTCATTTACCTATAGTAACCCCTTTGGCATACCTTGCAATAGTGTCTCCTTTTTTGAGTTTGGTAGAAATTACAATATCTGGTGTGTCTTTCCTGTTTGATCGTAATGTTCCAGTGCAATGAGTCTGCTTCTCCAGTAGGGTTCTGGCCAAAGCAAAACTGTTGTGATAATTGTCGAAATAAACATGTTTCCCAACATTCCAATGACCTTCCAATAAATGTAATACAATCTTTTGAGAATGTCCTTTGCCGCCTGTATCATCTAATATGCCAGTATACACAGCAATTTCTGAACAATACCTCTAGAATTTGTCAGCATGTACAATTTGATGTCATACTTATGTTTTTGTTTTTTATGTATTGTTTGAACATTAGTCTGCCGCGAAAAAGCACCATTGACTCATCCAGCGAGAGCTCACATCCAGGGGAAAATACTTCAGCCATTTTTTCATTGAAAAAGATTATCAATGGTCTAATTTTGTAACGCCTATCTTCAGGTTTTGGTTCAGTTGGTCCAGGATCCCTCGAAAAGTGAAGTGCACGTAATATCAATAAAAATCGATTTCTACCCATACTGCCTGCAATTCCGTTATTGTGGAATAAAGGATCTTTTTTCCAGTAATCACGCATTCTTGGCTGTCGTACAACACCCATAGGTAGAAATATTCCCAAGAATATCAATAATTCATCCTGTGTCACTGGTTTCCACGTACAAATTCTAGACGTTCAAGTATTGTGTTTCGATCTTCAGGCAGTTCTCTCGACTCCATGTGGTGAAGTTAGTAATTTTTATTATAAAAGGAGACTGTCTAGTTACAGCTTTACTATCTTCGATATAAAACAAAAAGTGAGTCACTGCTTTTTCTGGCACGAAGGTATGGCAAAGAGAGGAGCCAATGAAATTGGCAGCTGTATCCATAATTTTCAAAAAAGTGAAACATGCAACAGTGAGAGTATCATTTTCTACTTGTCCCTGCTTGGGGGGTGTGATTTATGACAATTACACATAAATTTTTCAAAAAAGGCACATTCAGAATGAAGGCCACACACACATGCATGCCACAATCGAGAAGAAGACAAAACGGGTTCTTAAAAGCGGTCCAATTTATATTCCTGCACAGTTGGCAACTATTATCAAATCGCCAAACAAAACTGGAGTGCCCTACAAAGTCAATGAATTATGAACTGAACTGAAATGAAAAAAATTTCATAAAAAACAAAAAAAAAAGGTTGTTTGGAACGAATTGAAAATTATTAAAGTAGAAAAAATGCGGCCCAATATAATTTCTTTTTCACACAAGATAGTTTTAAGACTTATGATGTCACATAAAACAACAAACAATCCGGTTCAAACAATCCGGTTGAAGCCAGCCTTAAAAAACCGCCTTCTATTAAAAAAAAGAAGAAGAAGAATCTGTTGGACCTCTTCAGACACAGTTTTATCAGACCTATTTACTAGCTTTTTAACGAAAATTTATCAGAAAAGCCGGATGGAGTAGGAGTCGGACTGAGTAGTTTTTTTTATATTAATTTAAGATTTCTTGTTGGACATGCTGAAGTTATCAAGCCAGCAAAAATTGGTTTTTTTTTAAATAAAATGATTACATTTTCAATGTCATAAAAGTTATTTTTATTTTTAATTTCCTAGTAGAAAAATTAAAACAGTTCACCAGTCATCGATCCAGAAAAATAAGTAATATATCGTAATATCCGAAAAAAAAATCATTTCAATAGTGTAACAATTCACTCAAAGTTAAAATTTCTATTTGTTTCATAGAAAATTTTCCATATTTCTCACGTATTATTATAAATTAAGGCTATTCAAACTTAATCTTATTTGTGTACGTAAAACAAATAGTAGAAATGAAATATTCAACGTTATCGCTTATTAAATTTCTTCTTCTCTATTTATTCCAATACTGCAATTTTGTACTTGCTACACTTTTGAACTGAGGTATCGATATTCTTATCTATACTTCTATCACATTTTGTATTATTTCTATCTCTATTGGTATGTTTTCTAGATTACTTTCATTTCCCTATTTAGAATTTTCATTAAGTAATTTTGTTAGATCACTTGATAATGTATTATAAACTCTTTAGGCACACCGAATATTTATTTGGTCTACCCTGTATTTGAACAAGAAAACGTTGAGATAAATTGGATGTATCTTTCATTTATAAGAAATAAATCAGTAAATACGAGACGCTTTTCATCACCTACATTTAACGCCTCTATGACGGGATGACGGTATTTACTCGACAACAAATAGGCTTAAAAAACTATACTCTATTTATCTTCGAAGAAAAATAGCCAATCCCAGTTCTGATTAGAAAATCCATGATTTCTCCGGAGACATTTTCGTCGATGTGATCGTCAGTTGTTTTCAAATATTTCTTAACTTCGGCGTGACATAAACTAACCGTCTCGATCCCAATGGCGATGCCTGATCCTGATTGGTGGCCATTGTGTTAGATCAATGGACCGCAGCCGGCTGCAAACCTGGTGACTTATTGCTATTACCACTTTGTTCTTTTATCGAGCCGACACTTTTTCCCTAAGGGTACATTTCATTCCATTTTTGGTCTGTGGTCGATGCGGCTCGACTTCGGGAAATGGAAAAGTAGATTAATGTACAAGGGCCAAGCAAGTATATTATTCCGTCAAAAAACCGGTTTTCTGTCTAGATATTTGTTCCGTTATCACTATGCGAAGGAAAGTGTTAGAACATTGTCGTTGTTCTCTGAAAATGTATCACCTTTTTTTTTAAATTAAGTATACTATTTGTTTTGCTGTTCTTATATTTTTAAAATTCGTTTTAAAATTTGAATTTGAAATCGGACCATATATGCGACATACAGACACTAAATAATTATTGTCATTAAAATATTGAAACGACAATATCTTTATAAATTTGAAGTCACAATTAATATTTTTAAAAACAAAATTTATATGTTTCCACAAAGTCATTTTCTATGAATTGATTATAGTTAATAAAGAAAGTTCATATTGCTAATAACCTCGTGAAATAAAACAATACTTTTCACAATTTAGCTTATTCGGGTAAATTTACATTCCATAACTATACTTATTATCCTACAGTGTCCAATTTTTTTTGAAAACTTTAGTAGCATAGCAGCGCTACTTATCTACTAAACACAAACAGGTATTATGAAAATTAATAAAGATATTAATTTGGAAAGCACTCTCAAGAATCGTTCAATTACGTGCCAAAAATTCAATCCAATCGAAAGCCTTCTCATAATTTTCAACTCAATTGTAATTCATACCTCATTGTTTGGGAGGAAAAAATGTATTGATTATATTTTATTTAACATTATTTTATTTTTTACCTTCCCAGGATATTCAATATAATTTTGAACCCTTCTTCCTAAATAAACGAAAAACAATCTCTGATCATATTTGCTATCAAAAGTTGATAAAAAATATGCTCAAATCTTTTTATAAACATAATTCTCCAGCGCGGCGGAATGTTTTGTGGGAATAAGAAGAAAACATTTGTATTATTTAACACAGTTATGTAAACGAAACCTCTGTTCTCCATTATCCTCTTTCTATATCAGTTATCCTTTCCCAACATCATCCAACAAGCCACTCGTCCTTTTTCTTTACATGCACAACCGATAGAGAATATTCAGGACTGTATTTGTTAAATGTAAAACATACACCTATTAAATGTAGATCTGTAATATTCAAATTAGTAGTTATGTATCTAGAAACACCGCCTCTTTAAGAGTTAAATATAAATGGCGCGATGTTGTAACGCGTGCATTTGAATATATTAACTGATGTGTTAGAGTACGTTATGAATAATACATAATAACGTTGCATAATTTAGATTTAGTATCTGCCTCTATGAATGCGTATACTCTAACCAGAAGCCGAATATATTGAAATAATATGGAACAAATTACACCATTTCCTTGCAAGTCGCTATATAATATAGTGACCAACAACTAGTGGGCATTAAAATAGATATACGCTCCTTTAAGAATTAATCACTAACTTCATATTTGTTCAGAATAAGCAAATAAGAATGAACGTCTTAATGAATTCAGTACCATCAGAACTACTTGAAGGCTAATAATCTAAAATAAATATATGTTGAATAGATGAGGCTGTTACTTGATGAAGATCCATACTGAACGATGAAAATAAAACAATTTAATTTAATGAAATTGACTGTCTCGACCCTTACTTCGTGGAATATGCTCATATTAGTGTTTTTAAATGAAACTCAAGGTCTCTAGTTAATTCCACAATATTATACAATTTAATTTGTTTACAACTTTATTTATTTGAACAATTTAAACTGGTTGACGCGTTTCACTAACACAGTAGCTTAATTATACCTTCATTCGTTATGAGAAAGCTACTGGGTCCACATCAGTAGGTATGTACGTAGTTCGTCGCTGTTCGTCGGGGTATTTATTGATGTGGAGGGGGTGAACCCGGCGCGTCTCCAGGTGGCGGATAGGAGAAGGGCCTCTAAGATGATTTTATATGAGGAGGAGGCCTGCGGGGAAATACCTGGGGCTCGTTGTGTCTAAAAACTCAACTGGCAGCCCTCGAATACCCTACCTCGGACCAACTTTACCTGTCGCAGCTGTAGTATTGTGGCTAAGGGATTGCACACAGGGTTACGATGCCGGGTAAAATTTCGAGCTTACCTCGAAATCACCTGTTATACCAATTTCTCCTGGCTGTCTGTGGTCAAGTCTCTGGTGGAAGAGCTGTGCCAGAGCAAAGAGAAGGGAATCCACTTCTCAGGTATCCATTTCCGATGTGGAATGATACTGGTGGACTGTGGGTCACAAGAATCGGCAGACTGGCTTATGAGGTCAGCGCCGAAATTAAACTCTTGGGAAGGACCCGAATTGGTGGTTCGAAGTGGAGACGACATCCCAAATCCGTTCAACATAACAGTGTTCTTCCCAAGAAGCCAAGACATGAAACTGGAGAAGATCCTCCAACTTGTCAAGGATCAGAACTCCAACCTCAGTACTGAGGCTTGGAAGATCCTGAACTCTAAAAAAGAGGGACAGGGAACTATCCTCACGATTGGGATCGATCACCAATCTGGAGAGGCTCTGAAGGCAGGAGGTTACGCGCTAAACTTCCGTTTTGGGCGTATCCCTGTCTCGGGGCTGGGAAAAAAGAAGAATCCCGCGGAGGATCCAAAGGACATGGAGATACCCTCCACATCCGGAACCTCTGGAAAGGGGAAACAAGGCGAAAGCTTCACCTTGGGTCAGCCCGAGATCTCCTCCGGCTCTGCTGGGATAACTGGGAATACGGAGACTTCCTCTGCATCCCGGGAAGCTGGGCGGAGCAGCCTGGGGGGTCGATTGTCTGACTTGAGATCAAGAAATCTGCTCGATTACCGAGGGAGATACGGCCATGGTGGTCGAGGAGGGTCAGGGAGAGAGAAAGGAGGGGGATGAATAGAGGCTGAGTAACTCGGCCTCTCTCATCCATAATTATTCACCTTCACGTTCACGAATGTAGCGCAGATTAACCTGCATCACGCGAAGGGAGCTTCAGCCGTGATTGCAAGGTTGTTCGCTAGACTACAACTGGATATTGTACTGATCCAAGAACCATGGATCAACAAAGAAGGCCAAATCAAAGGTTTGGCATGTAAGGATTCTAAATGGATTTATGATCAAAGGCAAGTATATCTGCGTGCCTGTGTAATCATAAGAAATAACATAAAATATATTTGTGTTTCAGAATACGTCTCACGGGACCTTGTTCCAATCATGGTTCACCTCACCTTTGGGGGTATCGACCGAGACATTGTCATTGCCTCTGCCTACTTCGCTGGAGATGGGCCGATGACCCCGCCAGTAGAGTTACAAGAGCTAGTGAGACACTGCGATGGCAGACGGGTGCCAATTATAATTGGTTGTGATGCCAACGCACACAATACCGTGTGGGGAAGCACTAATAACAACGCAAAAGGTGAGTGTTTATTAACATATCTCTTAGCAAATAACATTGAGACCTTAAACGTGGAGACAACCCCCACTTTTGTCGCGAGAGCAATAGAAGAGGTCCTGGACGTAACAATTGTTACTGTTGCTGCTAGGAAAAATGTAAAAGATTGGAGGGTGATGAGCGAGCCATCACTTTCCGACCATAGGATCATCGAATTTAGGATAGAGGGAAATACCACCTCGATTCCTACAATTCGAAATCCTAGAAATACTGATTGGTCTCTTTACAAGACCAATCTGAAGGACAATTTGGAACACGTCGAAGTGAATGCGGTAAATCACCCGCACTACGACCTGAAACAAAAAGTTGAACAGATCAGTGAGGCAATAATGGAAGCTTTTCATTCCAGTTTCCCACTCTCAAAAGCTCGCTCAGAAAAGGATGCTCCTTGGTGGAATGAGAACCTGTCAAACCTCAGAAAAGAGGTCCGTCGGCTCTTTAATAGGCCAAACGTGACGGCAATTGCCAGAGGTACACTGAGAAGCTTACTCAGTACAATAAAGAGATTAGGAAGGCCAAAAGGCTTAATTTTAAAGCCTTTTGCGAAAAGATCACTTCCACTCACACTTCGGCCAGACTACAAAAGGTCATGGCAAATGGGGGAACTAATCCCACAATGTCGCTGAAAAAGCCAGACGGATCATACACGGAAGGTGAAGAGGAACGATCGATTCTTCTTCTTAAACCCACTTCCCAGGTAGTGAACCAGCAACAAGCACCGAAATAGCAATGAACTACACCAAAAAATCCCGCAAGGATGATTGGGACATTTCTAAGGAAATATTTACCAGACAACGGTTGGAATGGGCAATAAATACCTTTCAACCATATAAATCACCAGGAGTGGATGGAATATTTCCAGCACTCCTACAGCAAGGGATAGAGGAGATTCTACCTCACCTGCTGAAGATTACAAGAAGCAGTCTAGTAGTGGGTCTAATACCTAGAAAATGGAGAAAGGCAAGGGTAACCTTCATACCAAAAATAGGGAAAAAAGATGGGACTGATCCCCGATCTTTTAGACCCATCTGTATAGCATCGTTTCTACTCAAATCGATGGAGAAAGTAGTGGATAACTACAAAGAACAGAGAATCTGGAGAATATACCACTTCATAAACGTCAGCATGCCTACAGAGCGGGTCGATCAACTGAGGCGGCTCTGTATCAGCTGACGGAAGTCATCCAGAGAACTCTGAACAACAAAGAAATTGCAATGTGCGCATTCCTGGATATATCAGGGGCCTTTGACAACACAACTCATGTGCCTATCAAAGAAGCACTAAAAAGGCGAGGAGTGAATGAAACTATTGTGAAATGGATGTATGCGTTGTTGACAACGAGGATAGCTGAGACACATGTGGGGAATCAAAACACTAAAGCCACTCGGGGGACACCTCAAGGGGGAGTGACATCTCCCCTTCTATGGAGCCTCGTAGTAGATTAGTTGCTCTACAGGCTAACGGAGCTTGGCTTCGAATGTATGGGCTACGCCGATGACATTGTTTCAATAGTCAGAGGCAAGTTCGAGAGCACCTTGTGTGATTTATTACAAAAGGGCCTCAGAATCATTGAGCAATAGTGCTTGTCAGTGGGGCTAAACATTAACCCAAGCAAGACCAGAGTAATTCCATTTACCCGGAAAAGAACACTTCCAGCCATTAAACCCATATCCTTAAAAGGGGAAATCATAGAATGGAAATCAGAGGTTAAATATCTAGGGATAACCCTAGACAGTAAGCTTCTATGGAATAAGCCTGTTGAAATAACTGCTAGTAAAGCAATAAGAGCTTTGATGGCGTGCAGAAATCTAGCTGGTGAGAGGTGGGGCTGTAACTCAAGAATACTGCGATGGATGTACGCCATGATTGTGAGACCAGCAATTACGCATGGGGCAATAGTTTGACACACAAAAGCAAGTCAGTACACCACGAGGAAAACCCTCGATAAAGTTCAAAGGCTTGCCTGTGTGTGAATCACTGGAGCTATGAGAGCGTGTCGAACTAGGGCACTTGAGATAATTACAGATCTCACACCTCTACATCTGGTGATAGAAAGATCTGCCCAAGAGGCAATTCCTAGAATATCTAGGGAAGGTTCAGGCAATGAGAGTATTAAAAATCAGGGAGCTCGGTCCTCTCTGACAAGATACACCTCATTAGCGAATCTTTCCAGTGACGAAATGATCAAGAAAGTAAGCATCGAAAATAATTTCACCACGATGCTAAATACGAGGAGAGACTGGGAAAGGGAATACACCACCCAAACTCTCCAAGAAAACACCATTAGATGGTATACGGATGGTGCAAAAACCACCATTGGAGCAGGCGCTGGAGTATTTGGGCCTGGCCCCATATACTCATTATCGTTAGGCTCCTTTCCGAGCGTCTTTTAGGCAGAAATACTTGCGATCGAAAGATGCGTGGAAATGAACCTAGAAAGAGACTACCAGAAATGTGACATATCGATCCATTCTGATAGTCAAGCAGCTATCAAAGCATTGAGTTCCCATGTCATTGACTCAAAGTTGGCATGAGAGTGCCGAAGAAAACTTGATGAATTAGGCAAGAATAGCAGGGTCTCTTTAGTCTGGGTTCCTGGCCACTCGGGAATCACGGGAAATGAAGAGAACAAATGCCCTTTATTGGCCCGGAGCCTTTCAGTGGTGTAGCAAAATGCTCCTACAAGAAAGAGTTTCGGAAAAAAGAGGAAACCGAGAGAGAAGTACTCTGGCGATGCCTTCCCGGGTTGGAACATTCCAAAAAGTTCCTGGGGAACTTTGACACTGCTAGATCCAAAAAATATTTGGACCTCAGTAAAGATAAGCTACATCTCCTCACGGGCTTTCTTACAGGACACTGCCGCCTTAGGAAGCACTTAATGAGAATAGGTCTAGCAGAGATTGACGAGTGTAGATTCTGTGGGGAGAAGGATGAAACTCCTGATCACCTAGTTCTGGAATGCCTCGCCATTGCAAGCCAACGCAAGAAATGCTTTGGACAAGAAACTTGTAAGAGTGAGGACCTAACCTCGTTGAAGCCGTCCCAAATACTAGAGTTCATTAGAACCTTGGAACTGGAAGGCAAGCTGTAGTAGTAGCGAGAGGAGCTCTGATAGGGGGGCACAATAAACCTTTGGTTTCAGTGCAGTGTAACCCCGTTAAAATCTAATCTAATCTAGTGAAACGCGTCATCCAGTTGAAATTGAAATTAGTTCAAATGAATGAAGTTTTGAACAAATTAAATTGTTTTATTTTCATCAATAAATATATGTATTTATTATCTCCTACCACGAGTCACTCAAAAGAAAGTACACAGAAGTAATCCACCATCTGAGTCTGCATTTGAATACTGGAAGCGGTCAACAATCATCCCCTATCTTGATTCTTTAATTTCGTCTTTGGATGCTAGATTCTCCAACGAAAATACACCTGCTTTTGCTTTAACGTATCTTCATCCTTCAAGCATGCTCAAAATGGTTTCAAAATATTTCAAAAATAATGCAGCGTCTTTCATGGAATGT
Source organism: Galeruca laticollis (assembly GCA_963921935.1). NCBI lineage: Eukaryota > Metazoa > Arthropoda > Insecta > Coleoptera > Chrysomelidae > Galeruca > Galeruca laticollis. The sequence goes on along the minus strand of OY998178.1, from coordinate 177,733,761 downwards.
TATAAGTTGATGATTTCAGAAATTTTAATTAAAGAAAATCTTTACGGTAAGTATATACCATAGGTAACAATCCAATATCATTGCGACAATTTTTTCTACCAATAAGCATATTTTGGCAATCAAATCGCAACATTCTTGCCAATAATATGAAGTAAATTCAAATAAGAAATAACGAAGAGACTGGTACTATTATCAATATAAAAATTATTTTATGCATGCGAACCTTCATCACCTATTACAATAGTAGCAAAAATATTACAGCAAGCTTTGTGGGAATCAAAATTCAGAGGGGAAGATCAACTTCCCGAAAATCTAACAAACTCATGGTTAAAATTTAATAACAATTTGCAGCAGTTAACTTTCTTGCAAATACCTCGATTAGTTGTCATTCCAAACGCTATTAGAACAGAAATTCACGGGTTTAGCGATGCGTCTCAAAGGGCGTATTCAGCATGTATTTACTAAAAATCAACTGACATTGACGGCAACGTATCAGTTAACTTCTTACTTCCAAAACGCGCGTGGCTCGCTAAAGATAGTAACATTACTCCTAGAACTACAAGGTCCCTTAATACTTAGTCCACTTTATCAGATGGTAATTACATCCCTAAACGCAAACATAAGTTGCACTGTTTTGTGGACTGATAGTACTATTGTCTTAGCATGGATAAATTCCCAAAATACATTGAAAATATTTGTAGGAAATCGTGTCAGCAAAATTCAAAATATAACAAGCAACATTCAGTGGCGGCACGTGTCTACAGAAACTAACCCCGCTGATATTGCATCACGTGAAACTGAACCATCAAATCTTCTTAACAATTCTCTTTGGTGGAATGGTCCGGAATGGCTCCAAGGGAACGAAGAATTCTGGCCCAACCACCAGAAATTGACCTAGAGAAAAGAAAATATCAACCAGCCCTTAAAGCAACTCCAAGGAAGAGCTTTGAGCTAATTTTAAAATTTCCTCTCTTTATAAATTATGAACAGTAACAGCTATTTGGATTCGGTTTATTCATATTTTAAAAATCTCAACGAAAAAATCAAGGAAAAACTTAGTATAGAAGAGCTTGAAAATTGCTCGACATGCGTCCTTTTCAGAAGACATCAAGTGCCTTAAAGCATTTAGGCGTTTACCTCAAAAAATTAGATCCTATCATTGATTCAATCGGATTTCGGTGGTAGGCTATCAAAATCACATCTAGATTATGACAGGAATCATCAATATATTCTTGATCAACATCATATTTTAACTCGACTCATTGTCCTAAATGACCATCATAGTCATTTACACGCAGGCTCACACGCTATTCTGGTCTCCTGGTCATTGCATGCGCTCATTTTATAGCCTATTCTCAAGAAGAATCACAGCGATCTTGTTTAATAAGTGTTGGGAGAATCAATTTCAACTTGTCTCCTAACATTTTCAAATTTTGAAATTGTATTAAGGTAAACCTGGGTAAATGTGAATCGTAGGTAACTGTGAACATATAATTTTAAAATGACAGGAGTACACCGATAGAAGTGCGTTTTTTTGTTCGTAGTAGTATATCATCCTAGAACACTTGCTCGCTAAAAAGAACGCCATTGTGATAATTGGCGGGCGCGACATAACCTATTTAATTTATGCCATAAAGTGATCACAGTTGATGAAGTGCACCGTGTTATTTTTAAAATACAAGGAAAAATACATTTACCAACGTACGTTATATTTAATTAAAGCTATTGTATTTGTAATATGTTATAGTTTAACACAGTATATATGCATTTTCGTTGTTTTTTCGTCCTGTTGATAAATATCGTCTTCACAATTACCCCTTAGTATTTCGCATAATGAGGTAAGTGTGAACATTTCATCAGTGCAAGTGTGAACGTAAATTTTTGCGGTGTAAAAACTTGATAAAAATTTTTCATTTCAGAATATGCCAAGAGTCTACGTAAGAAAGACTAACAGAGGAGGGGCTTATTCAAAGGAAGATATAAATTTAGCTGTGGCTGAAATTAAACGCGGTGCTCTAACCATACATAGAGCCCATAGATTATATCATATTCCGAAAACCACTCAATTTCATCACCTGAGAGGTGCCCGAGGAAAAAAAGCGAGACACAAGGCCGTTCTACAGTGATTCCAAAAGAGGATGAAATCAAATTAGCAAATGCCCTTCGCACACTTGAGAAGTGGGGCTTTGGAATCACGAGAAAAGAACTGCTGATGGTTGTTGCAAGTTATGTTGAACAAAATAATATTAAGATACCATTCAAGAACAACATACCTGGTGATGATTGGTTCAGAAACTTCAAAATACGTCACCACCTAAGTATAAAGAAGCCCCAATCAGTTGAGTACGCCCGAAAAAAATGACAGATCCGTTCATCATTAATGCATATTTCGATATTTTGAATCAAACTTTAACAGATTTATCACTTCATAACAAGCCCGAACAAATTTGGAACCTAGATGAGAGTTCTTTTTCTCGTGATCCTAATAAAACAAAAATTGTCGGTGCAAGGGGAAAAGCTTGTTATAGAACCGTATCAGGTCCGGGCCGGGAAAACACAACTGTTTCAGCTGCTGTATCTGCTTCCGGATTGAAAGCCCCTCCACTCATTGTGTATAAGGGGAAGAATATTTGGGATGCCTGGGTTCCAAATGAAGAAGACTCATATTCGGGAATGTCATTTGCTGCCAGCAAAAAAGGCTGGATGGAGAGAGACATTTTTTTAAATTACTTTGACAAAACTCTACTGCCTGCTCTGGGACCACACAGACCTGTTCTGATTATTTTTGATGGTCATAGCACCCATGTTAACATTCCTCTAATAGAATTCGCAACTGCCAATAATGTAACAATTCTCAAACTTCCCCCACACACGAGCCACCTTCTTCAGCCACTAGATATATCAGTATTAAGATCCCTGAAGTGTACATGGGAAAGATTAGTGGCTTGGCAAGAAACAATTTTCGGCAATGATCGGCCAAGCCTGGGGGGACCTCAAGCCTATCACTATTAGTAATGGTTTTGTAAAAGCTGGTATACAGCCATTTGATCGGCAGGTCATATATGAAGACAAATATGATCCTGAATGTTTAAGAAGGTGGAGAAAACACACCTCAGGTAAAACTGTTGGGAGGCGAGAAGAAAACCAAAATGTTGGACGAAACGAGAATGTCGAAGAAAATCAAAATGTCGAAGACAACCAAAATGTCGAAGGAAACCAATATGTTGAAGAAAACCAAAATGTCGAAGAAAACCAAAATGTCGAACAAGTTCCAAATATAGGAGCTACAGCTAGTCGATGCACATCAAAATTATGATTAGAAAGAGCTTCTTTTGAAAACAATAAGACACTCTGATAGTGGCCAGATACAAAAAATAAAAAAAAGGCATATGGAGTAGGAGTCACCACTGCACCACAGGTATTAGCTAAACTAGAAGAAGTAAAAGCCAGTAAGACTAAGAAAGTTTTCCGACAAAAAGTTAATAAAACGCTTACAATCCAGGAAGAAAGTGACATCGAATCTACAAATGAAGAGGTGGACGATTTCTCTGAAATAATTGATTCAGCAGATGACTTGGACCCAGAGAGTTCTGATACAGAAGAAGAGCTAGATACAGATAAAACTCTGGACAAAAAAAAATCGAAGAAGAGCAAACTAATATCGAAAACGGCAAATGGGTGGTAGTTCAATATGAAACCAAGAAAAGAATAAGGCATTTTGTTGGCAACATTTTGAACGAAACTGATGAAGGATGGGAAGTGAAATTTCTAAAATTCGGCAGAAAAACCTTTTTTTGGCCCGATATTGATACGATTATTGAAGAAATGATCATAAGAATCCTGCCAGACCCCAAGAGAGGCCGCAGAAGAGACACATTCATTTTCTCAGTAGATTTGGCAAATTTTAATTTAGGCACTCAAGTTATATTTCATTTTGAAAAGTTCATAAATTTTCAATTTTTTTAGCGAATAAAGTACTCCAAAAACGAAATTGTAGCTTTTTTACCAGTATTTCACAGTTGCCCCAAATTATCTGAAAACACCTTTTATTGTAGACAGCATGAACCGCATTCACACTTGCCCCACTTTGTGGGGCAAGTGTAAACACCGGACAAAAAAAAGAAAGAAAGGTGCGTAGAAGTGTTTTTCTTTTAACCAGCAAAACTCAAAAGTTATATAGACAGACACTCATAAGCTATGTTTAAAATATGAAATTTAAAATATATATATTTTAGAAGTTATAATGCTTTAAATTGGCACTAATCAAAAAAGCGTTCACTCTTACCCAGTTTTACCTTACAGTCTATTTAGAAACACTATAATTTAGGAAAATTTTAAGTAGCTACAAAAAGTCGTTTGTTATGGGTACTAAAGAAGTAATTTCGTATATCGATGAAGCCTTTCCATTTTGTTCAGTATCTAAATTGAGACACTGACTGACGTCACGAATTATCTTAACATCTACTCGATAATATCGTTACTTGACAATTTTTGAATAGGAATAATAAACATTCAAGATTCAATCAAATCAATTTTTTCATCGTCTGTAGACGGCAGTTTGTTTTGGAAAAGAATTATATAATACGAGTGGTGAGAAAATATAAGTAGGTAACATAAAGCATGCAAATGAACTCAACCGTGCTTTAATGGAGGGTTGTAGTAATCTGGTAATTTTCACAGACCTTGTGCATACATTTTAGAATAGCATTGTTCTACTGTTTGCTTTCAAGGTTCAAGAATGAGCTTGTGTTTTGTCTGTTTTTTGTTTCAGAGGTAGATGAAATTTGGCACGAAAATTGCCCACTGTAATTAAAATCTATTCAACACGCGTGTGGCTTTTATTTTGCATATGTTAGAATGATTCATATTTCTGTTAATTCGAACTAAGTTTATATCCGTTGAACACGGAGAAAATAGAGATTAAAACAGATCTTAAATAGTCTCAAATTTGAAATACCTGAAAATCATGACTTCGAACTACTAGCTTTTATATATGCACTTTGATTTATAATTATTGAATAGCCAACTAGCGTCAGTTTGTGAATAAATAATTAAAGGATTCTCATCGTAAGTAATGACCAGAGCTAATACAGTGCGGATAGTGGGTGGACATAAATCAAAATTGAATATCACCGAATAACAACGAAATAATTGTGGAATTTTCGAAAAATAGTTTAAATTAAATGTTTAGTGAGCATCGAGGTCAAGTAGAATTACTTTCAAATCCAAATTAGATTTTTCACGCTTTTGGCAATCCAAAGCGATAATTTGCCAGCGGGCTTATTGTTCAGAAATTCAATGCTACGTTCCACTAGGGATTCAGGCAATTTAAAACTCATCTACAGAGAAACCAGTGGCGACTTTAGAGGGGGGCGGAGGGGGCGTACGCACCCCGCCAAGACTTATCATGACATACTATAATACTTGATAGTAATATAATAATTATATATGCTTTTCATAGTTTGTATGCCGAATCTTCTTTAGGCAAGGATCATTCTCCTGATATTCTCTTATCTTGGTGGGTGACCATTCTTCATTGACTACTATAGTTCTTGAAACTGCAGCTTCCCTAGATTCCGCCTTGTTGCAGTGGGAGCAGTCTATTGTGCACGGCCGTCTGGATAGGGAGTCGTCATTTCGGTGACTCACACCAGATCGATGTTCGATGTTGATATCGTACTCTTGAAGTCGTTCAATCTATCTAGCGATCTTGCTCTCGGGAATCTTGAACTGCGTCAACCACTTGAGTGCTACGTGATCAGTCCGTATTAAAAACTTCCTACCATAGAGATACTGCTAAAAGTGTTCCGTGGACTTCGCTACCGCCAAAAGTTCTCTTCTTGTGACGCAGTAGTTTCGTTCTGGTTTGGCGAGGACTTTACTGAAATATCCCAGCACTCTTTCGTGTCCTCCTTGGATCTGCGAGAGCACTCTTCCAGTTCCTACGTTGCTTGAGTGAGTGTCAAGAATAAAGTCTGCCTCTGGTAATGATTATCCTAATATTGTTGCCGTGGGTAAATGCCTCTTCAAGGTTTCAAAAGGCGTTTGACTGTCTTCGTAACTGTGAAGACGCCCATGACATTTTTAACGCTGGTGTTTCATGTACGCTTGCTTTATACTCTTTTGTAAAAGCATCCGCTAAAAATAGCTACGTTGAATGGCACCTACTGTAGACGGCGCTTTTGCACACTTCAAAAGAGCATACCTTCTAATTTAAACATGCATTGGAAGGGCCATATTACCAGAAGAACGGGGTTGGAAATATGAAAGCGGAATACTCACACCGGTAAAAATGACGCTACGTCCAGCTCCATAGATTTTTGCTGATGCAAAACAGGCTGTGGTGCATCTTGTGGGTGCAGGAAAAGTGGATTAAACTGTACTGTAGCTTACTTAGAATCCAATGGCAACAGTTGTACTAATCCATCAATTATCATCCAAATTGCTGCTGATGATAGTATTGACTAAACATTTTTATATGTTTTTATAATAGAATATTCCCTCCTTCCTCATATCCTTTTGCCTTTTTCAGGCGTCGAATTGGAGTTCTTCCTGTACCCATTTTTTTCATTGTTTCCTGTCCAATGCCCTCATGTCTCTTAATATTTTCCTTTATTTTTTCCAATCTCTTCATTCTCGTCTATTTCCTCCTGGCTTCATCTTTGTCTTTTTCTTGATTTTACTACTTTCATAACTATTCTCACTATTCTATCTCACTTCATTTTTACTAGGTGGTCTAAACAATTTTTTGTCGAAAAATTATATATAAGTTACTATGAATATATAATTTATTGCATATAAAATTGAAATCTTCACTACACATTTTTTTAATAATATTTTTCTCATTTCTCAATTAATTGTTGTAAAAAATTGTTTCAATTGAGATCGACAAATTTTGGTATGTCATTTTTTTTATTTAAACTTTTAACAATGTAATGAATAAAGACCCCAGAAAATATATTCAGTGGAACCGGTTTCCTAGGTTTTTACGTCTTACAGCACTCCACTATATTAAGTGTTTACATAAAAAAACATCTTTTTTAATTATTGAATTACCATTTTCAGTAACAGAACTTCGAAACAATTGAGTAAACAATAATGAAAATTCTTGAATTGTTCTTTTTCTTTCTATAGTAGTCTTTCAGATCTTATTTACAAGTAAATGTTATTTCATCCAAGTTTCAATTTATAAGTTTACTCAAGTTTTACAGGCCTTTTCCAAATTTCAGGATCGATTTTCAGTTATGGAAGTTGAATTTAGAATTCGCATCAGTTACGCAATTTGTTTTAGTAGACCAGTTACATTAAATTATTTTTTTTGTAATATAAATAAAATTACTTGCCATTTCATATATAAACTGAATCAACAACTATTGCACGCACAAGACATTAAGAAATTTCGTTTCACTTCAACGTAGAAATCTAATTGTACTATTATATCAGAAATTTTTCCTAATTCTATTTGTGCTCCAGATGTTACCAACAAGCAATATTTATTAACAAATGGCTAACGCAAACATTTTTAAATGAACCTATGTTTTTTCCACGAGTTGCTCGCCATCCTTTCAAAGGTAAATATTCCCACAAAACTCGTTGAGCAGTATACATTTAGAAATGTTTTTGTTCAACTCACTTAGTGGTTGAGTTTCCTTTCGCTTCCTCTATAATCGGATATATTTTTAAGATTTTTCAATTTACGAAACTTCTTCTTATGACGTCATTGATGTTTTTGCGTATTGTCTTCCTTACAATTTGAGCTAAATATTTTCACAATTTTAGCCTGTCTGGTGTTTCTATTGAGCTCATTTTTTTAGGAACATAATATTCAGAAATGCCTGTGGATATGGTGTACACACTAGATGTAAATTGAGTGAATGAAAACGACGAATACTCAGTGTGTATTAGTTTATTACTTTCCAGCTAAGCGCTTTCGGCTATTAAGCCATTATCAAAGCCGTCCTATGAAAAATTACAAAGCTAGTGAAATTTTGAAAAAACAATTTGAAAAAGGTTGAACTTACGTCATTTAAAAAAGTAGGTGTCAAAGCCATCAAGTTGATTAAAAACAATGCTCAAGATAGAATCATTGTTATGATTGAGTCATTGGAATAAAAACATTAAAATACCCTATTGGGAGGGTGTAAAATTATAATTCACATGATGTGAATTCACTCAAAATTAAAAAACTGAATGAAAACAGATGACAAGTTTGACATTAAAATTACGGTGGCTAATAAGCCAGCGCGCCGTAAAAACAAGTGCATGACAATACAACATATTTACACGACGAACACTGAATCAAAAGCATGATTGAAAAGATGAAAAAATTCATATAGTGAACCGAAAATTGTAGGGAACCCCTAATATTACATTTATTTTTAAATTTGAAAATGAAGTTAAAGATGTGAATAAAGCAAAAAAAAATTGAAAAACTCTATTCAAATTCAATTCCCAACATTCATCCAATTTAGATGAATAGCAAAATCCCCCTCATCCCTCAGCTGCATACTGAAACTGAATTAAGAGGTTGGATCCATTCCCCAGCCAGTCAGGAACAAGCGTAGTAACCTAAACGTGTGAAATGCTAGATAACATAAATCAAATATTTAGTTGTAAATGCATCCATGGAGGAGCTTATATAATCTATTGACTAAGGTGGAAGAAATACGCTGGCAAGGTGAACCCAACAACCGACGGTCTCACATATGAATCAGATGTAATGGCATAGTGATCTAATTGTGATAATCTTAGAAGTTTCATCTGAAACTACACCACAATAAGTCAACGCACGATACTGAGTTTGAACGTTGTTGTGAACCTCAGGATAGGCCAAATTTCTTCTCAACCTCCTTGTTGTCTTAGAGACCATACTATCAACAATTAGAGGAGAATAACCATTGTTAAATGCCAACTGTTTCAAGATATTAAGTTCTACGTTGAAATTATGTTGAGAAAGAGGAACCCTAAGTAACCTATATACATAACAAGATATGGCGGACATTCTATGTTGAATGGGGTGGTTAGAGTGTATTGGAATAAGATGATCAGTCTGTGTGGGTTTTCTGTATATGGAAAATTCAATTTCAAAATCTTTCCTTGATAAGGTCAAATCCAAAAAATTTATTGATCCATTGTTTTCAATTTCCAAAGTAAACTGTATGGAAGGGTGTATATCGTTAAGTTTACTGAGGATACTATATGCATCCTCCACATCCCCATTAATAAAAGCTAAAACGTCATCAACATCATTAACGTTAACAACTTACTCCAATCTTAGAACATTGACCCAGTTACAACATCTCACGTTATAGCGCTACTTAAATTTTGTCTATCACAGGACTTTTTTTCCTTTAATGACAGAGTATACAGACAACCAGATGGATTAGCCATGGGTAATCCACTCTCACCATTGTTAGCGGATTTGTTCCTTGATCACCTGGAGTCAACGGTTATCTTCAATAATAATTCACATTTTAGTAAAGTTATTAAATGGTTCAGATATGTTGATGACGTTTTAGCTTTTATTAATGGGGATGTGGAGGATGCATATAGTATCCTCAGTAAACTTAACGATATACACCCTTCCATACAGTTTACTTTGGAAATTGAAAACAATGGATCAATAAATTTTTTGGATTTGACCTTATCAAGGAAAGATTTTGAAATTGAATTTTCCATATACAGAAAACCCACACAGACTGATCATCTTATTCCAATACACTCTAACCACCCCATTCAACATAGAATGTCCGCCATATCATGTTATGTATATAGGTTACTTAGGGTTCCTTTTTCTCAACATAATTTCAACGTAGAACTTAATATCTTGAAACAGTTGGCATTTAACAACGGTTATTCTCCTCTAATTGTTGATAGTATGGTCTCTAAGACAACAAGGAGGTTGAGAAGAAATTTGGCCTATCCTGAGGTTCACAACAACGTTCAAACTCAGTATCGTGCGTTGACTTATTGTGGTGTAGTTTCAGATGAAATTTCAAAGATTATTACCAACAATCTTGAAGATGTTAAAATCTCCTTTAAATCTAAATGTTCCATTTCCACATTTTTCTCTAAGAACAAAGATCCTATTGATAAACTTAATAGAAGTGGTATCTACAAATTAACTTGTGATTCCTGTCCATCTACTTATGTGGGTAGGACTACTCGTTCTTTAGGTACTAGAATGAAGGAACATCTTAATAAACCCACTTCATCGAATTTCGGCTTCCACATTAAGTTCAATAACCATAACTTTTCTCCATCACTCAAAAATCTTACATAACATTCCCAGGAACAACTTTAGAAAGATGGACTTGCTTGAGGATCTAGAAATACTCAGAGAAATGAATGTTAACTCAGAAAACTGCCTCAACACACAGGTACATCTTAATTGTAAATTTCAACCTCTGTTCAAGACTTTGTGGTCCTCTACGGCGTTCGACTTACATTCTCACCGTGGCGATCCGGTCCAAGAATATTTCGCCCAGCACTCCACTGATTCGTAAAAGGCGAATGAAAGAGTCTTTCCTATCTTCTATTAATTCTTTACCTCTATTTCTTCTTTCTTCTATTTTAAGTTTGCTCAACCTTATTCACTTCTCACATTTTTAGACACCAGGCTATGTATGGGTCATAGTTTGGTTAAGCATATACACGCCTTCTCTGTCTTCTCCTTACACCCCACCCCGTTTCTTCCTGTACATGCCTAGTATGGATCTAGGTTTGTCATACTTACCAAAATTTCTTAACCTCATTGTTCCCGTTTAACCTAGCTATGTATGGGTCATAATTGGGTTCATCAACTTCTTTATCTTGCAGCTCTTATCACATTCTGTCCTACCCCTTCCACTCTTAACATACTCCTATGATTTCTTCTCTTCTTGTACATGCCTAGTATGGGTCTAGGTTTGTAACAATTGAATTCATAATCACATTGTGTTCTTGACGTCGGGCTATGTATGGGACATAGTTTGGGCCATTAAGTCACAATCACTATGCCATTACATCTAATTCATATGTGAGACCGTCGGTTGTTGGGTTCACCTTGCCAGCGTATTTCTTCCACCTTAGTCAATAGATTATATAAGCTCCTCCATGGATGCATTTACAACTAAATATTTGATTTATGTTATCTAGCATTTCGCACGTTTAGGTTACTACGCTTGTTCCTGACTCGCTGGGGAATGGATCCAACCTCTTAATTCGGTTTCAGTATGCAGCTGAGGGATGAGGGGGATTTTGCTATTCATCTAAATTGGATGAATGTTGGGAATTAAATTTGAATAGAGTTTTTCAATTTTTTGCTTTATTCACATCTTTAACTTCATTTTCAAATTTAAAAATAAATGTAATACTCGGGGTCCCTACAATTTTCAGTTCACTATAGAAAATTTTTTTCATCTTTTCAATCATGCTTTTGATTCAGTGTTCGTCGTGTAAATATGTTGTATTGTCATGCACTTGTTTTTACGGCGCGCTGGCTTATTAGCCACCGTAATTCTAATGTCAAACTTGTCATCTGTTTTCATTCAGTTTTTTAATTTTGAGTGAATTTACATCATGTGAATTATAATTTTACACCCTTCCAATAGGGCATTTTAATGTTTTTATTCCAATGACTCAATCATAACGATGATTCTATCTTGAGTATTGTTTTTAATCAACTTGATGGCTTTGACAACTACTTTTTTAAATGACGTAAGTTCAACCTTTTTTTAAATTGTTTTTTCAAAATTTCACAAGCTTTGTTAATTTTTCATAGGACGGCTTTGATAATGGCTTAATAGCCGAAAGCGCTTAGCTGGAAAGTAATAAACTAATACACACTGAGTATTCGTCGTTTTCATTCACTCAACATAATATTCAGTCTGTATTACGAAACGATTACATTGATCAAATAATTCAAGAGAGTAGACGATTCAAAGGCTTTGTCGTATTTTTTCTTTGAAAGTCTGTCAAACTAAATAAAATAAATTTCAACCGATTTTGATAGAGAAAAAAGTCTTTCACTGTGTCTGTCTCGTTATTCGCTTGAATTATTTGATCAATATAATTGTTTTGTATGATAGGCACACTGAATATTCTAAAAAAATTTACGATTGAACGATTTTATAATAAGATAAAAAGTTTTGTTGTAATCTAAGAAAAGCAGCGTCAGTTTTGTTTTTCTTCACGAAAAATGTCTTTTTAAAAAGAACTAAAATTAACTATAACAAAAATATATTTTAACAAAGAGCAGAAATAATACAAAAAATGTATAAAGACTGTACTGAGAGTTATACAAGGAATGAAATAAAATGGTGTTTAGACAGAATATATAATATCGTATAAAAGTGTCTATTATGCAGTTTCACAGGTGCCCACTTGATAACACTGTAGACATAACTCCTCCCTCCTTAAGTTTCGAAAAACACGGAGTGGCTTTTCGAATTTTTCTTTTCTTCTGTTGGGGTTTCCTTTGGTTTTTTCTTGGAAATATTCAAAATTCGGGTTCTATATTTGATGAAAGTGTAAGCTAAGGCGCAGGCAATTGCAATTCCAATAACTGTTCCTAATATGCTTGTGTACGGATTGTCTTCCACTTCTGAAATTGGTTCTAATTGTTTCGAGATTCTGCTAATCTCTTTAAGTTTTTCAAAGTCTATTTTCGTTATGTTCGGAATTTGGTAATTTCTGGAACCACTTAACGTTTCCATCTCAATTTTTCGTAGTATAAACGGTTTGCCATCACTAATTGGAATTTTACTAATGTATTTCTGGTTATTAGTCCATACTTCGCAAGAGTCTGGCATTTTGATTAAAATTGGAGACGTCACAAGACTATATCTGTTACTTCTACATTTTGAAAATATTTGTTGAGGTTTTTCGGGTATAATTAAGATTTCGTTTTCGGTGACTGGTTCGACGACTGTTTCTTGTAAATTTACTTCAATGATGTGGCAATGTGAGAGGTCTTCTCCTTGGAGTAGTTGCGTTGTACAATTATCTTGGGATACAGGATTTTGTCGGCAATAATACGTGTCTTCTAGAAGAGGGCATTCTTCTTTCTCATATTAGTACTCTTCATTCTTGTGTGCCAAATAAGGAAATAGAGGGGTAAAAGTTTTATGATTTTGGATTACTGGGAAAATATGATAAAATTAGTAGGTTGTTTCTTTAAGGATAGGTATATGGATTGCAAAAATTAATTTTGAATTTGATATAGACACTTGAGTGCCGAAAAATTGATAATAAGTTAATAAATTCTCAAATTTAGGAATTTGATTAGAGTTATATATATACGTATATATATATATATATATATATATATATACATATATATATATATATATATATATATATATATATATATATATATATATAATGTGAATACTTAACCATTTCGAAAATATCAGTACTAGAAATTATTGAATTATGAAGAGAGTTTAATTTGTAAAATACTATTGCATTTTCTAAATTATTCATAAAGGTAATCGTTGATAGGCAATCTAAATTAATTTGTGTTATAATTCCCTGAAAACTCAAATAACTTTCAAGAGTTTCTATTTTATGGTAAAATGAAGCTTGAATTTTCTCTTAATTATTTTTAAGTATCTCTTGATTATTGTTTAAAATATTTATAGATTTATTATAGTGTTCAATAAGTTTTTTGTATAAAGAGGTTTGTAAATTAACTTCTGTAATAATGTTTTTCTGGTTTTTCTGTAGTATATCAATTGCTTTGTTATATCATTCTTCGTCATCTGCATCTAGTGTACCAAAAAGCCATTTGTCAATTTTTCCTACGGAATTCACAAGTCCTCTTTTACTTCTGATATGGGGATATAGATTATTCAGTTTTATTTCTAAAGAACTAATTAAAGATTCTGTCTTTGTCAAAATACTTTGTGCTAAATTATGATACGATATGGGGTTACTACTATTAATTATTTTAATACTCTCTTTAATGATATAATAATGTTTTATTAGGTTATTTACTTGTCATCAATGTCAGGAGGTTCATCATCGTTAGATTCCTGTAACAATTTGTTTGTTACTAACCTCGGTTTTCTAATCAAATTTTTATGGTATGTGCCTTTATTAGTTTTAATAAGGATACCTTTTTGGCTTAGTACTTTCGTCTTTTTAAATTTGGGTAGTTTTTTATTTCTCTGTTTAGTTTTTATGTAGTATGTTTCTTGATTTGCAAAATCTGGGGGATTTTCGCGTTTTTCATTTCGTTTTTGAATAATCTTTTCTTTGGTGGATTCATTATTTTGCTTAATCTTTTCATACAATATTTTACTATTTTCTTTATGATCTTGTACGTAAGTTGATATAATTAAATGATCGTCTAAATCAAAAGGATCGGGATTGTTTATGTGACCTTCAATAATTTCGAAAGGCGTATATATCGTAACTGAATGAATACTATTATTATAACAGAAAATTGAATTTTTTATTAGTTGATCAGGTTTCAAATTTTTATTTTCTTCTTGCAAGCATCGATAATGCTCGATTAGTGTTGAATGGAATCTCTCGACTGAAGAGTTAGAATTACTATTTTTTTATGTTGTAAAATGTAGATGGATGTGGTGTAATTTGCAAAAATCTTGAAGATCGAAATTTTTAAATTCTGTACCTTGGTCAGACGTAATTTTGCTAGGTAGACCGTGATGGGAAATAAATTCGAGTAATTTCTCAACTACAGATACTCCTGTTATACTGTCTAACGGATAGGCTTGACCATATCTTGAAAATGAATCTATGAATGTTAAATACGATTTATTTGATATATAGAAAATGAATTTTTTATTAGTTGATCAGGTTTCAAATTTTTATTTTCTTCTTGCAAGCATCGATAATGCTCGATTAGTGTTGAATGGAATCTCTCGACTGAAGAGTTAGAATTACTATTTTTTTATGTTGTAAAATGTAGATGGATGTGGTGTAATTTGCAAAAATCTTGAAGATCGAAATTTTTAAATTCTGTACCTTGGTCAGACGTAATTTTGCTAGGTAGACCGTGATGGGAAATAAATTCGAGTAATTTCTCAACTACAGATACTCCTGTTATACTGTCTAACGGATAGGCTTGACCATATCTTGAAAATGAATCTATGAATGTTAAATACGATTTATTTGATATATAGAAAATGAATTTTTTATTAGTTGATCAGGTTTCAAATTTTTATTTTCTTCTTGCAAGCATCGATAATGCTCGATTAGTGTTGAATGGAATCTCTCGACTGAAGAGTTAGAATTACTATTTTTTTATGTTGTAAAATGTAGATGGATGTGGTGTAATTTGCAAAAATCTTGAAGATCGAAATTTTTAAATTCTGTACCTTGGTCAGACGTAATTTTGCTAGGTAGACCGTGATGGGAAATAAATTCGAGTAATTTCTCAACTACAGATACTTCTGTTATACTGTCTAACGGATAGGCTTGACCATTATTCTTCAGACAAGTTTCACAATTATTTATGAAATGTTCTATTTCTTCTATCATTTTTGGCCAATAATATCTACGACTAAGGGATCCGTTTACTTCATTTATACCTCTGCGACCTGATTTACTTATATGGTAATATTCTACTTTTTCTCGTTGTTCGTCAACTGATTGAATATCAGTGAGAATTTTGGTACACATAATAAATTTAAAAGCAGAATTTTTAAATGTTTTTTTTGCAGTTACTATAAACATTCGTGATAAAGGTTCATTTTGGAAATAAAAAGCATAATTTTGGTTAGGATTTATAAATTCCTTGATGAATTTTATTACCTTTGATTCAGTGTCTACTACTGGTAATGTAACATATAAGCGAATATTTTCGATATTTTTTCTCTTTTAACTTTGAAAGAGAGATTTCCATTGCTAGTAAAATATAATTGATTTTTATACATATTTAGTGGTTTTTCAGATATTGGAATTGATAAAATGGGATTTTCCACAGAAGTGTGTACTGTTTCGGTGTCATCATTATTGGGGTTCGCTTCTTCGTCCAATGGGGATGAATTAATCATGGTGTCTGATACGACAGATCTTTAATACCTATGACTCCATCGAAGTAATCGTGGAAGTCATATAAAATAAAATTAATAAAATAATTTTTACATTTTAATTCTGCAAATGCAGGCACAAGTGCTTGAAATCTAATATCTTTACTTCCAAGACTAGTAGATAATACAGTATTGGAATGGTAAATTGTATCTGAAAAATATTTTTCTACAATAGAAGGTTTTATTATTGATCTAGAACTACCGGCATCGATTAATAATATAGCTTTGGGATTCTTAATTTCTATGTACGGTAAAGGATTAGCGGAAATAACGTTTATTTCAACTACCTCTTTTGCGTTGGAAGGCCCGGTTATCCGAAAATTTTTCTCAAATTGATTTTCATCATTCGTATCGGGTTGATCAATTTCTATTTCTTCATATTCATTAAATTGGTTAGGATCATATTCTAGATTATCGCATTGATTTAAATATAATTCTTCAGAAACAAAATTTGGTTTAGCACGGGGATTTGTTTGGAAGAATCTATCATTATTGTTATTATTATTAACAGGCATTCGACTTCTTTCTGTGAAATTCCGCGACGTTGTCGATATTGGTACCGGTTTTGGTAACTGATTTTGTGGTATTTGATTAGGTTTAAAAACATTTTTTGCTGGACCAAATACTTGTCGATTCGTGAAATACTCGTATTTATTATTTTGTGGGATAGGTTGAACAGGTATCGGTTGGTTAGGCCAATATTCTCTGTTTTGTACTAGATTATTTGAGACATTGGGTTGATTATATCGATAATTATTATGTGAAGGTTGATGATTATTAATTGGTCTGCTATTTGGTACGAAATTTGGATAATCGTTACGATTTTGGTTTTGGTCTGAATTTGACCTTTGAACATTTTGGAATCGCGAATATTGCATACCATTGTTATTATTATTATCATAATTATTTTGTCGAAAATGTTTATCATTTGATGATCCATGAAGTCTTTCGAAATTTTCAAATTCTGCGACATATGCCATCGCATCTTCTAAGGATGTGGGTTTTCTGAAATGCATATTATTTCTTAGCGTTCTATTACAACCCGCTATGAAAGTATTTAGTGCAGTTTCATTGTATTGAATATTTTGACAATTTCGCTCAACAGCATTTATATTTGGATCGTTACTTATTCTCTGAAGCCTACTACCAAAATCGATAAGGTGCTCATTTTTAAAAGGTTTAGCTCTAATTAATTCTTGTACTAAACAATCTATATCACGCCTATCAGCTAAACACTGTAATAAAGCAGTTTTCAATTTTTGCCAAGTATTTAACTCTACTCTGCGACCGACCATGAAAGCTGCTCGGCCTTCTAACTTTTCTTGAATACATTCTATTAAATGTGAATTTAATTCAGCATCATTTAAATTTCTATAGGATTCAATGAAACTCTCACATTTGTTTAAATATTCACTATCACCGTTAAATGGTTTGATAATTGCTAATTTAGATCTGAAAAGATCCCAATTAATTTTTGGTGTAGCTATTTCGTTACTATTAATTTCGTTTAGTGAAATATTATTAAAAGCTTCTACAATATTATCAACGTTTCTATTATTCAAATCGTTCATATATATTTAATGTATATAATAATAAAAAATATCTTAATTTATATCTTCACTAATTCCAAAGAATGGTATAGGAAGGCGAGAAAAGGAAATTCGGCACTTACGTTTAGAAAATCTTCTTCCCCGACTCTTTGGTTCCTCTCACTACGTCCACAGGAAGGCTGCTCTCAGTTGTTGATCCCACAGAAAGGGTAGATAGAACTCGAGCTCAAAACGTTAAAACGTAAAAGTCATGAAAGTTTATACGAAAACCGTAGAAATCGGTACACTGTATAATTCACGTTTTCACAACTCGCGCGATCCTACTGACTGCGCCAGTTTTGTTTTTCTTTACGAAAAATGTCTTTTTAAAACGAACTAAAATTAACTATAACAAAAATATATTTTGACAAAGAGCAGAAATAATACAAAAAATGTATAAAGACTGCACTGAGAGTTATACAAAGAATGAATTAAAATGGTGTTTAGACAGAATATATAATATCGTATAAAAGTGTCTATTATGCAGTTTCACAGGTGCCCACTTGATAACGCTGTAGACATAACTCGTCCACATAATGCCGATCGACAAGGTCGATCGGCAAATCTCATTCGACGCGTTCGAGTTTCAACTCGTCCACATTGTCAGTATATGTGGACGTGTTGACCGACATACATCGCCGCGCCATTATCAAAACTGAAAATATTTTGAATTGGTTTTGCTTCATTAAAATTGTTAAATATGAGTGATGCAGAAGATGCTGTAGTAGCAGCTGCTGCTGCAATTATTATTGCAGTGGTTGGAAACCAGCAACAGCGTTTTCGTCGCACTCGAATATTTCATGTATGACCCAGCCTCGTCAATGGTAGGAAAAAATATCATACACAGGAATTTATGAAGGATTTACTGCTAAATGAGGTTGATGAGTTAAACCTGGAATACAGATGTGACGCGCACCTCAGAAATTTTTTTAGAATGAAGACCGATTTTGAAAATTTGTTATGAATTATTGCACCAAAAATAATTAAAAAAGATACGTCATTCAGAAACGCTATTACTGTGACCGAGCGCTTTGCAGTACCGCTACGATTCTTAGCCACTGGGGATTCATACAAATCACTGGGCTACCACTTCAAGATTTCAAAGCAAGCGATCTCTAGTATCGTACCATGAGTCTGTGGTGCCCTGGTAGAAGCGCTTCGAGATTTTGTCAAGGTAAGAAAAGTATAACTAAATTCATGTACTCGTATTTAAGATTTTTTATTTATTTACTTAAACTGACAACATTTTAAACTATAAAAATATAGATTCTACCAAGTTTCATACAGGTCTTCTTGAACTGTTCTTATGTTATTCTTGAGTTATTCATAGAGAAAGAAGCTGGTCGTCAAAGTCAGTTGCGGAAATGACATTTTCACTTGTTGAGGTATGAGATGGAACAGGCGAAGGTGACAGTGAGGTATAGGATGAAGATGAATGTGGGGAAGTTAAGCTCTGTGTGGATGGCGGAGATTGAAAAGTTGGTTGTCCATAAAAAATGGGTTGCGAATTGTAAGGAGGTTGAAAAGTTGGTTTTCCATAAAAATTGGCTTGCGAATTGTAAGGAGGTTGAAATGTTGGCCGTCCAAAAAAATTGTGTTGCGAATTGTAAGAGAAATGTCCCATCTCTGCCTCAAATAATAAATTATTAATAATCTGTTGTGCCCCAAACCTTGCTTGTGATGAGGTAATGTTTATCAGCTTAATGGCCACCTGTTCTCCATATAACGTTTATTCATCTTTGTCATTCTTCCTTGTTTGAATCGTCCTCAATAGGTTTAGCGCCTCATCAATGATTGGAGCGTTAGTAGCAGAAGTTGAACTTACTTTACGTTTTTTAAGTGGTTGTTTTGGGGAAGTAAATATTTTTCCAGAATGTGTGTCTGTAGCTACAACATTGTCTCCCGCGTCTGATGACTCTGCATTATCCACGTTTCTTTTATTATCATTTTCGTTTTCGTTGTCCTCCGTATGTTCGTTGTCTTCTGTATGTTGTAACGGTCCTAAAATAACTTTAGGGTATTCGCACCTCTATTGCCGAATTTTAACGTTATTATTGTGTATATGTTGTGGTATGTAGGTTCAAATTAAAAATGATTGTTGAGTTACATAGATATTCTTATCTGGGATTTCAGTCGTTTAAACCGGTACTTACGTACTAATGTTGGCTTTTTGTTAAATTGGAAGCTAATAGATTATCTTTATAGGGCTTTGGATCAATTTAATTGGCGCCCCTTATTTTTGTGAACACTTTTAGACCGCTGTGGTCTACCCGAGAGCCCCAAAACACTTTTCCATTTATAACCTCGTACTAGGTGTGGCATGACGAAAACCAGTAAACATTCGAGACTGTTTCTATAGTGTAAAGCGATAGGTTACAATGTTCGTCGTCCTCTGTATGTTGTGAACCCTGGAATTAATGTACTGTATGAGTACAAGTATAGAGCTATTTCATCATCATCATTTTTTTAATGCAGCTTTATTTTCCTTTTTACAGATACCGCAAAATACAGAGGAATGGGAATGTATTGTTAAATTTTTAAATGAAAAGTGGAACTATCCCAACTGTGTGGGTGTCATTGATTGCAAGCATATAAACATTCAAGAACCAATACAATCGGGCTCAGAATATTTTAATTACAAGGTTTTTTCAGTATTGTCTTGCTTGCTGTAGTTTAGTTGATGTAAATTACAATTTTATGTACGCGCACGTTGGTTGCCGATGGTTCCGATGGGGGAGTTTTCAATAATACATTTTTTAAGAAGCGTCTAGATGACAACACGATGAAACTTCCATTACCCCGACCTCTACTTCTCATACCATATGTCTTTGTAATGTATTGGAATTGTAATGATTAATATTATATGGAATCGAATAAGCTCGTTCTTCTTGCAATTGCTGTATTTTTTGAATTGATTCCTCCTTAAACAAATCTTCGAATGCATCCATATTAAATTACCAATTATTTTTATATATTATATTAACGATTAACGACGTATACTTTTTAGGTTATGTTGCTACTAAACCATTTAATTGGCAGTTGTGATTGCCTTATAACTTATTTGGCAAATAACTCGAATTATTCGAAGGTTTTATTTAATAGGAGGCGAAGAAATCGAATTTTTGGTTATTCCGTAAATAATAATTGGTATGGCCTTTATTACGAGGTGAAAAAACCGGGCCTAAGTTTATTAACTTAATCAGTCGTTAATTATAGTAGTAGTATTTCGATTAACAATTTTTTAATTTATCAATGTTAGATGGAAACTTATATTTTTCGAGTAATTGAAGTGTAAATCTTAATGAATATTTTGCATAATGATTAAAAAAAGTTGTGATATTCCAGTTTTTCCGATTATTTTTTCATTTTTAGGGAAAACTTGCCATAGTAATATTTATTTTTTTATACCATCAGAAAATAGAGTTTCCAACGAACAAAAAGCACATCAATTTTTTTCAAAACTCAAATATTTTGACGTGAGCATTTTCGATTGAAAATTAAGGAGCTTTTTCGATATTTATTCAAAATAAGGGAACAAAATATACATTTTTAATCCAGAAAATTACAGTGTATTCGGTACATGAAAAGTTAAGTTTTCCCCAAGTTTCGTGAAAAAAGTTTTGTGTGGGAGATAAAACTAAAAACCAAACAGTCGGTTTTTGGGATTTTTCGTATAAATTTTGAGGTTATGTGAAAAAAGGAATATTTCTCAGTCCATAATTCAGGAAAGTGGCTTTACCCAAAATTAGCTGTCTTAAACATCTGGCGATTTTAAGAAAACAACCATTAAACAGTACCCTACCAGATGAGACGAATTACGGGCTCAAAAAAATGTTGAAAGAATATTGTGAACTATTATAAGATTTTATTTATCTTATGTATTGTTTTATTTTGTTTTGAGATTCCAACACTCCCACTCAAAAAAAAGTAAATGTATTGAATTAAATAAACGTTTACAAAATACAACTTGATGGAACAAGAGAAATAGTAACATTAAAATAGCTTAAATACTCATTTACTTAAGGCTTTAACTTTAACCTTAATTCTGCCAATTTCCCGTTCAATAATGGCTTTGTCATCAAATGGGCTAGTTGTTGATCTGTGAATAAAAGTTTCAGAGTTTCAACCTTATTTTGAATGTTTTCCCTTGTATAATGGTACTTAACATCAATGTGTTTGGCCATTTTATGATTCGTTGGATTCTTTGCTATGCTGATACATGCATTATTTTTTTTTATTCAATGGAGAAAAAAATTATTTGTGCAATTTGCTTTAACAACTGAGGTGATTAGCAAATGTGCATAAATTGGTACAATAATTATAATATAAATAGGTATTATTTACAGCATGTGGATGAGATTGATATTTTCAAGGTACATAATTAAGTTTCCGATATTACAGGAGTCTCCAAGCAGTTCTATAAGATTAGCGCTCAAATTACACACCTTTCTCTCAATACTGAATTTAGGGCACTCAATAAGAACATGTTTAACACTTATTTGCACTTGACACACACTACATATTGGGGCATCTTCTTTCTTCAGAAAATACTGATGTGTATATCTTGATGTCCTATCCTAAGACGTGATAATATTACTTGGTGTCTACGCGTAATACTAAGGTTCTTCCACAGAGAAATAACTGGCTTCATTTGTTTCAGCTTAGTTTCGGATCTATTCCACAATTTTTGCCACAAATTTCTTGTTGATTTTTTAAACATGTTCTTTAGGTCACTGTACCTAATCAGTTGTTTATTCACTATAGTGGGATTATTTAGGTAAGCTTCTTTGGCTGCTTGGTCGGCTGTTTCATTACTTCTAATTTATCTATGGGAAGGGACCCACAAAAAGGTGATAATTTTGCTTTTCATTGAATGAATATTTTTCTTTGATGTTCGTTACAATCGCCGAATCTGCGTAGATTTGAGTTATGCTTTGAAGGACACTCAACGAGTCTGTTATTATGAGAATTTTTTTGACGGGCGTGCTTGCAGAACTCTGTTGCCTTAAAAACTGCATACAGCTCTTCTGCGTATACGCTCCACGTATGCGGCAAAATGAAATATTGCGTCTCGTGTGGAGTAACCAATGCAGCCGATGTCGTATCTTGAGACTTAGAGGCATCAGTGTAAATGTGTGTATAATCTTCAAATTGTGATGGTATTCGTAGAAATTCTTTTCTTATCAGTACATGAGAATATTCTCATTTGTTGTAGGAAGTTAGAGACAAATTACAGTTTGGAGGTTTAAGTAGCCAGGGACGGTATTCAAGAAAGCGCATCACAACCTTTGGAAAGTTTATATCTATTCCACTGCTGATCATATTGATGCGTTGGTAGAAAGGGGGAGTCAAATGTAGTTTTTGAAGATATGTACTTCTGAAGCAATTGGTAAATATATTGGGGTAGACTGGGTCTTTTGGGTTAAGAAGTATTTTAGAGGCATATGATAGGCTTAGATATTCTCTTCTTATATTATATGGTGGTTCTCCAGATTCACAAAGTAAGATTTCAACTGGACTGGTGAGATAAGCTCCTAGAGAAATTCGAACAGCCTTATTGTGGACAGTATCTAGTAATTTTAAGGATGTTTTAGTTGCAGATGCGTATACTATAGATCCATAGTCTAGGCGAGACCTTACTAATGTGCGATATAGCAGGATAAGAGTGTGTGCATCTGATCCGCATTGATGATTTTCCAAAACTTTTATTGAATTTATTGCATTAAGACATGATTTCCTTAATTGCTTTATGTGTGCGTTCCAATTCAGCCTTTTATCGAAAAGCATTCCCAAATATTTTATTTCCGATTCCATTTGAACAGGAATGTTGTAAATTGTTAAAGAGATGGCACTCGGCTTCTTTTTTTGCAAAAAACTGTATACTTCGACTTTTGTGGAGAAAACGTCCAGCCAGTTTGATTCATCTATGTCCCTACATTGTTGATAGATTCTTGCATATTTCTTTCTATGGATTTTACGTTTCTTCCACTTGTGAATAAAATTAAGTCATCTGCATACAGTCTTACATGTACTGGTAACGAAGCCTTTTCAAAAATGTTATCAATTGCTGCAAGTAATAATGTCGTGCTTATTACGGATCCTTCAGGGATTCCGTTATTTTGGCAATAGATATTGGATATAGCTCCATTTGCTTTTACTTGAAAGGTTCTGTTTGATAACAAATTTTGGATGAATTTTAATATACTAGCATCAATCCCCTTGGAGAGAAGCTTATCTAAAATATAGTAGTTCCAAACAGTATCGTAAGCTTTATCTATGTCAAATACAGCGGCTACAATTACTTGTCCATTTGCAAAACGTTCATGTACTGTTGTTTCTAAATCTACTAGATTGTCTACGGTTGAACGATTTGTTCTGAAACCACTTTGATTTGTAGAAATCTTATTATGCGTTTCCAGGAACCATAGAAGTCGATTGAGAATTTTTTCCTAGACCTCACACATCGTGCAAGTCTGGGAGATGGGACGATAAGACTGTGGCTCATATTTTGGTTTTCAGAATTTCATGACTGGGATCTCAATTGCTTCCCCCCAGAGATAAATCTCAAGTAAAATGTAGTTACCACTCATTGGAAGATTTTTCAAAAAAGTTCCAGGAATGTCATCAGTACCAGGGAATGAATTTTCAAACTCTGCTCTGGATTATTAATTGGATCATCACATTCATCATTGATTTCAAGTTGTCTGTTTTCTTCCACCGATTTTATGGCTCTTAATTCTTCAAAGTAAATTGACTCTTTGGTCTTTTCTTCATAATATAGTGCAATCGTATTTGAGATCTCATGAGGTGAGGAAGAAGTAAATCCATTATATGTTATGTACGGGGTCTCAGGATTTGTATTTGATCCGTTAATCATTTTGATTTTATTCCAGAGATTAGTCAGTGGGGTGGAGCAGTTAATTGTGGATAAATACTCCTTCCAGGAGTATCTTTTTGCTCTCTTAACAGTTCCTCTTGCTTTCGCTTTCAATTGTTTAAAGTTTAGAAGGTTTTCTACAGTTTTAAGTCTTTTGTATCTATATAAAGCACTTTTTGAGTCTCTTATGGCTATCTGACAGTCGGAGCTCCACCATGGAACAGGTAAATTGTGTCTGATTGGTTTTATCTTGCCAATTGATGCAAAGGCCGAGTTAATAATTATTTCATTAAGTGATTCCAGGTTCTCATTAGTATTATTGCTTATGTTAAATTCTGAAATTATTCCTTGGATTAAAGTTGAATATAGATTCCAATTAGCTTTTCTCAATTTCTACCTGGGCGTTGTCTTAGCATTGACTTGTTTACCGTTGCTAGACATCGGAAACCTTGTTTTCGTTTGGAGAAGTTGAAGGATGAGATGTATCTTGTATACATTGTGTTTCACATTGCCTAATTTCTGTTGTACAGTTGTTTAATATGTGCCCAGGCTGGTTAATTTGTAGCAGAAAATATCTCTGGATATATATGTATATATATATATATATACGAGGGCAATTCAGAAACTAACCTCCGGTTGATTGAAAAAAATACACCAAGTTAAGTAAAAATATTTTAATATATACATCTTACAACTACATCTTTGCACTATTTTTCGACATAGTCTCCATAACGATTGAGGCACTTATCGTATCTCTTTGAAATTCCTTCTGCATAAAAATCACCCGCTTGTGCCTTGAGCCAGCCTGTGACCGCATCTGTGAGCTCTTCGTCGTCATCAAACCGCTGGGACCCGAGCCATTTCTTCATATGCATGATGAGGTGATAATCGCTTGGCGCCAGATCTGGGCTGTAAGGTGGATGGTTGAAAACGTCCCACTTGAAGGACTCAAGAAGGGCTGTTGTTCTGCGAGCAGAGTGAGGACGGGCGTTATCGTGCAAAAAAACGATACCGGAAGTCAGCATACCACGGCGTTTGTTCTGTATAGCCCGTTGTAATGTTTTTAGTGTTTCACAGTACACGTCTTGATTAATGGTCGTCCCACGTTCCATGAATTCAACCAACAACACCCCTTTGGCATCCCAAAACACCGTTGCCATCAGTTTTCTGGCAGAAAAATCTTGCCGGGCTTTTTTTGGTTTGGTAGGCGAATCTGAATGTGCCCACATCTTTGATTGTTCTTTTGTCTCAGGGTTCACGTACTTAATCCAGGTTTCGTCACCGGTCACGATTCTGTTTAACAATGGTTCTCCTTCGTCCTCATAACGTGACAGAAAGTCTAATGCAGAGGCCATTCTTTGACTTTTGTGGTGGTCGGTAAGAATTTTGGGCACCCATCGTACACAGAACTTACGGTAACCCAATCTTGCTGTCACTATCTCGTACAAAAGAGTCTTAGAAATCTGTGGAAAATCAGTAGACAACTCCGCCATTGTGGAACGTCGATTTTCACGAACTTTTGCATCAACTGTCTGAACGAGTTCGTCAGTCACCAAGGATGGTCTACCACTCCTCTCTTCATCATGAACGTTTTCTCGTCCACTTTTAAATAAACGTACCCATTCACGGACAACTCCTTCACTCATAACTTTTGGTCCGTACACGGCACAAAGCTCACGATGAATAGCTGCTGCAGAGTATCCTTTGGCTGTAAAAAACCTTATAACAGCACGCACTTCACATTTGGCGGGATTTTCTATTGCAGCACACATTTCAAACTGCCACAAAAACTAAACTAGCGCAGGTACGATGTTCACTCGACTACGGCTTGATGCCGACTGACCTGCTGAGCGTGTGAATGCACAGATGGCGCGCTACTCCCCCCACTACCCGCACTGTGACCAATCGGAGGTTAGTTTCTGAATTGCCCTCGTATATATATATATATATATATATATATATATATAAATATATATATATATATATAAATATATATATATATATATATTTTTTTTTTCACACCTTTTTGGTGGTATTTGATAATGTCCGGGCCACTACGCAGCCAAGAGCACTACCATTGTCAATAGGGGGAGATGATCCGCCGGATGATTCCAACAGTTCCAAGTATTACGGCCTTTTGCATCCACATTACGGTGTTTTTAGGTAGGTCCAGTTCTTTTATGTGTCGTACTGTTTTTGTATGTACAAGGCCGTTTGCGCTTATAATTAAAGGAACTATTGTTACCTTCTCCAAGTTCCAAATCAATTTCATTTCTTGTGCAAGCGCTCCATATTTAGTTATTTTTTCGGTATATGCTTTAGATATATTGTAGTCCTGTGGCACTGCGAAGTCAATTATGATGGCTGTGTTATCACTTTCATCCCAAATCACCATGTCCGGCCGGTTGTGCTCCACAGGTCTATCTGTAACAACTGTGAAATTAGTATATATATATATATATATATATACATATATATTTATATATATATATATATATATATATACATATATACATATCTATTAATACATATTCTCTATCTAAATTCTAAAGAAAATATTGAAATAAGGAAAAATGTGCATATTTGGATGTAATACTAGTGATACACACTGTATTATCAATAATTTCAAAGTTTCAATATACAAATAAATTTTGACATTTCAATTTCGAATGACATTAATGCAGAATATACTTTATAACGATTTGAAAGCAAGAATACAGATGTCTCTGTTAGCAAAGTTGCAATTATATTAAAAGAATGAAAATCTCTCTTTGTTATAGGAAAACGTAAATTTATACTTTATTTTAAAAAAAGAATTTTTTGGTAACCAAAGGAGAGGAGAATTATTGATATATAAAGTTGAGTTAGTTGATTTTGATATTCCCACGAGGCAACATCGAAATTAGAGTTGCCTCAAATTTATTTAAAAATATCATAGTAATTCATATGAATATTATCAGATCATCAAATCGTGCATTGTAAAGCCAGTGCGTGTATAATTCGCAACGAATTGCATCGATAAAGTGCGGGTGATTTTCCGATTTCTAAATTATTAATTTAGAAAGTTGTTCCTGAATTCTAAACACGGTTTAGAATACGATTGAGTTAACCAGTACCTAGTTGGTGAGTCCTGTCCACTTTATTTGCATTCTTTCTCGAGAATTAATAGGCCTTTAGTAAAAATATTTCAAAATTAGATGCATCTTATGGTAATAAATTCGATTGAAATTACAGTTACGTTACTCAAATGAAATTCAACGTCAAGCGAAGATAATTTTGGAATAGACAATTTAAACGGAAATTTGCGTATTTTGACATTGATATACATCAAGCATATAATCAAACATTTTGAACTTTGATCAATTATTTAGCAAGTAGATTTATAATTATAAGTTGTCTTAATTTTAAAATTGATAGAAAATTCTATCTTTGTTTCTGCGTTTATAATATTTTTGAAAAGTTCTAATTTCTTGTAATTTGTTATTTGATAATATATTATATAAATTTGAATTCCAATCACTCTTTGGTACTCATTTCATATTAATTTCTCATTGTATTTGATAATTTTCAGGCTATAGAAATTTTGATATAATAAATGACATTTGGTTAATTTCCTGACAGTAAAATCATATATGTCATAAGATAATTTAATTGTCTTATAGTATATTGAACAAACAGTTACTCTAGATTTGGAATAGCGTAATACGTAATTTGGAACATTCTTTAAAAATTTATAAATTTGAATTATTATTTGAAATCTTTGATCCCTCCCTGAGATAAGAGTGAGTAAGTCGATTGTGTATTGATTTATCTTTCACAATATAGAATTTAATATTCATCTGAGCCGGGCATATTAATTTGACAACTGCTGTCAAAAATTTCGATAGGTTATATTCAGCGGTAAAGGCATATTCACAAGAGTGTAGTTACAATCATAAATTGTGACATCAATAAATAAAATTCATATCGTATAAATTCATAAATTAAACTATTAAATAATTAATAAAACATTGAAATATAATAATTTGTCACCCAAACGTGGGGCAAATATTATTAAAGAACATAGAATATATTATAATATATATATATATATATATATATATATATATATATATATATATATGTATATATATACTAAACGTTAGATTATTGGGGAAGCGGAAAATTAAAATGAGTACCCTTCATACTTTTTATGTCCAAGCTTTCAGAATTTATTTATTCCATGAGAATGTATATTATCATATATGTAAATGGTAAATTGTATATAACATCAAAAGACTTATTTGTATTTTTCAAAAATAATTGTCAAATTGAAAGTAAATAAAATCGTTTTACTCGTAAATAGTTATTCTTTTTTTATATTGGAACATAGAAATAATTCAAGAAATTAAGGTTATGTTTGAATTAACCATAGATCTAAATACAGTTGATGTATTTATAGTTATCTTCTTTCTTTTCTGATTATTATAAAATTTTTATTAACCTAAGAATTGTTTTTTTAAATAGAAGAAGAATTTGAAATTGAAAGACATTTATGATTTGTATTAATAGACTTATTGTCTATTTCCACGCACATCAGTTCTCACGATTGAACGCTTTTACAACCTTATTGTACATTTTTCTTTCTAGGAATTTCACAACAAAGTGAATTTATATTTTGTCTTTTCCGTTAACTATTAACGAACTATTTAACTATCTTTATACACTAGTTATAGGCTAACGTAGACTGGACCCATAACCTATTGGAATTTTATTTAGTTTGGGTCATGAAATTAAATACTTTGAGAGTTGTTGAACGTTTTATATATTAGAATCAACTAAACTCGGAAATGAATATTTCTCAGGCCACAATTCAGGGAAAGATGCCGTACGTCCCTTTACCCAAAATTAACCGTCTTAAACATCTGGCGATTTTAAGAATATAGTCATAAAACAGTACACCAGATAAGGACGAATTGTAAAAAATATTGTAAACTATTATATGATTAAATTTATCTTTTTCATTGTTTTATATTGTTTTGATATTCCAACATAAAAGTTGTAAATCTTTTTATTACACACAGCTTTGCCATACAACTTTTTTCGACTTGCATGAAATCGAGATAAAGCGTTTTCCACCCTTAAAATCTCACCCCCTTCCACTTCCCGGCCTCAGATCCCCCTTAAATTATTTTTTCTACTTCCGCTACTAAAACCACACTTTGAACACGGGTTTGACTCGCACAAAACGACTATTTAAACACTAGTGTTTAAAATGCGAAAAGCCACATCTCATTTATCTTTTGTTTTTTTAACATCAAATCAAGTGTATCTTTTGTATGTTAAATTTCATGTTCCGTGATAATTCTGTTATTCTGCGTCATTTGATTTGTCAGTCAGCTGTCAGCCATCGTCCGTCATGTAATGAATATAATTCAAATATAATATAATTTTTTCTTTCCCGCGGGCGAAGAAAAAGTATAGTAAGCACCTCGTGTCAAAAACGTTTTTAGTCACTCGTTTCACAAGTAACTCGTTCCGCTTCGCTCCACTCGTGCCTAGTAAAACTCGTGACTAAAGTAACCTTTTTGACACTTGGTAGTTAATATACTATTTCCGTTTATTTCTGTTATATTTTCTTACTTTTCCAATGGATATCATCATGTTCTAAATTTTTTTGTTCTCAAAAATTATCGACCCTGGCCTACTCACAGCGAGGGATTTTCAATAGAAGTTTGTTGTAAACTCCATTCTCCACTATGTTCTATATATTCTTGTTTTTTTATTTAGTTACGAAAGAGTCAACTCAATAATTTTTCGCTAAATAATGACAAAAACATCTCTGCTTAAGGGATTTTTAGCATGAGAAGTAAATAGAAATCACAGTCAGACGAATGGAAATAAAAATGAAAACAAATCATGCTTTATCGGCCAGGTTCGCAATCACAAATACTCTCATCAGTTTTATTTCGTCAATGCCTCGAGTCATGTTGAAATAAATAAAATATAAATACCTTGGATAGAGGTACCAAAGAAAACAACAGCGTCGGCCTTTCGCAGATAATTTTGTAATTTCAACGTATTAGTGGAAGAAAGATGAAGACGATGCATTTAAGAAAATCTACTACGCGTCGACGACGATTGAACGTTTTCGGGTTTCAAGAAATTGGCCAAAAATTGTTTCTAAACTAATCAAAGACTATTACAGTGTGTTATAGACACCGATAAAGTATTGAATGTAATATTTCACGTGAAAAATATTAGTAATATTCGCAGTATAACCGACATAAATATATAATTCATAATAGATTTTTCTTTCTTGGAAAATATAAATGGAATCTATTTTATGGGTCTTAATAAATCAAATGACCTTGTTGATATCCAAGAGGATATGAAACTCACCGAATCGGAAAGGAAAAGAAGAGTATGTAGTCGTAAATCTATTTAAATCTCGGAAAGTCCGCAACAAACGGGACTTGCAATTCTATGCTCGAGCAAATTTTACGTCGCAATTCGCGTAATTTAGTGAAGTGCAGTTAACAGTTTTATCAAACATTATCTGAATTTCTAACATTTTTCGTTCGAAAACAGCTCTCAACGTTCTCATAAATATGTTGAACTTTATGTCACATAAAACGGATAATTAATTTTATGTGTATTGCAAAATTTTGATCAATGCAATTATTTTTAATGCAGTAACTATGAGTTGAGTTTATAGATCAGAAATGTCCAACTTGCGAGGCATCAAGGACCACAATTAAGACCTTTAATATAGATCCAATAAATATACGGTGAAACCTGGTTAAGTGAGATTTCAAGGGACCTGCAAATTTGTCTCACTTAAATAGGTATTCAACTCTCCCAGTGTCTGAGATATCCAGGTATAAATAAATATTTGTCTCATCTACAGAGCGTTCCATTAATGGAGGTCAGAATGATTGTTTCAGTTATATAGGTGCGATTATTAAATGAAATAACGTATGTACCAGGTGGCCAACTAAGAACGGCCGTCGGCCATATCTCAGAAGTGGATTTTAGCACAGGTTCGGGAAAAGAAATTATAATAAAAGTGGCCTTGAGAAACGCTTGTAAATTATTTTCAGAATTGTAGCTCCACCGCTAGAGGGCGCATTTGACAGTTAAAATTTTAAAATGCAAATTTTTTCAAAATTTACTTAATTTAGGAGCATATTAAATATTATAATCAGATTCCTCGACACATTCTGCATATTTTTAATATGACAAGTTTAAGTCTTGTTACGAAAAAACGCCCGTAATTCCGGTTCTGCTTGACCGCTTTTAATAAACTTGATGTTGTTTGAAAGAGCTTTTATTGAACAATCGAGTCAATTTGCAGCAGTCTGATTAATAACATAAATGCTAGAGGGCGCTGTTTTTTTTTAAATATTGGGTTTTCTCGAAACAATTTTAAATTGAATTAGATCTCTGAAAAGTAGACTAAATTCGTAATAAAACAGTGCAAACCGCAAAGCGATATCTCTTTTCTATTCTGAGATATCGTAAGAAACAGGTAAATGCCGGGAATTGATCTTCAAACGTCTAGAAGACTGGTGAACTAAGATGTGTTACATTTTTTCACTTATATAAGAATGTTATATTTGTTTTCAAGCGATGTGTTAGTAAATCAAAAGCATAAAATATCAATAAAAATCGATATTTTCCCAGCAACAACAAATAAAGTATAAAATATGAATTACGATTCAGGTCGTGTTGTATCAAACACCTAAATTCGGTTTAATGATAACTGATGTTTAGACGGATGTAATTGATTGAGAATAAATACATCAATCTGTCACAGTCTAAACATGAGTTATTATTAAACCGAGTTTAGGTTTTTGATACAACGCGCCCTTACTAGTCCAGTCAACAAGTTGAAAAACGTGAAAAATAGAGATAAAGCTCCTAAAAATATGAGCAATAGCTCACTGGATTCGGAATGACCTCTAAAAAAATGAGTTTTGAGGATTTTACTGCACGTAAAAAATTGCAATTGTTATTAACAAAATAAGACGAAAAAAAGAGGTATATACGTTTTTGTTAATAACTCATAAACTATCAATATTTACGATATTTGGAAAAAAGGTCCTTGAAGAGAACGAAATTTCCGAAAAAAAAGTTCCAGCTCCCGGAACTTTACCTCTATTATTCGAATAAATAGCTTCTTTGATGTCATTATGTAGTTTTTTTCATATTTTTTGTAGTTTGATCTGCCGTATCTTCAAAATTTTCACATGGTAACCATATTTTTATATATTTTATTATAATTAAATAGAATTACATTTATTGGTATGAAAAAATTATTAGACATAATATAAGGATAAAATGGATTCATAAAATAAAAGTCACTGTTTTATAATAATAATTCTAAATATATTTTAGGAAATAATACAATGTTATTCAAATAGTTCGTTTCCTTCTTTTCTTTAAGAGAACAGAACTTATAAACAAATGCATGTACTAGCTGATAAACAATAGCTACAAACTTGGTTCTTAGCTTATCTTGAAGATTAATCAATGCTTTATAAAAACGACCTGGATGTCCATTATCGTATCTCGAATAGTTTATAAGTTATATTAATTTTTTACTTGACAAATCAAGTGTCCGGTGCAACTTTGGTATCGTGTAATATTTAAAAGCGTTATAAAACTTAGAAAAAATTTTTTTTTAGTATTCTCATATATATTGCTGTTTTTGTTATTTTTTCGAGCTCTAAAAAATATTACGGTAGTTAGAATTTGTTTATAACAAATTGTTAAGTTAACAAACAATTAAATTATTGATACAAGTTTTTTTCATTTATGTACCTATGAAGAAATGTCAATTATGATTTTTAGAGAGAAAATAATTCCTTAACGAATTATTTAAACAATCGAAATATAAAAAAACGGTTATAAACAGAAAATTTTTTTTTCCAAGACAACATAATGGTAAAAAAAACTCTTTAAATATTAAACTTATCTATTTTTTTATAAACAATTTCTTAACAAATGATGTGAATAAAATTTTTCCAATGCTACTTAATGCCATTGTTGGATACGAAAACAGCAATAATATAACATTTGTTTAAAAACATTTTTTAATAACATTTCTTTTCATTTTTTGTTAACTTTAAAAAATTGTTATAAACAAAATAATTAACTTCAATAAACTTTTATCGCGGGATCTTGTTAAGTGTATATATATATATATATATATATATATATATATATATATATATATATATATATATATGTATATATATATGTATATATATATATATATATATATATATATATATATATATATATATATATATATAAATATATATAAGAAGAGCTCCACAGAGCCAAAAATTTATAGGTTTATTATTTATGTCGTCATTTATGAAAATGAAGGTAGGAAAAAAATTCGTTAATTAACAATTGCATAACTTTTTGAAAAATTAATTTAAACATTTCTTTCCAACGGGAATATATTCTGTATCTGGATGATACTATAATTCATTCAAATTCTTAAATTCATATTTGTTACTATAAAAATAATAATTTCATGTGGTACGCCGTCTTTAGCGGCAGAGCACCCATGCCGTAATGGCTGCGCGGAGCCCTATTTTCAGCGTTAAATTAAAATGATTAATAATAGAGGTAGAGTTCCGGGAGCCGGAACTTTTTTTCGGAAATTTCCTCCTTTTTAAGAACCTTTTTTTCCAAATATCGTAAATATTATTAGTTTACGAGTTAAATTAACTGTCTCGACCCTTACTTGATGGAATCTACTCATATTAGTCTTGAATGAAACTCACGGTTTCTAGTTAATTCCACAATATAATAAAAATTGTTGAAAATTCTAAAAAATTGGCCATTGTTTCGATAAATCAATATCATCGTCAGAATGACAGAAGTTACATTTCATTTGGTGCCTACCTGATGTTTAGTAGTTATTTTTGGCTAGACCAAGAAGTGACCTAACTTGTGATTGACTTAATATATGTTAATAGAAAAAAGAAGAAGATGTGATATTACAAATATTGAAGCTTAGATATTATTAGCCCTATGGTGATATCCTGGATATCATTTTTCCAATTAAGATCAGTATAACTGTGCAATCATACCGGAAATATCATTAAATCAAAGTTAACTTGTGAAAACATGACTAATGTATTTGCCGCCATTTTCTGTCCAGTTTCAATAAAACACCAAATTATTTAATGAAATTATCTTATGCTGTGTAAATATATTTTTAACTAACAACATGATAATTAAGTGAGGCAAACTAATGTAAAAATGTACCAATAATAAAAATAATGAGAGGCCTGGCGAAAAAAATTCGTAATAACATTACGAGAGTTAATGCATTTAAAGTCATTTTTCGTTTACTAACAACAAAGGCCTTCAATGTGTCTTATTGATAGGATTATACTATTTTAGATTGGACCCATATCACATTGTCCTACACCCTAGTTTGAATGCTGAAGATTTCGATACCAGGTTGAATTTTTGCAACTGGCTCTCACATATGATACACGACGATCCTGAAATACTTTCACGAATTATGTGGACAGATGACAGACAGACAGATGATATTTAGAATTTTTAAGCAACCAATTGACAATTCTTTCAGAAGACATACCTTTGCACATTATTCTACAGATGTTCGGAATTTCTTAGATCAATCATACCCTGAAAGGTGGATAGGACGTTCATTTATTTGGCCACCGAGGTCTCCAGAGGTAACTTGTTCAGATTTTATTTGTGGGGGAGACTAAAAGATCTCGTTTATGCCGATAGACCCGCAACAAGGGTTGACATGGTACGACAGACAATGCGAAGTATTTCAAGGGCAGAAATTGAAGCTGCTGTTTTCTCTACCCGTCAGCGATTGATTTCATGCATTGAAAATGATTTCGAACATCTAGAGAGGCACTAATTACGTAGTTATTTATTAAAGATTTCAATTGTTCTATTTATCACATAATTTTAAAATTCGTTCTCATTGTTAGGAGTGACAGCATTACATTTAGGTAATCTAGTGGCAACCATAACATTAGTATGATAACAGTTTAAATTACTGCAGACCAACGTAAGATCTTTTCCTTCAAGCTAAATTTAATAACTTCTGTTAACGCGAACCAGCCTTCTAGACGTTGGAAGTACAATTCCCGGCATTTACCTGTTCCTTACGATATCTCAGGATAAAAAAGAGATATCCCCTTGCGGTTTACACTGTTTTATTACTAATTTAGTTTATCTTCTAAAGACCTACTTCAATTTGTATGCTTCCATTCAAAATTGTTACGAGAAAACACAATATTTAAAAAAATAAAACAGCGCCCTCTAGCATTTATGTTATTCACCAGATTGCTTACTATTTACAAGTTTTCGATTGTTCAACAAAAGCTCTTTCAAACAACATCAAGTTTATTAAAATCGGTCAAGCAGAACCGGAATTACAGGCGGTTTTTCGCAACGAGGTGCCCACTCTCCCTCACCCCTTATTTGAGGAGATAGATTTAAACTTGTCATAATAAAAATATGCATAATATGTCGAGGAATCTGATTATAATATTTAATATGTTCCTTAATTGAATGAATTTTGAAAAAATTTGCATTTTAAAATTTTAACTGTCAAATGCGCCCTCTAGCGGCGGACCTACAATTCTGTAAATAATTTCCAGGCGTTTCTCGAGGCCACTTTTGTTATAATTTTCTCCTCCCGAACATGTGTTACAATCCACCTCTGAGATATGGCCGACGTCCGTTCTTAGTTGGCAACCCGGTATATACATATATATTATGTAAACAATATACGTGAGTTTTAATCTTTAGTGGGAATCAGAAAAAGATAATAAATGTAATAAACAAAAATATTCCAGCACGTTTTTTATAAACACATATATAAATATGTAGTACAAAAATGTAAACAGAATTTATCATTAATAAAAATCTGCCATTTTAGTTTGTCTTTCCATCAAATGTTTTCCGATGTTATAAATTTTATCAAATATGCTTTAGTCACCACTTGATGTCATTTCAAAATAACTGCGCAAATTTTCTAGTGCTTCACGTTTTGAAATTTTTGAGAAATTTACTTCCCATTTCGTCGTCATATTCTTAATTTTCCATGAAAGGGGCGAAAAGCTTGAATAATATGTTGCTTTCAGTAAGTTTTCCTGAAACTATTCAATCGTAGTCAACGTTTATAAAATCCTTGACTGTTGGCTGTTAATTATTGTCGTTGCTGGTGGCTAAGTTCCAATCTTCAGAATCAATTTCGAAAATTTCTTCCTCCTCTTGTAAGTTTTCATGTTCAGCTAGTTACTTCAGATTTATATCCAGATATTTTAAAGCAGTTTGCTATAGTAGATTTGGTCACAGAAAACCAAGCTTGCCTAGCAAACATCATCGCCTGAAGAACATTGATTTGTGGCCACTGGTTGTCTTCCATAGATTTAATAATTTGTTGAACAAATTATTTTCTGTAATAAGTTTTGAAACTGTTGATAATGCATTGATCCATTCGCTGCAATTTACTTGTCGTTTTCGCAGGCAGATACACGAGTTCAATATGGCTTAGCTCCGGCATATTATTGTGAGCAGTAGAATTGTCAATAAATATCAAAACTATTTTTCGCTTCTGGGCTTTCATTACTTGGTTCAAATTCTACAACCCATTCGAAAAAATAGTAGATGTTATCGATGTTTTGGTTGAATAGCACTGGTTTTTTGAAACTACCTATCGAATGTTGGCCGGAGGAGCCGAAGTTTGAAGATAATTTAGAAAACATAATGTTTGTTACAGATAATACCAATTTAAAACTCATATTGCCCGATATTTTAATATTTTCAAAGTGGAAGCGTATCATTCGATCCAATGCTTACATTTTATAGTTCAAGAAGTTCTGTCGTTTAGCCAAATGAGATAGAGCAACCAACCCAAGATTGGATGCAGAGCTCTTGGAAGAAGCTCCAAATTTGTGGATTAAGAAGAGTCAGGGTGAATCATTCGATGAAATCAATTTACTTTAAAATGGCGATTCACTGTCTAGATCAAGTCGAGTTCATAAGTTATCTGCATTTATAGATGAGCAGGGAATCGTTGGACTGAGAGGAAGATTTCCAAACTCGTGACAGGCTTCACCAAATAGTGCTTGATCCCAAGTAGAGGTACACAATTCTACTTATTGACCATCATGACCAGATAGCCGATCATGCTGGGGTCGAAACAGTGATAGATCAGTTATGACACAAGTTTTGGATATTACACCTTCGAGCTGCGGTAAAAAATATTTCAATAAATGTCTAAGTTGTAAAATTCGGGAATGTAAGCTAGCTGTGCCTGAAATGACGTCTGCTACCACCCTCAAGATTGGAATCCCATGTATTTCGCTTCAGATTTCGATTTTTTTGGACCCATGGCAGTATCGATAGGTCGAAGAGGCGAAAAGAGAAATAGAGTTATTTTCACTTGTCTCTCTATCAGGACAGTCCATATAGAGTTAGCTGCTTCCTTAGATAATTGCTATATAATAATGGCAATAGGACATTTTATCTGGAACAAACTTTGTCGAAGCTGAACGAGAATTGCGAGGTTATATTCAATCTTTGGACCACAATAAGATCAATGATGAATTCATTTTGGGTGGCTGCAAATGTAAATTCAACTGTCCTGGTGCTCCAAATATGGCTGGGGTGCGGAAAAGGATGGTAAAATCGATTAAAACTGCTATCAAAATCTCGTTGAAAAGCATGAACCCAAAAGAAAAAGTACTGCTTACCCTACTGTATAAAGCTGAGTACATGGTGAATTCGAGGCCTCTAATCCATTTATCAGTTGATCCGTAAGACTCAGAAGCAATCACAACAAATCGTTTTCTACTCCTATGTTCAGGGGGTGTTTCTACTTGCGGAAATATATTCAATGTGCAGTAAGAAACAATGGAGAATTGCCGAAGTCCTAGCAGATATTTATTGGAAACGATGGGTGCAAGAATATAGACCTACATTAATACAACGTCATAAATGGCATGATCGATCGAAGTCAGTACAAATTGGAGATATTGTTATCATCATTGATGAAAAGGCACCTGGAAATGAATGGTTGAGAGGCCGAATAGAAGAAACATTCCCAGTAAAAGACAGCATCATCAGAATTGTAAAAGTCATGACAAGGAAAGGAAGTTACAAAAGACCAGTTCCCAAATTATGTCCCCTGCCCACTTCGACCAGTTTGTAAGGATCTGAGCCGTTCAGGGGGTGGAGAATGTAGAAGATATTTTTCCAATTCAAATTCACATAAAACATAAAACATAAAACATATACTATTCCGCATTTGAATAAGCTTCTCTCAAGCTAATCTATAATATTCGGTGTTTCCCATTTATTTGAATTCAATAAATACTACTGTCCTATTTTTAATATAATCCTGATTATTGTCATATTTCGAATTATACTTCACAAAACACGATATGATGCTTAATTGAAAGCATAGTTAAGGGATGTTTATAGTAGTTAGCAGGTACAAACAATAATTTCAATTCAGCTTCCGTATAACTGTTACAATTACAATTATTTCATGTAAAAATTCACAGTTAACCGCATTGGTGCTAGATTTTTTCTTGCACAGGAATAACAATTTCTGATGCCGTGTCCGGTATTAGATATTAAAGCCTAATTGAGCTCGTTTTTTTCTGCTCAACTCTGTACAAAACACATTTGATTTGTGAGGGGTAGTGTTACTCATATTTTTACTTTTCCGCCCAACCTATCTAATATGCGAGAAAAGTATTGGTTTACCCCAAGAAAAGTTGGAATTTAGAAATTTTTCAAGAGTTACTTTTACGTTTTCCATCAACAACCACTAGAAAAAACGGTTTTTAGAAAAAAAATCCTGTGTGTATGTCGTCGTCGTCATCGTCGTCGTCGTTGTCGTCGGCCACTTTTCGTTACATGTCTTGTTAGCACGATACAGCCCACGGAGTGCAACAAGTCACCAATTTTGTGATAGAATATGGTTCAGGAGATCTCACGGATGAACCCTATTGATTTTCAGCTCATTAGTGCCAGTACAACGGGTGCTATGGTACTTGAAGTACGACTTTTTTGTCATCATTTTTTGAGAAATTTCAGATTCTTAGCACGATATAGCCTCTGGAGTTCATCAAGTCACCAATTTTATTATTGAATATTATTCAGGACATCACACAGATGAACCCTAGTGGTATTCAGCTCACCAGATCCAGTACAACAGGTGCTATAGTACTTTAAGTACGACATATTTGTCATTTTTGGGAAAATTTCAGTTTGTTAGCACGATAAAGCCTCCGGAGGATATACATGTGACCAATTTTATGATTGAATATTATTCAGAGCATCTCAAAGATGAACCCTATTGATATTCAGCTCACTAACGCCAGTACAACGGGTGCTATGGTACTTGAAGTACCAAATTTTTGTCATTTTTGGAGAATTTTCAGTTTGTTAGCACGATACAGCCTCCAGAGTGTTTAAAATTGACCAATTTTATGATTGAATATTATTCAAGATGTCCCACATATGTACCCTACTGATTTTCAGCTGACTAGAACGAGTACAGCGGGCTCTATAAATCCAGATACACTACATTTTTGGTTATTTTTGGAGAAATTTCGGTTTGTTAGCACGATACATCCCCCGAAGTGTATACAAGTGACAATTCTATGATAGAATATTGTTCAGATGCGGAAAAGTTAGTTTTAATCTTCAGAACCATAATTTTTTCCTATATTCGTTATTAATGTCTTAATTAATCATTGCTTAGTCTTCTTTGTAATTTGCAGCTATTGACTAGATACTTTCATTATTCTGTTTAGATTTTCACTTCCAATGATTACGCCACGAAAAAGCCGGTTAAATATAGATATATAGAACCAGGGATGCAAGCAGAAAACGTTTACGTCTTAATGATGAACCTGAAGAATAGGAAGTCAGGCTATCTAATGCAAGAGAAAGTAATCATTTGAGTAGAAATAGGGAAACGTCTGTTGAACGTGAAGTTCGTCTTAGCCGTGACACGAAGTGCTTTTTCCAAGATCTATACCTTTTGCATGTCACTTCTAACAAAATTTGTTCGTATTGTATAACGAAAAGTTAGTTGCAAACATTGTATATAAAGAAATTTTAATCGTATAATTAAATACAGACTAGTTTCACATTTCCACCTCTTTTCTTTTTAAATTACAACCGCTAGTTATTGTATAAAAATATTTACAAACAATGAAAATAGATTTAGAAATGATTCATCCACTGACATCGAACAATCAATTTATAATACGATGCCTTTCAGTGACCGGAAACACATATTTTCAACTTCTTGAGAGAAGAAAATATATTATCCAATATTCTGTTTATTTTCCTATAAATCTTCTCATGAAAAATAAATATGAAGGGTATCATTTACGAAAACGCATTCATTAAATTTGTTGGATACAGTTTATTACTTTAAAAATATTTGTTGTATTATATCCTACCAAAACTGACATCGACGGATGTTAATAAAACGCCATGTACACATCTCATGTCTCTACATGGAATAAAATTTCCATTTAATAAACATTGGAAATAATAAAATTCAAATCACAATTTTTTTTAAATCATATAAAATACCCTGTCGTTTATTGAATGTATACAACTTTTTCTATTTTTCACTGATACTTACAAAGAAACATCCTTCCATATAATTCTCAATTCATTGACTGAAATTTATTCAGATAAAATTTTATATATATAAATAGTCATTTAACCAACAAGTACATTAATGAAGGCGATTAATGATTGAGATATGCTGGAGATCATTAATCGCATTTTAATGTAAGAGTTGGGTACACTACCTTTCCGTCGACTGTGTATTTTTCTAAAGTGAAGGAAAACTGGTTGTCAGGAGCATCAGAAATAAATTCTTGTACATGTTCTTTCTCGAGCACTTCTGTCTTCTTCGGTATATATCCTTCTTTTTTCCCCATTTATTAATTTGTTAAATATGTTAATGTCTATGTTATTTTTCAAAATCAGTGTCGATCTGAGCATTGAGTATTTCGGCCATAAACTTGCAATTAGGCCGTTTTACGCAATAATAATAACAATAATATTTATTTCATATCATGTCCATGCGGAACACAAAATGAGATGATGTCAATTCTACAAAAGAGAAACAATGCTTAATTAAACAAATAGAGAAGCATTACTTAAATACTTACGTATTAAGAAAATCGTTTAGATTGTATGGTTCGGAGCTAATTAACAATTTTTTCACCTCTAGTTTAAATTGCTTTTGTTAACATATTTCTTTAATTTTACGTGGCAAAGCGTTGAACGGTCTCAAGTAGTGTGGGCATATTTCAGAGAGTACTAATCTGTGTATCGGATACGAAATGTCCATTGTTCTCGTTCTATATTCATGATTTATTTTAGTGCCAAATATGTCTCTATGTTTAAAAAAAAACATTAGACTTTCAAATACATAGATCGATTAACCGTAATTATTCCTTGGGATATTAATACGCCTCTACAACTGGCCCTGTATTCCATTTTTGTTAGTATTCTAATCATCCGCTTTTGAGCTACAAAGCTGTTCTGTGTCGCGCTATCTCTTCCCCAAAAAATAATTTCATACCGTAATAATGATTTAAAATTTGCGAAGTTTAGCGTTCTGAGTGTTTTCTCCCCCATGTATCTACCAACGACCCTTATTCCATAACATACAGAGCTTAATTTTTGTACTAATGTATCTACATGACATGACCAATCTAAATGTTCGTTAATATGGATTCCTAACAACTTAGTACTTTCTGAGAATAATATTTCTTTATTATTTATTTTTACATTTTCAGGTTTTTCTATTGTTGATTGTTTGGTTACGGTAGTTTTATGTTCATTTAAGATAAGTCTATTTTTCATAAACCTGTCATTGACCAACAGAAAAAAAATATTCGCTTATATAACGAAATCTTGTGAATTTCCATTCCCAACTATTAAATAAGTGTCGTCGGCATAATTACCAATATGATGGTGGGGCATTTCTGTTCTTAATGTTAGGTCGTTAATAAACAATATAAACAGAATTGGGCCCAAAATACTGCCCTGTGCTATACCTGTGTTATTGACCAACAAATCTGATTTGTAAGCTTTGTCACCTTTGCCTTATCGTTACAGCTTGTCTTTTATTATTTATATATGATAATAACCAATTTATAACATTGCCCTTAACTCCTTATGTTTCAAGTTTTTCAATCAGTATTTCCCTATCTAGACAATCATATGCCTTAGACAAGTCTATAAATATTCCACTTCACCTCTTTCAAGATACTCTATAATAAATTGGATAAACTGAAATATGGCCGTCTGTGTACTTTTTCCTTTAATGAAAACCATGCTGATGTTATGTAAGTATATTGCACTTTTTTATAAAATTCAGTAATCTTGAACATATTGCTAATTCAAGGATTTTAAAAAATCCCGGTAGTAGACTTATAGGCCTATAGTTGTCCAGCTTTTCAAGGTCTCCCTTTTTGTACAAATGTTTAATCAATGCTATTTTAAGAGTTTCAGGGAAAATGCCATATTCAAAAGAATCCTGCAGCTCAGAAACGGATAATTTTACAATGCATATAGGTATCTCGTCTAACCTAAAGCTATGCTTACTTTTGATTATTTATGCTATTTCACAGATCTCTTGTGGTGTTACGGGTGATAAAAACATGGACCTTTCATTTCTATTTACATTACAGGTAAACGGTAATGTCGCTCAGATTATTTAACAGATTTGGCACTATAGATAATAAATACTCATTATATTTTCTAACAATTTCCTCATGATCTCCCACTAGTTTAATGTCTGAAAAATTATTCTTTAGGTTAATTTCTTTACAGATCGCCCACATGCATTTTGTTTCATTGTCAGCTTTTCTTACCCCATCCTCATATATTTTGGCGCGTGATTCAATTAAAATCTGATCATATATTTTTTTCTCATTATTTTACTGTTGCTTGAGCTTTTCATTATGGCTTGAAAGAGATAAGAGTATATTTAGGCTATTTTTACATGCTATGTGATCTGGATTTTCTGGTTGAACAGTTTTAGCTTTTTTTCTCATTTGTTTGAAAGGAAATTTTTTATTAAATAATAACATAAAACAATTCATAAAAACATCCCACTCCCTATTTACATCAGATCTTTCAACATCATATCTGTAACCAATCCGCAGGCAGGACAGAAAAGTATTTTTATTCTCATCTGAAATTATTCTTTCACATTTTATTTATTTTTTTTTGTCTGGTTCAATTATGAAAACAATTTTATATGCTGTATGATCAGATATATGGTGTTCAAACGTATACGCTTCAAGAAAAAAGAATTCGTAACAATGTTATCTATACAACTAGCTTTATTATTAGTTATATGAGTATTTTCCTCTATGGTTGCAAATAAATTGAATGAATTCATTAAGGAAAACAAATCTGACCTAGCCTTATTTGGTTTTATCATTTCAATATTATAGTCTCCCATCCTAAATAATAATTTATTTTCACTAAAGATACTTACAAGTAGTTCTTCAATTTTTCTCAAGAAAATATTTATGACCCCAGAATATGGTCTGTAAACAGATATAATAATCATTTGTACCTTGTTCAAACTGCATTTCCCTATTACA
The DNA here is from genome assembly GCA_963921935.1 of Galeruca laticollis. NCBI lineage: Eukaryota > Metazoa > Arthropoda > Insecta > Coleoptera > Chrysomelidae > Galeruca > Galeruca laticollis. Next base: position 177,689,591 of record OY998178.1, on the reverse strand, counting down.
CATTCAAATTCTCCGATAACTGAGAGTTTATTCAGATTCGGTCGTGATTTACACTTAACTTGTTTTTTAACGAACACTACCGAACCACCATGTTTTCCTTGTTCCCTGCAAAACATAGATATCAATTTAAAATTTGGTATAGCTATATTTTTCAGCTCTTTCTCAGATTTCCAATGTTCGGTGACACATAAAATTTCACATTCTGCATTATTGTTTAACATATTACTGATCCTGTCAATAGCATTTCCTATAGACTGCGCATTTCGATGTATAATGCTTTCACTCCCCTTTACAGTCATATTGTGATTCTTTTTCTTACGTTTTCACTAAAAAAGACTGGGAATAATTAATATGGCTTTGATGTTGCTTGAGTCTCCTTTGGTACACTGGAAATTGTATATCTCACGCACTATGTTGGTTATGCTGAGGATTATATTTCATCGTCGTGCAATTTGGGCATATTGTTATAGCAGCTTCGCAATCCTTGCCATAATGTTCTCCACCACATTTATGGCAGCATTTTCTTTCTTTACAGTACTTAGCTATATGCCCAAATCCCGAGCATCTAAAACATATTGCAAGGTTAAAGTGTTCTTTAACGCGCACTTTGATAAGATCAAATTTAACTCTCTCTTTTTTAAGAAACCATTTTAGTATTTCTGGTGGGGCCTGAAGAATCCAATTTTTGTTTATATTGATTTCGGCATTGTTTTTTGGCAATTACTTTTATTTTATCTGCTTCAACGTATACCAGCTCATCCTCGAATTCGCTGCTTAATCGAACTAGTTCTTGTAAAAAATATTCATGTGTCAGTCCATGTTCGTTTCCTGTTATCATTAACATTGAGTCCGGGCTTTGAGATTCCTTAAATTTTATATGCTCCTTGTTATTTAGTGCTAATTTGAGTTTTTCTTGTTGCTCCTTGTTGTTGTTGCAGACTTCTGCTCTTTTCTGGTAGTAAACTTGATGATGATGAATTAGCACTTCCGGCGGAGTTGATGTAAAATTTCCATCCACCTTTCTTGGGAGAGTTCAACACTAATCACCACCAAATTTCACAATTATAAATACAAAACACTTATAATGACAGCGAACAGCGTCTTAGCTTGACGTTTTATAATAATTTGGTTGATTTCCTTGGTTACCATGGAATCATCAAAATCGTTCATTGACAGAAAATCATGCATTAGTAGGGGTCACTAATGTTATGATTTTGACTGATTTTGAGAACGTTAATAGCGGATGTAAATACACGGTCAACGGAAATAGTTATTTTCCAATTAATTACAGGCTGATTTAAAAAATCTTGACAAGAAAAAAAATTTTGACCAATTTTTGCACCCTTATACCAAAAATGATTTTGACATCGACAATAGCACTTTTTACGATTTTACCAACAATCAAATATTTTATTTCCAACTGCGAAACAACAACGCTTATGCGATCTTGAATCACCGCAGTGATTGTGTATCAATCAAAATATAAGAACAGCCTAGTTACTGACAACGAATAGGAATAATCATTTACACATCTCTTATCGGTTTAAATCGCCGTTTTTCCTTCACATATTATTCTTTGATAATAATGATACTACTTTTATCATATTTCGATTTTCTATCGGCGCTGTCTTCCATTTCTAATGGTGGTCTCGATGCCGATGTATTCGGTTTGAGATTACAGGCGGACAAGACTGAATCACCGATCACCGCATCTCCAAGAAGTGAATCACCTGTAGATGCAGATGAGAAAGTGATTTTCCATTCATCCGTGAAATATGGCGATTACCTAAATATCGCCCAACACTAGCGAAGTGTTCAACTTTCATCCATGATGGAAATACTTTTTTAGAAAAATTACAACTTTCAATCTTTAGAACTGAATATCATTTTAATAAATGCATGAGAATTAGTATTGATGCTGCAAATGAAGATCATATATAGAGTATATGGCAAACGTATGCGTAATTTGCCTGTAGATGATATCATTTTCAAGTAAGTAAAAAATAGAATTGCGGCCTGAGGTGAAGGAAGAAATTTTGTGTATAAGAGTGTTTGCAGTCAAGCGTAGGGAGAGAGGGAGAGCGAGAAAGAGAGAGAGAGAGAGAGAGAGAGGGGGCAAAGTCGAGACATGACAGGATGCGAGTGACGAACAGTTATTCTTGATATGGAATCGATGTGTATTTATGAAATAATGACCCTGTCTCTGTGTAAATATATTTAGGATATCATTAACTTGAAATCTAACTAATAGCAGATTTTATTCGGCTGAAATCAATTCCAAGCTTAAAATTATAATCAATCTCGTGAATACTAAACACGAAAACTTCCATATACTAGTTAATTTCCACATACACACTCACTCGAGATTAGGTGAATATCTAATATGGCCATTAAGATTTTATTACGATAAGGTAGAAAATAACCCATTTGCATCACTGATTCTACCCTATGATCTACAAGAAACGCTAACAACAGAACGACATAAAAAGTACGTTTAAATTGTGTTTGAAAAACTGATTTTACTTCAACACGAATATGAGTATACAACAATTTTCTACGAATAACGAGGAATATACTAAAAATGCGAAGATTATGATAATAATAATGATAAAGTCTTCATTAATTCCATAAAATAATGTTAGATGGTTCAATAAATTCAATAAACATAATATCATGTCAAATAGATATGGAAATTAATAGGCAACTTGTAATATTTATATTAGAATTTTATGTAGTCTGCTCTGACAAAAATAGTTATTGAAAACTTTTATAAATTAAAAATTGCTTTGTAGACCCTGTACGTGCTAAAATCGAGCCAAAACTTTGTTTGAACCATTATAATCCTACTTAAATTCGATCAAAATTGATTAATGATAATATGTATCTCTAGGAAATATACTGAGAAGTACCTTATTATGGCCTCTATAATTTGTGGAATAAATTAAATATTCAAATTAACCCAATTCACGTATCCACCCTACGCCCATTCGGCATTTCTCAACAATACAGAGAACTAATTACCTCGTAGGGAGTAATGTCACTCCGAATTATCTCTCATCTCAATTCTGACAATATTAAAGGAGGCTGATAAACTTTGGAATACTTGTATATAGTTAAATAAGAACTGAACTTAAACTTTGGAATGGATTGTTACGAATTTGAATATCTGGCTGTAATAAGTTTTCCAGATACTACGTTGTTAAGGAACTTCAATCTCGAGAAATTATCACCCAGAGCGGATTATGTATCAACTAAACTAATCTTATGCTTACTGTATTCAATAGTTCTCCGATTCGAAACATAGTTTGGAGTAATACTGGAAACGTATTGACGTTAAGATACTAAATTTCCATATAGATTTGCAAACTTTATAAACATACAATGAAGTTGGATCAATCATCATTATTTTATAATTGGGCGTGGTTAGTTCAAATATTTCAAAAATTGACTATAAACCAAAATGACGATAGACGTTTGCGAGGTCAATGTGATGTTTAATACACGAGCATAATTGATATGTACTTGGATTTTAAGGATATTTGATAGATAGGGAGTAACGAGGATGACTTCAGAATCAGACCTTTTATTATTTAACAAATTAATAAAATTTATAAACATCGACACGAAATATGACAAAGCATCTATGACCATTATCACTTAAGGCGTTTTCATAGATTACAACAATAAACCCGTGTACACATGTTTTGTACAAGCACACATTCTATAGATAAAATTCAACGATGCGATCTGCTTATTAAATAAGAAAGGGTTCAACAAACGTTCCATAAAGCTAGTAAGGCAACTAAATATCAACATCAGGAAAATAGTAAATACAGAGCATGGTCTCACCAAGTATAATTTAGTCTGCCTTTGATGAGTTACGTAACGTATTCAAAGCTAACAACCGTTGACCCGAAGTGAAAAACTTTTAATCAATGCGTTCTGCTCGTACTCACATATGGGGCAGAAACACACACTCTCACAAAAAAGCACGATCAATCGAATACGCATCGCTCAGAGAGGAATGGAGAGGTCGATGTTGGTTTCATCACTCAGACACAGAATCCCAAATAACAGTTTAAGACATATGCCAAGCGTTATGGACGCAATCGAACGCATTATAATTCTAAAATGAACCAGGATTTGATTCTAGTGTGGAGATCACAATTTGATGCACAACGCAGTAGCGTCAAAGATGGTAAAGTTTACAGGAGGACTATGTTCAGCAATGGATGCAGATGGCTGTGTGATGATGATCATGATGGTCTCACAAGGGATATCAAAGTCTCATTCGGCATCATACAGGAAGATAGCCTCAGTCCATGCCATTTCAACATAACAATAGATCATATAATTCTATGTTATGCAGCACCTCTCATACAAATTGAACATCACGGCTCAAAGCCTGAACATGCAAATTTCGAGGGGAATCCTGATAATATCCAAAGATCCGATACGTTGCAAATGTATAGTAAATGAGGGCATTATAGATATTATTATTATTATTGTTATTATTATTATTATTATTATTATTATTATTATTTTCCTTTTTGTGTCACCGGATTTACACCCGGCGTGTTTCAACGACAGTTATTATTATTATAATTATTATTATTATTATTATTATTATTATTATTATTATTATTATTATTATTATTATTCTCCTTCTTCTCACGTTTACACGGATTGAAAATATGAGGGCTCACGCATACCTTGTTGACTTATTTGATAATTTTCCTTACTATCCTACACGTTTCTAATATAGTTGAGTTTTGCATTTCTAGTATTATATGTTGTGGTAAGTTGTGTTTTTTAAATTCATTGAGTAACTCTCGTGGTATGAGGCCCGTTACTGAAATGACAACTGGGGTCATCTAAACTTTCTCCATCTTCCACATTGCCTTTATTTCTTCTGCTAGTTCGGTGTATTTCCTAATTTTTTCTGTATATGTTTTCTGTATTATTATTATTATTATTATATTTAGAAAAGGGCAGAGGGACAGGTCCCTATTGTGTCCATAAACAGATAATTATATAAGTAGCCTACTAGTAGGTAAAGAAAATAAAAATAACTACAATATATACAATATACCAAATAAACTATAGGTGCTCTAGCAGCGTATAATCAAGTCTGTTTTTAAACGAGTCAGTAGATGGTGCATGAACTGTGGATACATCAAGATTATTCCAGCTGTCGAATACCCTGTTTGGTAAGAAGTTCTGTCTTGATCTGACGGTAAAGTTCTCTTTGTTGGGTTTAAGGTTTAAAAAGGTGTCCTTTCAGGCGGTCATCTGAATTTAAGGTGAACATCATATCAAGATTACCAAAATTAAATTTTAGTATTTTAAAATTGGTAATGAGGTCTCCGCGGTGTCTGCGAAGTTCTCTGAAGTTAGGTTGGCCATGAAGAGTCTTTCTTTGTAGGAGGGTCTTCGCTGCCCCAGGGACAGTCGAGTGGCTCTTCTTTGAACATTTTCCAAAATATTTTTACCGCGAACTAGGTCTGGGTATCACGTTGGATCGGCGTACTCGAGAATTGGTCGGACATAGATAGTATACAGTTTGCAAACCGACTGACACGAAACACTCGAAAAGCACTCACAAATGAGATACAGTCTGGTATTCGCGCGCTTACAGACTGAAGTTATATGATCAGACCAAGTTAGGTTGCTATTTACGATAACTCAGAGGTCATTATAGGAAAACACATAATTTGAAGGTCGGCCGTCTACGAAGTACGGTAGTAGTGGGTTATTTTTACCAATTCGGAGCACTACACATTTTTCAGTGTTCAACGGAAGTACCCACTAGGAACACCATATGAAGATGGAGTTTAAGTCCGGCTGGAGGGTTTGTTGAATGGCGATTGGATTCGTATATATCTTTGTGTCGTCAGCGTAGAAAGATATTTTGTTAGTTACGTGATAAGGAGGATCGCTGGTGTAAACCGTAAAAAGCAGAGGACCAAGAACAGAACACTGTGGTATTCCACCTTCCACCAGTCTATCCCTTGGGAAGTCTTCGCCAACTCTTACTTTGGAATATCTGTCTGTTAGGAAGTCGTCAATCCAGCTAAATAAAGAGCCGCGAATGCCTAAGTGTTTCAGCTTGTGTAGAAGTCTGCGCCTGGGAAGACGATCAAAGGCTTTGGAGAAGTCCAGATAGACGATATCAATTGGCTGCCGATTCTTAAAAGATGATGTCCAGTCATTAACACAGTGTAGCAAGTTGGTTAGGGCGGAACAGCCGGCGTGAAATCCGTGTTGTTGCGTTGGAATCACATTTTCCAGGAGAAGAAATTTGGTCATCTCCTCTGAAATAATGGCTTCCATGACTTTACTGACTACTGGCAGCAGACTAATCGGGCGGTAGTTACTGGAATCAAGTGTGTTACATTCTTTGAACATGGGAGTGATAGATGCTAATTTCCAGCTAGGGGGTATGGAACTTTGAGTAAAGGAAGTCTGCATAATTAACCACAAGGGAGTTGCAAGCGAGTTTGCGCAGCTCTTTAGAAGTTTTGGAGTTAGACCATGTAAACCAGGTGATGCGTTCGTGCGAAGCTTCAGTAAGTGCTGTTTTATACGGTCTGGTGTAAATACAACATGTTCTAAAGATGCCTTGAGGCGAGGACAGTTAATTAATGGGAGATTGTCATTATTGTGTTCTTGAGTAAAAACATGTGAGAAAGCTAAAGAGAGCGTCTCAGAAGACTCTTTATAGAAGAGCATACAGTATGGTCGGGTTTTTGAAGTAGGGGAATTGAAACTTTTGATGATAGGGAAGATCGTACATATTTGAAAACCTTTTTAATGTTACCACTGTAAATGATGTTTTCTTCAAAATTTTGTCTTACAGTTTTGAGAGACAGTTGAAGGGTATTAAAAAATCTGCGGTGGTTTAGGAAGTCACTCAGAAGCTGTGTGCGCTGATATTTAGGCCAGAGGCGCCGTTTGTGCTTGATACTTTCTAGTGCTGCGTGGTTTATCCAGGTTTGAGGTTGTTTTTAAAAATCTCACGGACAGTAGTATGTGCAGAGATTATCCTGAGAGTAGTATCATGAAATACGTTCCACGTTAACGAGGGATCGGTTAAATTTGTGAAAATTAAGTCCCAATCAAGTCGGGACAGCTGTGAATCAGCTTCAGAAAAATCAGTAGTAGCATAAGTTGTGATTTTATTTTTGCCCGATAATGTCTGGATAAACTGAACGTGGGCAGTTATGACTGCATGGTCTGATTTGCCAACAGGAGATATTATTTCAAGAGATGAGATTAGATGTTCATCATTAGTGAATATGAGATCTAGAATAGAAGGTAGATTATTAATTCTGAATCTTGTGGGATCTGTAATAAGATCAGTGAGGTTCGAATTTGCAACAAAGTTTTTAAATAAGTTGTGTGAATTTACAATATCTGACAATGAGTTTATTGGCCAGGATATTTCTATACTGTTATGAAGCCTAATAATTATGTGTTGAAACATCGAGCAGCAGATGCATATCTGTCGAAGTAAACAAACAGTTCATGAAAGCAGCTAGAATATCGGAATACTTAAGGGACAACACATGGAAAAGCAAATATATGAGCACATAAAGTTAAATCCGTATCTATAAGATTTGCTTCACGCTTATATTGACCTATGCAGCGAAAACTAGAGTAGAAACAACAGAACCAAAGAGAAATATAAGAACAACGGAGTTGAAAATATTATGAACAATAAAGAGGGCCACACTTTACGGTAGAATATGGGAGACCGGATATTTTCAGATGGGTAAGAACAAGGTGCCGTCGATGAAGAGACCATATAGAACGAATGGATGAAAATTGGATTGCTAAGTGGACAAAGAATAAAAAACCGGATCTCAGCCGTCCAGTTGGTAAGTTTCAAGAACGGTCGTACGACAGCTGAACATCATCGTCACAAGGGGGCAAATAACAGAATTGATAGGACCTCGTTCTTCTACAATATGAAGAGGAAGACGCGGAGATAATATAATTGACAGGTGACATTCTATTATTCTGCCATTGACAAATCTTCCAATGCAGAAGCTGTTGATTTTAAAAGTTTAGAACCCACTTAACAATAGTGTGTTGATATGACATGTGTATTATATGTGCCTCTATACTGGTCAGTTGTATGTGGTACTGGTGATGTGCCTTCACCCTGCAAGTATCAGTAATCTACAATAAGTTCATGAAGTATCGCATATATTTATTCAACAGGTCAATTTTTGTATATCAAACTACACTTGTTGAAGGAGATAATTCACCTACTCATCTATCTCATTAGAGTTAGTTACTACGCCTTTGAACTTTCAGATGGAAAGGGGTAGCATGTTTAAGGAGGTTTCAACTTTCCCATTTCGAGATTCTTATTATTGGACATTGATAAATAAAAAGAAACAATTTCAATTGTATAATATGTACAGACATGATTAAATACATCATCAATGTTGGTTGCTTCATTGTTGTATAATTTCAACAACAAAAAATAATTCATTGGATTCATATCGAGTGGCTTGATAGATAGCTCTATGTCCCAGTCCAAGTCCCAGTTAACGTCTCTTAAAATATGATCCACTTATTTTGTCAGCCCAAACATTCACTTAAATATGATAGTGATTGTCATATTTCCCCCTTTCACTGCGGATTATGTCTACTCCAATACCGACAATTTTTCTTGTTCACTGTTCCATGTACGGTAAACTTCCTGTCTCATTAGAGAAAAGTTTTTGCGAAACCTCAAATACTCTGAATCCATTTACCATCATTGTAATCGGCGATCGAACCATCATCATTCAGCTCCAGCACCAGTTAAATTGTGCATGGATGGGATATTCATTTCTTTATTCAAAATTCTTGAGACAAACGTAAAGTATCATATCGTTTATTAAATGTATCCAACTTTTTCTATTTTCAATTGATACTTACAAAGAAACATTCGTCCAAATAATTATCAATTTATTCACTGAAATTTATTTAGATAAACTTTTTATATATACATAGTTATTTTCCAACTAATTTTAAGCTGATCAAAAAATAAACGCTTTTAAAGATTAAAACTAACTTTTCCGCATCTGAGGCCCTGAACAATATTCTATCATAAAATTGTTACTTGTATACACTTCGGTGGATGTATCGTGCTGACAAACCGAAATTTCTCCAAAAATAACCAAAAATTTAGTATATCTAGCTTTATAGGACCCGCTGTACTCGCTCTAGTCAACTGAAAATCAATAGGGTACATCTCTGAGACACTCTCTGGAGGCTGTATCGTGCTAACAAACTGAAAATTCTCCAAAAATGAGAAAAATTTGGTACTCCAAGTACCACAGCACCCGTTTTACTGGCTTTAGTGAGCTCAATATCAATAGGGTTCATCTTTAAGACGCTCTGAATAATATCCAATCATAAAATTCATCACTTGTATATACTCCGGAGGCTGTATCGTGCTAACAAACTGAAACTTCTCCAAAAATGACAAAAATATCGTACTTAAAGTACTGTAGCACCGGTTGTATTGGCTATGGTGAGCTGAAAATCAATAGGGTTCATCAGTGAGTGGCCCTGAATAATATTCAATCTTAAAATTGGTAACTTATTGCACTCCGGAGGCTGTATCGTGCTAACAAGACTTGCAAGGAAAAGTGGCCGACGACAACGACGACGACGACGACGACGACGACGACATACACACAGGATTTTTTTTCTAAAAACCGTTTTTTCGTGTTGTTGTTGATGGATAACGTGAAAATAACTCGAAAAAAAATTTCAAATTTCCAACTTTTTTGTGGGTAAACCAATACTTTTCTCGCATATTAGATAGGTTGGCGGAAAAGTAAAATCAAGAAAATATGTATAAGACTTGGTCCAATTTTTGGTATATGGTGTTGCAGTTCACAGATCTCTTCCACTCATATTCAACAAACTTTATTTTTCATTTAAGTATTTTTAGTTATTCAATATTTATTGGGCAGATATGGTTTGGAGTTCACTTGTATGTTGTTTATAAAGTGAAGAAATTAATAGATGCGTCATGGAAACATAAAACATTTATTTGTCACCTTAATATGTATTTATATTTGAACTATTAAAATATACATTAGTAAGTTGATTAAATTATATCGAAGAACTTTTTTTACCTTCAACGGTACGGCAATGTTTACATTGGTACTATCACTCTGGCCTCCTTATCAGAAATGCCTTATATTCGTGAGATATCCAGTCAACCTTCCTGACCTTGATTTTAATTGTACAGATGGTCAAGTCCTCTTTTTTGCTCATAAACGATTGGAACAGGTTTTGTTGGAGATACCTCGATATTGGTTTTGGTTGGTTATGAACTCGAAAACCACATGGTGATACTGTAGGTATTTATTACGTTGTTTTACGGCTCTGCGGTTTCGAAAAATATCAAACGAATCGATGATAATCTGGTGCAAGATTTCATGATAGTTCATGGATGTGAGCACTGATTCTTCAAACCCCACATGAGGTCACCCACCTTCTAAGGTAAGTCTTGATCTAGTATATATCTCCCCCCTCAAGAATGTTCCAATCGCTCTCACAAATCGTAATTTCTGTTCAGACCTGCTTTTTTCCATGTTATATTTTGTAACTGGCTTGCTTATATTGGCGTAATTCGCTGTCCCACTACCACCAAAATTAAGTATGATTAGCTCAATTAATTTAATCGTTGAGAACTACAATTTGAGCGACCTTCAGTGTCAATTGGTAGATAATGCTTGTCGTACCTGATGAATAGGGATCCGGATGCCTTAGTTAAATTTAATTTTATTTATAAGATTTACGTTTATACGATTAATCGAATACCTGTGATCCCGGAAGTATACTTCTGCGGAATATCTATTTCCAAACATTATAAATTCAATCACTTCCATTTTATCAGTTTTCTTGTTTGGCGACTGTTATTATACGATAAATTATTAAATATAGTTCCTTCTATACCAATTAATTAATTCATTTTATCTTTTGCAACTTGGAACTATTAGTACAAACAAGTATAATTAGAGGTGGTCTTGACCCGCCCAAAGCTACCGATACAGCATTAAACAATATTCTATCATAAAATTGTTACTTGTATACACTTCGGGGGATGAATCGTGCTAACAAACCGAAATTTCTCCAAAAATGACCCAAAATTTAGTATATCTGGATTTATAGGACCCGCTGTACTCTCTCTAGTCAACTGAAAATCAATTGGGTACATCTGTGAGACACCTTGAACAATATTCAATCATAAAATTGATCAATCATATTCTCTCTGGAGGCTGTATCGTGCTAACAAACTGAAAATTCTCCAAAAAAGGCAAAAATTTGGTACTTCAAGTACCATAGCACCCGTTGTACTGGCTTTAGTGAGCTGAATACCAATAGGGGTCATCTCTGAGACGCTCTGAATAATATCCAATCATAAAATTGGTCACTTGTATATAGTCCGGAGGCTGTATCTGCTAACAAACTGAAAATTCTCCAAAAATGACAAAAATATCGTACTTAAAGTACTGTAGCACCTGTTGTATTGTTCCTGGTAAGCTGAAAATCAATAGGGTTAATCAATAAAATGTCCTCAATAATATTCAATCATATAATTGGTGACTTGTTGAACTCCGGAGGCTGTATCGTGCTAACAAACTGAAATTTCTCAAAAAATGACAAAAGAACGTACTTCAAGTACCATATCACCCGTTGTACTGGCTCTGGTGAACTGAAAATCAATAGGGTTCATCTGTGATATGTCCTAAACAATATTCAATCATAAAATTGCTGACTTACTGCACTCCGGAGGCTGTATCGTGTAACAAGACATGTAAGGAAAAGTGGCCGACGACAACGACGACGACATACACACAGGATTTTTTTTCTAAAAACCGTTTTTCCGTGTTGTTGATGGAAAATAACTCAAAAAAACCTTTTTTTGGGGTAAACCAGTACTTTTCTCGCATATAGATAGGTTGGGCGGAAAAGTAATATACATGGTTTATTTAATATTCCTATTCGACTCATATCAGAATGTATTAAAAGGACTTTTAATCCATAAAATATTTGCTCAAAATCCCCAAAAGCCCTTTTTAACCAACTTAAAAATTGTTATTTAGTTGTTTAACTGATACAGCAAATCATGAAAGTCGGATTTGTGAACGCAGGTACCAGAAATATGCATAGAATCAATACATTGATGATCGGTAAATGCTTAGCGTTAAATCGAAATTTCTGCTCTGCAGAACTGAGGAATGTTAAGGCATCTATCTAAGTACATTACATTGTATCTTCTTCTTCCGTAGCGTGTTAAATTCATCTTTGGATATACGCCTCTCCTAATTGAGTGAGTAGTCTCCTATTTCACCAATTTCATTCGCCTCTCACAATATGTCACGCAAAACTCCGTTTCAATTTTTTCACTTTCTCTATTACGTTCGTCACTTTTATGGTTTATCTGATCCACTGGCTTCTTTCGTGTTCTCTCAAAGCTATTTCCATCATTGCTATTTCCATGACGCGTTGAGGTATTCGTAATTTAGCTATGTTCTTGTTTGTCATTGTCCAATTTTCATCTTAATAAAACATTACCGGAAGGATGCACATATCAACTACTTTTTTCTTTAGTGTATTGCTATATTTTTATTTTCAAGATGTTACATAGTTTCCCAAATGCTGCTGCCCATGATTGTTTTATTTGTCTCTGTATTTCGGCTATCTAGTTTTCTCTTCCCAGCACCATTCTCTATATATACTCTTCAACATTCTCTAATTGGTGGTTGTTAACTCGTATGTATCTTGTACAACCTTTGCTATATTGATATTCATTTTGAGACTTGTTTGGAGTGATACCTTATGAAGTTCGTAATCTCTCTAACATTTTGGTATTCCTAGGAAACACAATCTTCTTCGCTCCACCGATCATCGGTAATGTTGGTTTTATGGTAATTATAGAGGTTGTTGCTTTTGAATTTTGGAGGGCAATTTCGGCATCATTGAAGAATTTCAGAATGTTATCACAATCAACCAGCTGGTAATCAACCAGTTTCCTAGTTAGGCGAATTCCCAGGTAGCACATGACGTCTAAATAACGTCCAAAAGACGTCAAATATTCGTCCAACAGACGTCCATAATGACGTCCAATAGACGCAGTTATGTCACATCCATGAGACGTCACTTCTATGACGTCTTTTGGACGTCACTTCTATGGCTTTTTTTGGACGTCACTCATATGACGTCTTTTGTCTTTGGCGTCTTCTAGACGTTTTTTGGACGTCATTTCAAGGTCACTTCTATGACGTCTTTTGAACGTCACTTTTTATGCGTCTTTTGGACGTACATTTATAAGTCTTTTGGACGTCAGTTCTATGATGTCTTTTGAACGCCTCACTTTTCAACAGTAAGATGTTAGTTGCAAGAAAATAGGGGCAGCAACATGACGTTGAATACAGACGTGATAAATACGCTTCTATTTTCCCTGATACCATCTACATATACAAGTTGCATGTTCATTCGTATGTTGATCGACCTATATAATTTAGGTTTATATGTTCATAGGTTAAACTATACAGCAGAAATCAAAGTTTGTAATAAAAAACAAATTATTAGAAAAATATTTATTATAACATAAAACGATGATGCATGTCTGTCCAAGGCAGAATAATTGTCATGTTTATCTACATATATAAACACAAAAATAATTTAAAAATATTGATGTTCCCAGTATATATTATAATGAATTTAATATAAATGTATTATACAGAATCGACTGAATAATGTTAGCAGATATGGGGTGCTAAAATGTATTAACAAAACTTGAAACATAATATATATGGCATTTCTGTGTTAATTTGATATTGACGAATACAATGTTTTTTGCATTTCCTACCACCTTTTCAATTGCCATGATGAAGGTACCGTAGGTAGAGAAACTACTTCTATAGGCGGCGTTGCATTAGAAGCTGATATTGAGGGAATTTCTGATGGGGCTGAGATACCAGAAAGTTCCCTTGGCGATATTTGTTTCTTTTCTATAGCACCTAAAATTTTGTCATTTAAGTTGCATAGTGCTAAGTAACAATTTTAAAAAAATTAGATATAAAACAGCATTAAGTTATAATTGCTACCTCGCTTTAGCTTGTGAAAATTGGTATTAAATACATATTTTAGTTCACATTACAGTTTATATTGCTATTATATTTACCCGACATTTTTTTAATTTTAATGTGTGGTGGTCTAGAATATTTACTTTCCTCTTCTCTATCACTATCTTCAATAATTCTCCTAATTCTGTTTCTGGGTCCACTTAGTGTAGTTTCATTATCATCAGTATCATTAATATCACTGTTGACTTGAGCTGAAATACAAGAAAATATCTTAGTAGCCAAAATGGCCTAGACAAGTTCCACATGGCATTTAAAGAAAAACATGAAATTATGCCATCATGTATCATGTGGTTATTTTTGGTATTTACTAAACTAAAACTGCATGTATGTAGTTGTAGTATGAAACTTACCGGTCTGAAAAAATATTTTTCTGACTCCATATAATTTTCATTTCTCGCAGTCAACAGAGTGATCGTTTTCTAAAGAGCGCCGAAAGATTCTTCTATCTTTTAATGGCGGCCAATATACGTCCTTTTTCAAAGGTGTAAGCCGATTCTGACTGACCACTGCGACACTTTAATCGCCCGTTTCATCAAACAGAATACACAATACATTCTCTTTTTCAAAAAAATGTCTATCTAATACAAATTAAAATTTCTCCGCCTGGACTTCCACTTTCACTCACTTATTAACGTAATAACGTAACCACAAATACATAATCCACTGAGTTTTGTTAGAACTCGGCGGGCTGTGACAAGGACCGTCAAAACTAAGTGGACTAGTAGAGTTAACGACATTTTACTGCATCTAAAGTTCTAAACTCAATTGGGCTACTGATTTGAGACGGTCAATGGAACTGTTTTCGGTTTTCAAATGGCTTCTTATTGTATTTGTATGCGCAGTTTCGAAAAGCGCCGTTGCCAAGCCCCCATTGCCCACACGACATGAATATCTTTTATAATTTTAATATAGATCTACTGAAACATAATTAAATTTATTTCTGTAATTCTTTAAGTACGAATATACCTAAATTAAATTCCAAGGATTATTAACAATGATTCAATGAAACTTAACTAATTAGTATATTTTATTTTGCCTATTTGATGATGGTTATAGACAGAAATATAGAAATCTATTTGCATGTGACAACATTGTAGTGTTGAACAGACTCGGACCAATCATACAAAGCGAACGCACGTGGGACAATTTAAAAACAAAAGAAGTATTAGAATGATTCTAATCTCTATTTATAGTAGCAATTTTACGTTTTATTTTTGTATAAACTGTTTAATTAAGTACAAATTCAAAAGTTAAATAAACATTGGTAAATCAAGTTCAATTTTTTGCTGTCGTAACTGCTAATAATCTAAAATACATAAGCTTAATAGAGATACAATATTATTATGTAGGCAATAAGTATATTTTTGTATTCTCTCATTATTTCAAGAAGTAATGAAATAAACACACCTGTTTTAATATTATTTTAAATTTTACGTCCTTAGAAAGACGTCGAAAAGACGTCATTATCATAGCCAACCAGTTGACGTCAATTAAAATGACATCATATAGACGTCGTCATCATAGACGTCCAGTCGACGTCCATTAAAATGACGTCTTATGGACGTCACTTTTTGGTCGCATGAGGTATGGGACCAAAAATGACCAATAATTGACGTCTTCATGACGTCAGTTACGTCATCTTGGCTACCTGGGATTATTATTATCTTTGCTAATAATTTCTACATATGTGAGAGAAATGTGACACTGTATATTATAGTATAATGAAAGACTCAAATATATCGTTTGAAATATATTGCTTAGGTGTTTTCAATCACCTTTTGCCTCAGAGGTTTCTTTACAAGTTATGTGACGTCACGACAATGCACACTCACACGCGCGCGGTACTGATGCCGTCCCTCCCGGGATGCAACCCTCAAAGAGCCTTACATCGTGGGAAGAACCTTCCATCCACCCCCCCATCTCATCCGATGGGTCCTCAATCGTCGTTTGCATTTCTCGCGTTGCAGCTCTTCCCTGGCCGAATGGCTGTTGGCTAGGGTCGCGCTGTCTTCTTTTCGCCGTGTAACATCAGTGTGGCTACATCTTCGGCGGTCTTCACGCTTTGTGTCTTCTGTTGTGTGTGCTTTTCGCTGTGTCTATAAGGGGCAAATCCTTAGCCGACTTATTACGACTAAAGACGACCTTTTAGAGTGGACCCACTTGTTTTTGATGACCTAGTTGAAACCTCGGCTCATATTTTTATGGATGTGCCGAGCCTTCTCGTAGGCGGGTCTTCACGAGATTCTCAATGGTGACTTTAGGATATTAGCTGGGCTAATAGCCTTGTCACTTGATCGAGAATCTCTTGTTTCTTCGAGGGTTCCTTTGTCGTCGTCTTCTTGGTTGTCGCTTGGGCGTAGCTTGAAATGTTAACCTAGCAGTCAACATTTCGAATATTGATTTAAATAAATAATTTTGCAACGAATGTTAAATTCATTGGTGGAATGGACCACACGTCTTCCTAGTCTATATTTTAAATTCAACTGATTGAGTGTTGGTGGAATTTACGTTAAGGTTATCTCGTCCAAAAAAATCCTTAATAGGGATTCGGAATGAGGCACTTGACGATACATTTGTCGAGAGAATGGTAGATGCAGAAATTCCGATAAAAGTTTGAAAATATAGTCTGATCTAATATAAAACTTGTTCTTTAGAACAAATTCGCTGGGATTACTGGTATGTTTCACGTTTTTTCATGTTTAAAATTTACTAGAACTGATAAAGGTTTTTGTCCAGTGCGAATCTTTAAGCTAGTTTGTATAATTGTAAAAAAAATATAAGTAAAGTTTTATGTATTTATCTGGACAGATATCTAAATATGGCGTATATTGAAAAGTCTTTTTGTAACACACTTGGTGTTATTATAGCGGAAACTCCTTTTGTGAGTAAATACTACCAAAATTCCTGACTTAAGAAGTGTGCTATTGTATTAACACTAAATATTATGGTATTACAAGTAATGGTTGTACTGTAAGAGCTTATCGAGGACTCAGCTGTTCATCTGTATAGAGTACAGACAATTATATAACTCAAGAAGATTTTCCGGAATACAGCCTTTGAATATCAACTTTTAAGTTAAGTAATTTTATTTCGTATGGCTTCACGAACATCATTTTATCTGTTCGTTTAATGTCAAAATTTCTTTTTTCACACATACTGACATCTACTAACCACTTTTTATACAATTTTATAACTCGTTTATTTTACATTCATCATATTTATACATATTTTGATTCAGTTGTTTTATTTATTATAAGGTATACTTAAAAAATTGCCTTCAGCACATTTTTTTGTGAACATTTACTAAAACTAGCAGAGAAGAGCAGTTAAGAGTTGGCTGATATATGTGGTTGATTTTTTCTAATTTTGTTTAGGAACAAAATTAGTAGCGCCCTTAATTAAATTTCATTTAGCTTTATCTTATTTTCTTCTCTTCCTTTTCTTTCTTTAGTTTAACTAACTTCTTTCAGAGAACAGAGCCCTGAGAACTGGCTTTGTTATTTCCAATCACATTATCAGTTTGAAAAGAACCTACTCTCTTTTTATTTATTCCTTTCTTTTATATATTTTTTACCCTGAGAGTACAGTTTGTGTTTGACTCCTGGCTTCGTTCCTGCTGGAGGTGTTGGTTTCTTCGTCGTCCTGTTGTTTGTCGCTTGTATTGTAGTTCGTCGGATGTTCTCCCTGGTAGTTTGCGCAGGTGGCTGGCTTGTCCCTCGGTCTTGTGCATTCATTGGATCGGTGTGATCCTCCGCATTCAACGCATTTGGTGTTGACTCTGCATGTCGTGTTGTGGTGATTAAAACGGCAAGTGTTCCTCGTGTTAAGTCCTCAGTCCATTATACCATTATCGATGAGAAAACACTTACCCTTAATCGGTGGGAATAAATAATACGATAGTTTATAAAAAATCTCTGGGATAATATATTGAATATTATTTCTAACAAAGTTACTGACCACCGATAACTTATACAAAATGCATTAATAATAATAATAAGAATAATAATATATTTTATTGTTCCTTTGTATACATATAATACATGAACAAGAGAGCCAGCTGGTACTACATAAGATATTCTACAATAAGCAATTCTGAGTTTGAGCATATAGGTACTGAACGATTGCTCTGTAATTTTGTATAAACATACCCACGTACTCATATATATGTACAACACATACGTATACAAATCATTTTTGGTTCATTATTCATTTATTATGAATGATCTGATTTTCATTGCCTCGTTCATAAATCGATATAATTCCTTCAGTTGCTTTCTGTCTGTTGAGGTAAGTAGTGAGTCTAAGTCATCTGAATGGCCCCGAGGTTTAATAGCTCTTATGCTCTGATACATTGGACACACTAAAATTATATGCTCAAGCGTTTCTGGTAATAGTTTATCACAGATTGAACACATTAGGGTTGTATTTATTTTGTGAGACATATTACTTAAATATATAGACAGTACTTCGGAGTTAGCGGTTCGGAGTTGTGCGACGAGCCTTTTAATATGTAATGGAGAATCCCCCTGTAGATAATTGCTTGGTTCATTTCGATCTTGTAAAAGGTATTCATACGATGTATGATGTGTACTGAGAAGTATTTTATTTGAATCCTCCTAAAAATTTTCCTGTAGGTATTGTGATAAAAGTTTATTGATATGGCTTGTGTTAAAACTATTTATATCTAACTATTTATATACAAAATGCATTACTAACATGACACTAGTTAGCAATGAACTCTCCTTTTCAATGCAAGGAATTCCTATTTACATTATTAAAAACTAAACATAAACAGTCGATGATCTCCGTCGACCTTACTATACTTAAATTATTTATATCGTTGAATCGCGTTTATTATTATATTTACAAACAGTCGTGATTCCGTTTAGAACAATAACCTTCCTACAACTTGTTAACGACCTTCAAGTTCACTAGCCGCTGACAATACATAAAATTAAACTATCTAAATCTAATAGTGACTTTTCGGATCGTCACAGTCTGTCCGTGGTGGAATCCATGGCAGTTGTAGCACTGTGTTGGTCCGTTTTCTCTCTTGAGTTCCTTCCATCTTATCCTCACTTGCTGGATGTGCTGGATTTTTCTTATCTTGGTCTTCTCTTCCACGTCTAGCTCTACTACGTAGATGGGCAGAGGTTTTCTTTCGCCGAATCTGGAATGGATTTGGCTTACTCTTTGACTACCTCCTTTTCGATCTCCTCCTTGAGTTCGTCGAGGTCCTCGCTGCTCGTCAGTCCCTTGATGACGATCTTTCCTTTCTTCTCGTCCCGTGGTATGTGAATGTACTATGCCACTTCTTTCCTCTCTTCGTTCAGGTACCTCGTCAGGTTCTTGTAGTCCTCCGGGCTATCGCAGGGGATCTTCACTCCGAGCCTCTCTCGGGTAGTGATGAACCTCGTTTTGATCCCTCTCTGTTGGATTGTTCTTCTTACGAAGCCCCAATGGTTGTTGCTCCGTAGGATGATTGGTGGTGGTCTTGTTGTCGTCTTCTTGTTTTGTTGGATGGCTTCGCCCATCATTTTTTCGCATTCTCTCTGCTTCATTGCGGCGGCATCCTTCCTCTGCTCCTTCTGGATTAGCTTTATGGACACCACTACCATGAAGTCTATCTCCTCGGCCTCGTTTTCTTGTGTTTAGGGGGGTTCTGTCATCGGTGTCTTTCTTGGGACACCTTCTGCTGGGCTTCCGCTTCTCTTTTCATTTTATATCTCCAGCAATGTTCCTTCCAGCTTGTTCATGGCGATACTTAGTCCGTCTATTTCTCCTTCCATCCAACGGATGGTTGTTTTCCGCTTCTGCGCTTCTCTTTTGGCTTCTGCGGCTTCGTTTTTGTATTTGTTGCCTCTACCCTTCAGCTAATTTGCAATTTATTGGAGCTACTCGCCTCCCTCCCTAATCGTTTTTGCGTATTCTTTGTATGTTTCATCTTCGCAATCGGTTTCATTATCGCCTTCGTATTGCTCTATTGGTGGATTCGGTGGTTCTGGTATCGTCGTTTCTATGTTCGTTGTATCTTGTTTGCTGGGTCTGCTGTTGCTTTTTTTCCATCTCTAAAAATTCAAAATATTAGTAAAATTATGATTTTAAAAATAAACTTTTTCAAAATTTTCATAAAACAGTGTTAAAAAACACTATTTGCGTTTATACGTTGTTTTTGGCTTTTTGGGTAAGTTTTTCGCCGGATCGATTGATTAAAAATTAACCCCGGTCCGATAGCTCTCCTCAAAACTCCGCTCGCTTGTATAGTCTATTTCTCTGCTTGTGCTCTCAAAGCTGACTCACTAAAAATACTCCTAAAACACTGGAAGCTCTTCAATGTCCATCATGGCCGACAGCTCTTTTGACTGGTCAGGAAAAGTTTCATTTAAAATTGAAGATTTTTAGTTTTTAAACCATCAAAAACAAAAAAATATTTTTAGGTGGTATATTAGGGTAATTACCTAATGACAATTTAGGACCGTATTAAAAAATTGTCAGTATCCCTATTGTGACTTAATTTGGGTCTCCTTATATTCACCAGTGTCTCCCTACTAAGTCATTATTCAAATGTACGTTCGTTTAATTCAAAACGATATTCCTTTTGTGGTTATAAAGAATGTTCGTGACAAGAAAAATGTTCCGAGTAAACAGAATTGTAGCATTTTAAACAGGAAATGAACTCATTGGTATGCAACAATAGAAAAACAATTATATTGAAAGGAAAAACTCAGATTTATCCATTCTATTACTGATGTAAAGAAATGAACGTTGTATACAATTCCAGTTCTGTTATTTATTCTAGAAAATCAAGTATATTCCTCTGTGATTACAAAAATAAAAATTTTACAACAAATGTGATTAAGATACGTCGTAATCATCTATTAATATTAGTTAACTTGAAGGCTAATGTAAATAATTTGTAATCTAGCAGCCGTACTAAATTGGAGAATTATTCAAACTGTTATGTCTTCTTGGTTCATCGTGTCGTACGGACGTATTTCTGATGTGGTTGGAAACGATAAATTGTTAACCAGGACCGAAGGGATTGAATCAACAAAGACAATCATCAAAACAACAAAATTTATTCAAACTTAATTATCAATTGTTGCTTCTAGATTTTTGTACTTTTCGGTGGTATACGATTTTGTCAACATTTATCTAATGTTTCTGTGAGTAATTCCTTGACAAATTTCCCTTGGTCGTCTTGTACGAGAGTCCTAAACGATAGCCCAGTTTTCGATGCCAATTGTGTCATGAGCGAATTATATCAGTCTAAACTTGATCAGTAAGGTAAATGGCCCAAATATCGGCCACGTCCCAATTATCGGACACTTTTTTGGTTTTTTATTAATAATAAGTTAAGTGTATATCTTTGAGACGAAAAATATATTCTTCCGAAAAATTGCACAAACAGTCGAGTAGTTACAACATTAGACAATAGGTTTGTTCTCACAGGAGTCACAAACCATCAGAAACAGTCAGGATTTTGCGCAATACATTTCTCCGTGTTCATACATAAGTTTCTGATTGTTTGAAAACAGCTGGACGATGTTCACACAGGTTCGACTGATGGTTTTTCAACTGTCCAACGTCCAGCTGTTTTCAAACAATCAGAAACTTATGTATGAACACGGAGAAATGGATTGCGCCGAATCCTGACTGTTTCTGATGGTTTTAAACTCGTGTGAGAACAAACATAAAGGCGTCATTTCGCTAGCAAAGTCGGTAAGACAATGCTATTCAGTAATCTTACATTTTTAATGTTTATTAAAAAAATATCTTTATGGGGTTAATTTTTCTAGTACAATATTGTACATCAACTATTCCACAATCGTGTTTTAAATGAAACTCACGGTTTCTAGTTAATTCCACAATATAATAAAAGTTATTGAAAATTCTGAAAAATTGACAATTGTCAACTGAAAATAACCGAAGTGTTGCATTATATTCCGGAGCGTGTTGAGCTTAGGAATCGTGAACACATAAATATCCCGCTTCTCGTTGATCCCTCGATGTGCGTTGAACTCGAGGCTAGACGCTAAGCGAACCTGTATATCGGACGAAGTCCTTAAGCGTGTTGAGCTTAGGGCGGACGCCAACTACCCTAGGTCAAGCCCTGCAACGTGTTGAGCGCAGGACCGAGGCCTTTCCGATTAGCCGAAATTCCGGAGCGCGTTGAGCCCGGGACGGAAGCAAACTCCCGACCTCCGAGATCACGTTGAACGCGGGATCTCGACCCTGACACACCCCTTTGGTTATAGGAACCTGACGTCTCAGTGAGGAAACTGGACAACTGAGAAGAATAATCCGACGACCACCCTTGAGGGATTACCAGCCTTCAGGACCAATAAATCTTGTGTATATATATTTATTGTACAGAATTGCAGGTTTTAAATTGTAAATAATTATTGTAGGTTGAATAAAGAGACATATCTAACCATCCAACCCCTTTTATGCTCTACGATACTAACGCACCCTCACAACTTTATGGTCAGCACCCCATTGATATGGAATAATTGCTTTGAGAACATTTAATCTCTTCTCACATTTAATTAAACATTTATTGATATGTCCATTCCATGTAAGTTTAGTATCCAGTGTAATAGCAAGACAGGTAAAATGATTGTGCACAGGTATACGTAGGTTACTTATCATTACACTGGATAGGATCGGTAAACGATGTCGAGTAGAGCATACCACAGCGGATTCATCCGAGGTAAAATATTCTTTAGTGCTATATATAATTTGTTTTATAGAATCAATATATTGATCATAAGAGTTTTTCATGGTATAAAAACAGAAATCGTCTGCATATTGTAAGATGTCGCAGTTAATGTCCATTCCATGAAGGTCCATGGTGTATAAATTAAACAAAAAAGGGTTAAGAACAGAGCCTTGAGGTAAGCCTTGATGAACCACTCTTGGGCTGATCAATCTATCGTTGCACCGGACGCATACTTGCCTATTAACAAATCAGTTCACCAAAACATATGCACACATAGTTGGAATGCCTAAGTGCGTTAGTTTATTGAAAAGTATATTTAGCATGACATTGTCAAAGCGCCCAAAATGTCAATAAATAGGGCAGATAGGTAACTATTGCTTGAGTGAGTCAACTGGATATCAGTTGTTAACTGCAAAAGACAGTCGATAGTTCCTTTTTTTCTCCGGAAACCAAACTGGGATATTGGAAACAAATTTCTGTTTTCACACCACCATTTTAGTCTAGTTTTCATGATACGTTTAAATGTTTTCAATAGACAAGACATGAGAGAGATAGGTCTGAAGACAGAGGGGTCGTTTACTTTGGGTATAGGAATAACCAGGCGTTGTTTGAGAGAATCACAATTATCCCCTTCAAGTAAAATGTTGTTATATATTTTGCAGAGATAGTGTTTGGCAATTACGGGGAGATTTGCTGACATAAGATAGTTTATCCCGTCAATACCGGGAGATGTATGATAGCAGTTAGCAAAAAGTGAGAATCAATGTGGTTGTTCGGAATTTTTATAGTTAGGTGTGCATAAGCAGGAGCAATTTCTGTTAAAAGTCGTTCTACCTTAGATTCATCTATAGCGGTATACTTTTTGCGACCCTGAATCTTATTTATTCTTCTCCAAATGTCTGAGAGTGGAGTTTGTCTGTCAAGAGTAGAGCAGTATCTTGCCCAGCTAGATTTGGCTTTTGAACGGAAAGTGCGTTTACAGATAGCTTGATGTCTCTTATACTCGTTAAAATTTGAAAGTTAGATTGGATTTGTATGCTTGAAGGCATCTTTCCTTAAAGTCGAAGCAGCAAGGCACTCGTCATCCCACCATTGTGGAGTTTTGACATGCTTGGTTGAGGGTCGGATTAACGTACAGGATTTGTTTGCGGCATTTGTTATCGATTCTAATAAAAATAAAATCATTACGTTAGTACTATGTAGAGTTGGTTCCGGTCGAAGAGCTTGTTCTATAGTAAATCTGAATTGATCCCAATTAGCATTAGACATCGACCACTTAGCTGATGATATTAACATCATATTTTGAATCTTGATTTCATTAATATAAATTCGGATGGGTAAGTGATCAGATCCATATGTATCTGGCAGGACGGTCCAGTCAAAAGATGAGCATAAGCTGGAAGATAGAATAGTAAGATCCACAACCAACTTGGCCTGACCGGGGGGAGTTACTCTCGTAGCAGATCCGTTATTGACGATAACTAAATGAGGAAAAGAATCTAGAGCTTCTACTAATGTATTGCCTTCCGGAAACTCGATACTGACCCCCATAAGCCATGATGTGCATTAAAATCACCAGTGACAATACAGTCATAGTTAATTTGCGAAAAAAAATTAACGTAATCTTGCGCTGTTATTTTAACTTTTGCCGGTCGGTACACACTTAATATCGAATACTTTCTCTGATCAATGCTAATATTTATAGCACAAACTTCCAAGTTTGGATTAAAATTATGAACAAATGAAATAGGTTCCTAATTATTATTATTCGATAAAAGGATGGTAACACCACCATATCCCCTACTTTTGCTTCTGCTCACTACACTAAAGTTATTGAAACAAACAGTATCTGAAAGTTTGCAACAGGTTTCCGTTATAACTGCTATATCAAAATGTTCTTCCAATAGAAATTGATGTAAAGAATATTTGTTAGCGTTTAGTGATCGAATACTCCACTGAATAATTTTATTGCTTCTAGAAGTCATTTTAATTATGCAAAAATGTTATTAACAATTTCTTTAACTTTATTTTCAAATTCGATTTCATTAACTTTAAGGTTAGTAGCTGGATTTGGGGAAGATTTAGCAAAATTTTTAAAGCTTTCTTTTATTAAGGATTTTAATGTAGCACTGAGAGGGTTATGAATTTGTTGAACTCATTTGCAGGTTCACATTGTCCAAACTGAAATACTGGACCCGCAGAAAAAGTGGTCTGGAACTCTCTACGAATAGGAGGAAAATTAGACGTAGTCTCATCATTTCTCCTCATGTTTGGAGGACCGATAATCGGGGCTGAATAGAGTTTTTCAGTAATGCTTCTTTTATGAGGCGTACCGGAATTAGGTTGATAGGGTTAGGCAACTTTCAATGAAGGGAATTCTGTGTCGGCGTTTATTAACGGTGCAAATTTTTTTTAACGGGACTGGAGTAACATGGATTTTCGAGTACTTTCCCAGCTTCCTTAAAAGAAATATTTAAGTTTGCCATAGCTTCTTTCGTTTTTTTTTGTTTTATATAATCAGGACATTCCTTAAAATCTGACTCATGGTTGTTATTTTTACAATAAATGCAAAATTTCGTACATTTATCCGGACAATAATTTTTTTCCTCATTTCCGCATTTTTTACAACGTTTTTTCGATTTGTACTGGGTAGCTGAATGACCATAACGTAGGCATTGAAAACATTGCATAATTGGATTTACAAAAACCTCAACAGGGCACCTAACTTTATTGATATAAATAAATTGAGGAATTAATTTTCCCGCGAAACTATTTGTCGTGGAACTCTCTCCGATATATCGTTTTTCTGGATCACTCGAGTCATTCTTTTGACTCTTTTAACAGTAATATCAGATTTTATAACGTTTAATAGGGTATTTTCCACTTAATGTAGTATCTACGCCGCGAACAAGTCCCCGTTTTTCTGTCAAATAATTTGGTATACAGTCAATTCGGTTGTTTTCTTTAAAAAAAGGTTCATTTACTAATTTATTTGCTACAAGACCCGAATCATCTTCGATCTTAATACTGTAATGTTTTTCTTATTTATTTAAAACGTAAACGGGTGGGATAAATTTCAAACACTCGGTATGGCTACTTACTAATCTATTCAAACACTAACTCACTAACACTTAATTTATATATACTTAACTAACCACTTAAATTTAATTAATATGCACACAAACTTGATTATTGATTAGCACTTTACTGTTCGGTGTATCTTTGTTTATTTCTAGAGATCACTTTATCAACTAACTAACTCTTCCTGATCAGTCCCCTTATATATTAAAGCCATTTTTACTAGTAAATTCCGGACTGCGGCTTACATAAAAACAATGGATTCTGGCCTTTTCTAGATAACTCTGGTCACAAAAACAATGTTTACATAAGATAGTCGTAGAGTCGTAAACAGTGCGTATCCGCCATAATTTTAACTTTTATACCTGGCTTAGACAGAGTCGGTTTTAGGGACTATACCAGTGTGCTGTTTCGGTTCCTACCAATACTAACAATTTCAATAATATTTCCATCATAGTTCGAAAGGGCAAATAATTTTTCTCCAAGCTTCATAGGATGTAAAGGGCCTATATTTAAGTCAATATGTTGAACAAAAATAGAATAAGGTCCGCTGTCATTAGAATTAAATCTATTAGAAGTATTAGATGTATTACTCGTTTGACTTCTATATTGGAAAGAATTCGAGTGCGAGTTTTTATTAGCCTCGTTAATGACATTATCGGAATTTTTGGAATTATTAACAACAGAATTATCGCATTTCAAAACATGAGATTCTTCCATACTCATCTCTTCTGAAAATACGACATCTTCAACGTAAATACTATTTGAAATTTCATTACCTGTTGATACGGCTAATGGCGGGTCCTTACCGATAGGCCTATACTTACCGGCCATCCGCAAGCCAGTGCCGCGGCAATTGTTTAACCAAAAAAGTAAAGTAAAAATTTATACTCACAGTATGATTGAATTAATATTAACCTACAAACCACAAATGCGCGTATTAAATATAAAAGGCAAAGACAGTTTGTTTTGCCAAAAACAATCACACACGTCCGTACTCTACAATAGTTCGAATTGGAATGAACTTGGCAGTTTTACAATACCCATTAACAGTTCTATAGGAAATCCATTATGTCATTATTTGTTAAATGAGCCGATGTTCCCGACATTGCTTCGGAATAACGATTAGATTCATTCACAATTGAAGACACTAAAGAATCGTCAAAGAATAACTTGAATGTTTCCAAAGGAGACAAAATACAAATAGGTATTTCAAAAGATTCTTCAGGTATTTCTACTGGAAATTCAAATATTTCGTCAGTCTAGTCAAATAGTGTGGATCTATTTAGTTTTGATTTTGTTTTGACTGTTCCAGGCCTCTTAGGGTTGGTTAAGTTTACAGGTTCGTTACTTTCTCCTATATTATCAGGCTCCTGATTCCTTACCGTTTTATGATCACGTTTCTCAAATTCTTCCTCCGTTGCAGTCAGACCTACAATATACTCTTCATGTTCTCGCTCTGTTATATTTTGGCTATCACCATCTTCATATTCCTCCTCGTTTGCAATTTGGCTGCCACTAACCTCATATTCTTCCTCAATTGCATTCCAACTCTCAGTATATTCTGCACATTATTCTTTTATTAATACTCTATTACTGCTAATTTCAAGATCAAGATTGTCTTGGTCACTATTACTTAAAGTAACAAATATGATGTTCTCTTTATCGCCATCATCATAACTACAGTTTAGTAGTTGGTGGTGACGGTAACATTACTTGTTCATCATCACTTTCTGCATCTGAATCTATGTAATTATTGGGTATCAAAACATTATAATTCGTTTCTAGTGCAAGTTGAACAATATATTTGCTTCTGTTTGAAATTTCTGGAATAAACCAAAACAATTTCGTCTTTTTTTGGGCGAATTGCCTTTTGAAAAGAACTTAATGTGTAAAATTAATATAACTATAAACATAACTAAAAACTGAAATTATTAGCATAATAAATAACCAATTACAATAAATTAGACAATTCATACGAGAGCTGGCTCTGCGTCCACAAAATTGTGAAATTAACTGATCTTGGCAATGTGAAGTTGAATACACACATGAAAAGTTTCATTAAGGGCCCCCTAAACGTAACAACAAATTTGTTCAATTTGTTTGTACATACAAATAACACAACAACATGTTTTAAAACTACACAGTCATACTAGTCATATAAAACATGTTTAATTAAACATATCCGTACAAACATAATTTAACCCTAGATTATGCATGTAGTTTGAATGTTATGTTTGCGCAAAGATGTCAAGCGAAGGGAAAAATAACTCCAACTTGTTTGTACCAACATCAATACAATCGATTTGTTTGCGTTACCCTTACAGCATCTTGATAATAATGTATGCGCAAACGTGTTTACGTATAGCTGAGCACCCGTGTAGTTAAACAATTTGTTTGTACACACTAATAATTCAAACCCAAGAAGTAGAATCTGCAGAGTTTGATATTTTGTTGGAACGACAGTTCGAATAAACAAGTCCGTACATGTAGTGGTACGATTTTAGTGATTTGGTGGTTGACAAAATGAGTGACATACGAAATTATTCCAAACAATTTATAACCGAATTTATTGAATTATATAGAGAGTTGTCGTGTCTCTGGAAAGTTAAAAGTGAAGAGTACAGCAATAAACATATAAGATATAGTGCTTATGAAAAGATGATTGATAAATTAAAAGAATTAGAGATAGATGCCGACAAAGATATGGTGGTAAAAAAAATTATTCCTTAAGAACAGCGTTCAGAAGGGAATTGAAAAAGCTAAAATAATCAAAAATGTCTGGTACTGGAACAGACGATGTGTATGATCCACATTTGTGGTATTTCAAATCATTACTCTTCACTGTACATCAGGAAATGCCTAGAGATGGTAAAGATAATATGGACTTTTTTGAGGAAGACACAGAACCTCCAAATGATGATGAGAACATTAGGAGTCAGATAAGATGAAATATGTAAGCATTATATTGTACAGGGTGATTGGTTATAAATTGACCACTCTTTTAACTCTTTTATTACTAAAGGTACAAAAAAAACTTTTAGATAAAAGTTAAAATATGTGAGATTGGGTTAAGAATACAAAACATTATATAGTACAGGGCGATTGGTTATAAATTGACCACCCCTTTAACTCTTTTATTACTAAAGATTCAAAAAAAAGTTTTAAATAAAAGTTGTGGGAATATACTTGAATTTTTGTGAGACAATAAAAAAACCAGTGGCGTGCGTAAGTCACGTGATATAGGTAGTAATTTATTTTCTCAAATGGGACACGCTGTAAATTTTCACATTTTTTAAATCCTCTCGACAAGATGATTTCAACGATGTACTACATACTTGATGTCTGTATGTATAGTAAAGGATCTACACTATCTACAGCCATCTGAAAATCAAATTTTTTTGAGTGTAGGCGGCTGTAGTAGCCAAACGGTTGAAAATCGAGAAAAATCGCTTACATATCCCTATCTTCTATTCTATGACATAGAAAAATATTTGATACAGAGTGACCAAAAATCAGACGGGATTTTTAATCAGCTTGTATCAAATGTTTTTTTATATCACAGAAAAGAACTTGAAAAGTTAGGATAGGGATAAGTGAGCCGTTGTTCTCGATTTTCAACCGTGTGGCTACTACAGCCTTCTAAACTCAAAAAAATGTAATTTTCACTTGGATTTAGATCCTTTACTATACATAACAGACATCAAGTATCGTTGAATTCAGCTCGTCGAGAGGATTAAAAAAAATGTAAATATTTACAGGTTGTCCCATTTGAATCAAATGAATTACTACTTGCATTACGTGACTTTGCCATGCCACTGGTTTTTTTATAACCAATCACCCTCTACTTATGACAAAGATATAATTATTTATTATTTCA
The DNA here is from genome assembly GCA_963921935.1 of Galeruca laticollis. Taxonomy (NCBI): domain Eukaryota; kingdom Metazoa; phylum Arthropoda; class Insecta; order Coleoptera; family Chrysomelidae; genus Galeruca; species Galeruca laticollis. The sequence goes on along the minus strand of OY998178.1, from coordinate 177,659,743 downwards.
TACATTCATCCTATCATCCTATCTTGCCATAATACTGTTCCGTCGTTGTTGAAATAATTTTTGAAATGTTCTCGTACCTCTTTAGCTTCTCTTCCATATTATGATTTAATTGTAATGGTAAAAATGATTCTCCAGAATTTCGCTAATCACCTTGGATTATAGTTCCATTTTCAGTATCTTCAATGTCCAAACTATGAGGTGGAGTGTACGTTTGTCTTGCATTTCGATGTAAAAAATTATGCAAAACGCAAGCTGCTAAAACGATATCTTCCACAATGGCAGGTTTAGTATTTATTGCTGTATGGAAAATTCTAAATCTTGCAGCTAATATTCCAAATGAATTTTCTATTATTCTCCTCACACGGCTCAGACGATAATAAAAATACGTTCTGCCCTACTCAAATTGTTTGTAGAAAACGGTTTCAATATGTTTTTTGACAGGGCAAACGCATCATCTGCCACGAAGACATACGGAATAGGAGTTTCATTCCTGCATCCAAGTAATGGCTGGTTCGTTGGAAAATTGAGTGCTCCTGATTGTAATTTTCTGTAAAATGTCATGTTTTCCATAACACCACCATCTGATACCCTTCCGTTTGTTCTTACATGTACCATAATATTTTCATAATTAGCATTGGCTATTGCCAGCATAACAATACCCTTTATAATTAAAGTAATAACTCCCAGAACCTGCTGGCGGAACAATTTGTATGTGTTTTCCGTCTAATGCTCCGCATCAATTAGGAAAGTTCCAGGATTGTTGAAAATCTCTTGCAATTGTAATCCAGTCTTGTTGACATTTAGGGAACTGAAACAAATTTAACTTTTAGGATGTTGTCCCAGAAACACAAACACCACAAGCACCAGCTATTAAAAAACGAAAAATAGAATCAAAGAAACAAAATTCGATTTTACAGAAGGCTTATGAAGTTATAAACCAACCTGATGACGAGTATATCGCCTTTGGAAACAACATTGCTCATCAGTTAAGATCTATGGCTAAAAACCAGCAAACATTGGCAAAAAAAATAATAAACCAACCATTGTTTTTTGGAGAACTGAGCTTATTCAAAATCCGAATGGGATTTTATTTGGAGGCAGTTCACGTAATAATTATAGTACAAGAGCATCCTCTTCAAATACACCTAAGCTAAGCGAAGACGATACCCACTTATGGGCTTTATAAATATTTTTTTTGGGTTTGCTGTAAACGTTAATCTTAATTCTACATCCTAGTTCATTTTCTTATTTTTTGTTATAAATAGGTACAACTAATAAAGTATTTTTGAATTTGACCTGTAAATATTTATTTTTCAGTGACTGGTAAATTGCTCGACATGTTTCCGGAATAATTGTTCTTAACGACTGTGGTGATGTTGCGCAACTAAATTTCAAATCTTCATAAGATCTTCCTGTTGCAAGAAAACGTAACTAGCTGGTAATCGTTCCTCGATAGTAATTGCTTCCCTCATTACTGTATTTTGTTTTTTAATTAGTGGTTAATACAGTATCATTGAAAAGTAAGATTCAGCGATTTACTTCAAGGTTCATGGGATACACTCAACATGATGCACATGAGTTTCTTCGTTACCTATTAGCAGGACGAAGATGTCAACAAGGTATATGGAAAACCAAAGCCCATATTAACAGAAATTGATGACAAATTTAGTGATATCGAGAAAGCACAAGAATTTTGGTTAATATATGCGAGAATGGACAACTCCAAGATTATGGATAACTTTGTCGGTCAATTAAAATCAACAATCAAGTGCACACACTGTGGTCACTGTTCAGTTACCTACGATCCTTTTTGGGATTTATCTCTCCCGATACCATAAAGAACAGGTCAATTACGACTTTCACAATGTTTAGATTCGTTTACAAGAAAAGAAACACTCGACGGTGATGAGAAACCAGCTTGTTCGAAATGTAAGGAACGAAGACGATGCATTAAATCATTCTCAATTCATAAATTTCCGAAAATACTGGTTATTCACCTGAAGCGCTTTTCGCAAACAGAAAGTTTTAGTGGAAAACTTAATGATTCAATAGATTTTCCAATAGAAGGGCTTGATATGAACCATTACGCGGCTGATTATGTGGCACCTTGTATGTACAACCTCTACGCGGCTGATTGTGTGGCACCTTGTATGTACAACCTCTACGCTATATCTAATCACTGTGGAACCACTTATAATGGTCACTACACAGCATTTTGCCGACATCCCTACACGGGACAGTGGCACGAATATAACGATTCAAGAGTGCTATTAATATCGTGGAAATCTTTAGTCAGTGGAGAAGCATATGTTCTCTTCTATGAACAAGATGACACAAAATCCTACCTTTAAGTTTAATATTTTTTTTTTATTTTATTAGTTTTTAAATTGTATATTTTCATTGTGAAACAATGTCTTATTTGTTTTTTTTTCCGCAAAATTTATTTATATATTCACATATACATTGTATCAGTTTAAATATACATAAAATTGTTAAATATAAAAAAAATAGTGGCCAGAATAAATCTAAATTGATCATCATCCATACGTAGATAATTTTTTAAATGGGACTTTTCGGAAACCCTTAATTCGGCTAACAAATTCAAATGCGAAAATTGACTCCTTTTCTTGTACCAATCTTTTGACCACAACCGTTTTCTTTTTTTAGTTAGCTCGTCCACAATTATAATGGCCGCACATTTTTTTTTATAAGATTATAAGAGAGAACATGTTTTCACGTTTGCACGTCTAGACACTCAACTTACTACTGATAATGTTTTCTGTTTGAATCCAAAAATGTGTACAAATTGTTACCCTACACTATCATACATATCAGTACAAATATTTCACTCAATCTTGTCAGCACATACGTTTAAAAATCTTAATTAAGTGTGTCAAGTAGTCATCCCTACACGTTCAAACTTCGTTTGCAAACATTATCTTACACATACATGTTTTATGACAAAATGAACTGTGTAGGGAACCAACTTGTATGTCAAACTTAACTGCACAAACAACTTGAACTAATTTGTTGCTACGTTTAGGGGGCCCTTAAAGGGCTTTTCATGTGTGTATTCAACTTCACATTGCCAAGATCAGTTAATTTCACAATTTTGTGGACGCAGAGCCAGCTCTCGTATGAATTGTCTAATTTATTGTAATTGGTTATTTATTATGCTAATAATTTCAGTTTTTAGTTATGTTTATAGTTATATTAATTTCACACATTAAGTTCTTTTCAAAAGGCAATTCGCCCAAAAAAAGACGAAATTGTTTTGGTTTATTCCAGAAATTTCAAACAGAAGCAAATATATTGTTCAACTTGCACTAGAAACGAATTATAATGTTTTGATACCCAATAATTACATAGATTCAGATGCAGAAAGTGATGATGAACAAGTAATATTACCGTCACCACCAAGTACTAAACTGTAGTTATGATGATGGCGATGAAGAGGACATCATATTTGTTACTTTAAGTAATAGTGGCCAAGAAAATCTTGATCTTGAAATTAGCAGTAATAGAGTAGTAATAGAAGAAGAATGTGCAGAATATACTGAGAGTGGGAATGCAATTGAGGAAGAATATGAGGTTAGTCACATTATTGAAGACAAAAGGGAGCCAAATTTAAATATTCCACTGATTTGGTTATAATTAGGTAGAAGAGGTATGTAGTGAGGTACACGGTGAAAAATCAAAATAGTATTTTGATATTTCAAATATAAAAAAAAATGTTGAATTATATGTGTCATACAATACATATTGCTAGCTTAAGGGCTAAACAAATTCAGTTTGCCACAGTTTCTAATTGAAAATGCTTGTTTATTATCTCCAAATCTATTCCAATCCAACGAACAATTTTTGTCGTAAAAACGTAAAACTGACTATCTAGTTAACCTTCACATACTTTTTATTAGTCGTTGTTACGTTCTAAATACGTCGTTTTCACGTAACTACTACCAAAATGGGGAACACATTTGTGGTAACCACGACGTCGTGAAAATTTTGCAGTAACGATCACAAAGACGTAATAATACCGTCTCAACGACGTCATAATAACGTGATAAAGTAGTAATTTTGAGAATACATTTTCTATCCTCCTCGGCAATAGGTGAATATTGGTAAATCATACGAAGTAAATTCAGATGTCCTTAACTTCAAAAACATAAACCGGACATAATGTAGACACTTTTAGCTCTTAATTTATTATTTGCCTTCAAAATAATCAGTTTTTTAAGGAAAAAGCATAATGTTCAGAGTAAGGAAGTCTAGAAATTAATTTCATATCTATTAAATTTATTATACGCTATTCGTACATTCGGTGTGGTCATACAAATGATATTGTATTAACAATGTTCTGGGATTAAAAGTAGGACTAAGTATTATTTCGATAATAATTTTGAAATACACAAAATTGAAACTAAAAATCATTATGGCGTACAACAAAATAACGACCTTACCAAGACCTTGGCAACATTATAGTCGTATTAAGCAATCTGTAATTTTTGAAGTAGCGATTTCCAACAAAACACCAATAATTTGACAAACAAGTCACAAACCGATCAGTAATAAACAGCTGAAACGTTTTTGTGACGTAACAAGCATTGGCGGCTTAACAATGAATCGAACTTTAATATAAAATTTGAAACGTAAGTAAAACGACAGCAATTACTTATAAGTGAAAATAAGTAATATTTACGTAAAGCTAATGGTATTTATCACCGCCGAAATTATACTTATAAGTGAAAATAATATATAAGTAATTCTGAAAGTAATAATTGCGTAAAAATAACTTCAACTGTTACGTTATACTCTGACTAAATCTCTCGTATTATTGACTTTATAAATTCACTCTATTGTACGATGTTACGATAAAGGTATGATTTTCATGAAAAACTCGAAATTATTACTATGAACAGGTAATAGTTCCTCAGACTACAGTATTTATGACTTAAATTGTTAGTTGGGAAACATGTAATGCTCCCTTAACAATGCTCAATCCATTGAAAACTATTCGTGATATTGCCAAAAAAATGAAGACTAATCGATGTCGAACGAAACAAAAAAATTAATTTTTTGCGAATAATTGAACAACTCATTTTGAAATTGAGTACCACTAAATGTATGAAATTGCGCCATTATCAGTTTACAATAGAGTTTCACAATGGGTTATGATTCACATCAGCAGAGAATAATTAAAATTCGATAACAAAGGGAACTCGTTGTAATTATTGCAATAATTAAAGAGGATATACACATAAAATGAACATAGACGATCTAATATTTGAATTAATTGAACACAAAATGCCCTCTGATAAATATAAACTTCATACGAATAGTGTTTCACGTCAGCATTGAATAATTTTTTTTGGAAATGAATAGAGTATTCGAATTAGTTATGTATCAAATACGCTAACGGGAATGGGGCGAGACGAAAAAGTTTCGTTCAAGAATGAATACCTTGTCAAATCTAATAAATTTTTCAAATCATCTTTTATAAAGAATTTAATATATTTTATTACTAATTAATTATTATGCCGTTTCACTTATGCCCGATTTCACTAACAATTTCCAAGAGTTAAGTACTATCTAAATCAGGTTTTGGAATTGCTAAATCCAATTTACGTCTCACCACGCGCTAAGTAATATGTAAGGACGATAATATTAGGTATTTCCTCTCATTTTTAGATGTTTCTTCTAGCGTGTGCAGAAACGTAAATTGCATTCAGCAATTCCAAAATCAGATTTAGGATTACCTAACTTTAGGATCTGGTTGGTGTAATCGGGCATGAATATCACACAATACACACAGCCAATAAGAAATTTTAATCCATATACTAGAAAATCGGGCAATAACGCTACCAGCTAGAATGTCTATATAGCTATAATATCTGTTAGTTAATAGAAGTCGAACCAGAGTGCTTAATCTCTAAAAAAAGATAACAGTAGAGATTGCAAAGTAGACAAATTAAAAGTACTATCTTAAAATAGCATTTAATAGTGTATTCTATATCAAGGGTAGAATAAAAAAAATTCTACACGAGTAGAAAAATTTGTTCTACGAGTGTAGGATTTAGAATTCCGCCCGTGTTTTAGACTATAATTTTTCTACGACTATCAAATAAAAAACGAAACAACATATATTGAAATGCTAACTCCTTAATTTATGTCTGGAGGAGTTGTGGTGAAATCATCACTACTGTCAGTATCAAAAACGAAAAAGGAACGAAGCCATGTGTTTAATATGTACAATTTGGTTACGCACATATCACTCATGGGTTTGTGGACTGTGTTAAAATAAATAAGTTTCTTCGATGTTACTTGCTATGTACAATTTATTTACCTATATTTACACTGGTTTATTTACACTAACATATTTACACATCAACTGCACTGTTGAAATGGTTTGTTGTTTATGGGTACTTGCCCGATTGTATGCGTATTAAAAAACACTTTACTACTTGTGGGAACTAGCCCGATTCTTTTAATAATTAAAATTATGGTACAGCGTAGTTACAACGCTTTCGTACACGAGAACTCTTGCTTGTTCCATGTTTTGAGTTATACTGCCGCAGGCTATCTTTTTGCTCTGCGCACGATTCAACCTCAGATGCTTGCCGCAGACGACATCTAGGATATGAACTTTACACTTATAAACTTTAGTGTATTTGGTGTTGCATAATGTTTGCAACATGCTGGGGCCTCAGGCTTCTTTGAAACCATATGCTCTCAGTTTTATTAATTATTGTTATTTTAAACAGTAGTTATTCTTGCCCAAAGAATTTTAAAAAGCACCTTGCTTATATTTAAAATGTGGGTACAAGCCCGAATTTTACAAAAGCATTTCGCTTGTAATTAAAATGATTGTGGGTACAAGCCCGAAATTTACAAAGCATTTCGATTGTAATTAAAATGATTGTGGGTACAAGCCCGAAATTTACAAAGCATTTCGCTTGTAATTAAAATGATTGTGGGTACAAGCCCGAAATTTACAAAAGCATTTCGATTGTAATAAAATGATTGTGGGTACAAGCCCGAATTTTACAAAATAATAATATTGATGACTTATTTGAAGTCTTACTAAATGTTGCAACATTTTTATTGTTAAATATAATAATTAATAATTTTAGGTGCATTACCTTTTATATATCAACTTATTATTCTAAATTTATATACATATATATATATATACATATTTTTTTAATATATATTTATTTATAATTATTAGTTATAAAGGGGAAAAATTGCCATTTTTGTCACTGATCTCCGATACGTTCCAGAAACTGTTTGGACGTCGCAGACTCTCACCTTGCCATCCTTTCCAGGTATGACTTTAATAATTCTGGCCATTGGCCACTTCAAGGAAGGCACGTTGTCCTCCTTTAATAAAACTAAAGTTCCTTCTTGAATGTTTGGAACGTTTTTATACCATTTAGGACGGTTTTGTAAAATGGTTAAATAGTCTTTGGAACACCTTTGCCAAAAATGTTGTTGTTTTTGGCATACAATTTTCCACAATTTGAGTTTGTTCTCAGGAGTATTTGTCACATTCGTTTCGGGATAAGAGGTTATAGGACATCCTACTAAAAAGTGCGCGGGAGTTAAATAATTTAAATCTGTGGGATCATTTGTTAAGGCTGTAATCGGTCTGGAATTTAAAATTCCTTCGATTTGAACAATAAGAGTATTGAACTCTTCGTACGTTAACTGGCTATTGCCCATTACTCGCTTCATGTGGTGCTTAGCACTTTTCACAGAGCTTTCCCACAAGCCTCCAAATACTGGAGAATAACTTGGTATGAACTTGAAATTAATTTGTTCTTCCACTGAAAAGTTGATTATAGAGTCTTTATTAACATTCACAAAGTCTTTATAAAATTCTTTTAATTGATTATTGGCTCCTTTAAACGTTTTTCCATTGTCACAATAAATGTTAGCAGGTTTACCTCTTCTTGAAATGAATCTTTTAAAACAAGCTAAAAAAGTGTCTGTCGTGAGATCTGAAACTACTTCCATATGAATAGCCTTGATAGAAAAACACACAAATAATGCAACGTTACTTTTTGTTATGATGGATTTTTTAATACGTGATTGTTTTATGTAAATAGGACCAAAAAAATCTAAGCCGCAATTTTGAAATGGTCTGTAAGGGTTAACTCGATGTTCCGGCAAAGAGCCCATTAATTGCTCTGAGCATTGTGCCTTTGCTTTGAAACATGTTACACATTTATGTAAGACCTTTCTTACTTCTCTAATGCCATTTACAATCCAAAATTGCAAATTTAGACTACTCAACACCTGTTTTTGACCAGCATGTAAGAGTCTTTTGTGTTCTCTTTCAATAATGAGATCAGTGATTCCATTGTTTTTTGGCAAGATTATGGGATGGATTTGATCATATTTTATATCAGCCTGCTGTATCCTTCCACCAACGCGAAGAATGTTGTTTTTGTCAAGAAATGGACACAGTGATTTAATGCTTGATTTTGAATCCCTTTTTGATTTTAAATTATTAATTTCTTCAGAGAAATTTTCTTTTTGAACTTCTCTAATGATGATAGTCATTGAGTCATTTAATTCACCTATTTTTAAATTGTCAATCATTTTATTGGTTGGATTTTTGATGTTGTGAATAAATCTATTGATGTAAGCCATTATTTTTTGCAATTTTGAAATTGAAGAAAACCTTTGAAAAATGTTTGTGAAAAACAAAGAACTTGTGGAAGTTTTTAGTGTTACAATGTGGGGTTTTTCTTCAGGTGGAGGATAAGTGATATCAATATTGAAATCTTTGTTTTTATGTATAAAAGTAACATCTGACAAATATTGTGGTCCATGAAACCATAGATTGTCTGATTTAAATTCGAGAGGATCAGCACCTCTTGACAAAATGTCAGCGGGATTATCTTTTGATTGAATATAACACCAGGTAGAATTTTCAGTTATTTTTTGAATTTTTAGTATGCGATTTGCTACATAGGCATTGAGCCTCATTGGATCGGTGTTTAGCCAAGCTAATACTATGTTAGAGTCGCAATACAGATAGACATTGTTATTTTGTATTTTGAGCAATTTGGAGACTTTGAAAGCTAATTGAGCAAGTAATAATGCTCCATTCAACTCTAATCTGGGAACAGTCAATTTTTTGTTGATTGGTGCAATACGTGATTTTGAGCATAATATATTGACAACTGCCTTATCCTTGAAAATTGCTCTAACATATAATACAGCACCATAGGCTATGAGACTGCTGTCTGAAAAACCGATTAATTCAATTTTTTCCGCACCGTAGAATTTTACATCTCTGGGTACCTCAATTGTTGGCATATTTTTAAGTTTGTTTTGAAATTCTTGCCAAGGCCCTTTAATATTTTCTGGCAACAGCTCATCCCAAGAAAACTTGTCCAACCACAATTTTTGTAGAAAAACTTTTCCCTGAACCATTATTGGCCCGCTGAGACCTTGAGGATCCCAAAATTTAGAAATATATGACAGTATTTGCCTTTTTGTCGGACAGTCATCATTTTCAGCCTTTGGCGAGAATATTTTGAAACAATCGTTTTTGATATCATAGGAAACGCCTAAAGTTTTGATAACATTATTGTTTTTGCTAATGTCAATTTCATCAAGTTGTCGACTTTGCAACGGAATATCCAGCAAAATTTTGTCGTCATTTGATGCCCATTTATGCAAATTGAAGGAACCTAATTTCAATAAATGACACAATTCATTTTTTAAGCGAATGATTTCTTCAATTGTGTTGGCTCCACCCAAAATATCATCAATATAGGTACAATTTTCAAGTGCATAAGATGCTAAAGGATAAACATTTTGATATTTGATCGCGAGTTCTTTGAGACAGCGTGTAGCTAAATATATGGAACTTTTATAACCATAAGTTACAGTTTGTAGTTGCAAACAATCAATGGGCTTATTAGGATCATCTCTCCAAAGAATGTTCTGCAAAGTTTTATGTTCAGGATTAATTAATATCATTCGAAACATTTTTTCAATATCTGCTAAAATAATGAATTTGAAAGTGCGAAAAATCAGCAGAATATCAAATAGCTCATTTTGAACTATGTCACCATTATAAAGAAAATCGTTTATTCAGGTTTTATTTTTTGTGAGCATGGAACCGTCAAAGACAACGCGACAACGTGTTGACTTTTTATCTTCACGAATTACTGCATGATGTCCCATAAAATATACTGGTGTGTCACTAGATTTGTATTCATCTGTATTTACAACCTTTGCATACCCAAGACTCAAATATTCTTTAATAAACTGATTATATTGATCAAACAATTTTTGGTCTGATTTAAATCTTTTTTCTAGATTTTGAAAACGTTTCATCGCAATATAGTATGAATCCCCTAAATTGATTTCATTGCTATCTAATTTAAGTGGTAAGTCTACTTGAAATTTATTGTTTTCTAACAAAGTTGTTTGTTGAAATATTGTTTCACAAGCTTCATGTTCATTATTATACTCCTTGAAAACCTGTGGAGCTTTTTCTGTTTCCCAAAATTTTGAAAGCATTTTGTTTGTGTCATCAATTATTAAATGACAAGATATTTTAGCCAAATTGTTATTTCTGGATTGTGAAGAGGATGGAAACGTACCAGAGATCAGATATCCAAAAGTTGTATTTTGTAAAATAAAACCATTGTTTAGGTTTATCCTACCATCTCTTAAAATACTAAAAAATATATCAGCCGAAAGCAAAATGTCAATATGTTTTGGCTTGTAAAACTCATTGTTTGCAAGAATAAGATTTTCAGGTAAATTTAACTGTTCTACGTCAATTTTAAATGTTGGTATGTCACTGGTAATTTTGTTTACTACTGCACATTCACATTTTATTTCATGCTTATTCAAATTTGAATAAATGTTTAAATCTACTGCCTTGTTAGCTTTAAATGAGGTGTCCTTTACACCTAGAATGTCTAAATTATTTTTATATGTTTTTAACCCTAGTTTTTGAACTAAATTTTCAGTAATAAAACATGACTGGGAGCCACTGTCAACAAGTGCAATGGCATCATTGAATGTATTGTTTTTTGCTCTGACATTAACTTTAATTGTTGGCAACAAAACATCTGTATTGTTTGACACGTTGGTGGTGTTTACTGAGGCAGAAGTAGATGCAACTACTTGTGTTTCAGAGTTTGATTTGTTTTCTTGTTGAGATTTTTCATAATGTAGTAATGTGTTATGTGAATTTTTGTTACAAATTCTGCAAGTCACTTTTAAGTTACATTTCTTGCCAATATGTTTGTTTAAACATATTTTGCAGTGGCTATTTTTGTTTATGAAATTATTTCTTTCATTGATATTGACAGATTGGAATTTTTTACAATTATAAATTTTATGATTGCAATTATTGCAAAATGCACATTTGAAATCATTTTTTCCAACTGCTATGTGAACGTGTGATTTTTCTTTGACATTCTTTGTTAAGTCTGGTAATGAAACAGCTTCGAAAGCAGTTGCTCTATTCTCCAAATAAGTTAGAAATCCTTCCAATGTTGGAAGCCTTGAAGGATCCCTATCAATCTGATAAGCCCTATTAGTAAATGAATCTAACTTTTTTGATAAAATACAAATTAATACCATGTCCCAACTGTCAATTGTATCCTTCAATATATTTTTTAAACTACCAATGTTTTGTCGAACCTTGCTAACAAATTCTCTTAAAGCTACAGCAGTCCCTTTGTTTATATTAGGCAAATCAAGAATTGAATAAATGTAAGAATTTATTAACATTGTTTGGTTATTATACCTATTATTTAATAATGTTAATGCTTTACTGTAAGAGTCACCTATTATTGGAAGCGAGTCAATGAGACTTAACGCTTCATCTTTTAAATGAGATTTGAGATAAAATAACTTCTCAACATCTGAAAGATTTTTGTTGTTATCTATTAAAGCAACAAAAAGTTCCAAAAAAGGTTTGAATTTACTCAAAACTTTCCCACTGAATGGTTCAATTGGAATAGGTTGCAACTTAGCTGTAGATGTAACTTGAACTGGGACTTTTTGCATTGAATTTGTTACCATAGGTGTTTTTTGATTATTATCATATGAAGAAATAATTGCATTAATTTTTGAAACTGTATCAAAATGACTGTCTTCAAATTCACTGAATTTAATTTCTTCAATAGAATCTGGATCAAGACTTTCCAACTCAGACAAAGATTCTTTAAACAAGTCATAATCACTGTTTAAAAGGTTTTTGCGAATAGAAAGCTGTTCGATTAATATGTCAGTGAGTTGGTCGTCTTTATGATCTACTAAATATTTTGCTACTTTAATTGCAGTAGTTTTGCACTGCTTGATTTTGCTTTTCAATTTTTTGATTTCAACTTCTGTTTTCCCCATTTTTGAAAACGATTTCAACAGTTTCACAATGAGAAAACAAATAAGTAATTTCAGAAAAAAGTTATGTTTTGAAATAAAGTGACTAAAAAGTACGTTATTTTAGAATATAATGCAATTATTTATTTATTATTAATTAAAATTTCTTATCTTGTTCCTGGGCTGTGTGGCTTCGATGTCCAGTTGTCCAAATGTATCCATAACCAATAACCAAAGAATACTTGTAATCTTTCATATAACTGCTGGCCGGAATCAGCTGATTTTTAATAGTTCACATTTGTTTATATTACAATGGCGACATCTTTTAGCACTGGTGGCTTCTAGTTTTGTCAGATTTGACTTTACCGCCCTCTTGTAGATGAGAGACGAATTCAGTCTTTCAAAGTTTGTAGATTTCTATGGCATCGACATCACTTTAGTTTTTCGCTTAACAATTTTTAGGGCACGCTAAGACGCCATTATGGAGAGTAGTTCTACCCTCCATAGACGCCATTTTGAAAATCTATAATATCGATTCTTACCAATTTTTGGCACTTGTGTTTCACCAGTTTCACGAAATCACAAATTTGACTGTTGGATTACACGATATCTCGATATCTTCTTGCGAAATCTCAATAACATCCTGCTCGAAGGACCATAATGTTTGATATGTACAATTTGGTTACGCACATATCACTCATGGGTTTGTGGACTGTGTTAAAATAAATAAGTTTCTTCGATGTTACTTGCTATGTACAATTTATTTACATATATTTACACTGGTTTATTTACACTAACATATTTACACATCAACTGCACTGTTGAAATGGTTTGTTGTTTATGGGTACTTGCCCGATTGTATGCGTATTAAAAAACACTTTACTACTTGTGGGAACTAGCCCGATTCTTTTAATAATTAAAATTATGGTACAGCGTAGTTACAACGCTTTCGTACACGAGAACTCTTGCTTGTTCCATGTTTTGAGTTATACTGCCGCAGGCTATCTTTTTGCTCTGCGCACGATTCAACCTCAGATGCTTGCCGCAGACGACATCTAGGATATGAACTTTACACTTATAAACTTTAGTGTATTTGGTGTTGCATACTGTTTGCAACACCATGTAATAGCTATTCTTTAAATGAAATTATATAAATTTACTTACTTTTCATGAAGTATTAATCAATTTTAGTCTAGAATTTAAAAAAATAGATAATAATTAAACAATTTTGACAACAGGTATTTTTAGCTTGTCTTGAATTTCTCACGTATCCGTAACGAACTGCGCATGCGTAGACCCGTTACGGCTCAACCGATACGATGCGATGAATAAATTGTTGCGTCCCCTACTCCGTATACGTATCCGTATCCCAACCAAAATCAGTATTCTGTAATATTAGTGCTATTTTACAGGTTTTCTTCGATATAGGTTTGGTTTGATTGTAACCAAAAAGTTCATTTTTAGTTTAATTTTTCATTTTTCTACTTTTACCAAAACAAACCAGTGACAACCTAAGAAAGTTTTGATGTTATTTAATTAAAAACAGAACGAAACAATCTGCTAAAAAGGTTTTCTTGACAACTTCTTTACGTCAACGTAACTCCAATACGGATAGGGATACGTGTAAATTGTAGTTCTTCATTTTTTTCTTAAAAACTGTCACAAAATACACGTATGCTGCACTTCTGGCTCAAACAATTAATAGTCAACGACCATACTATAGTTGAATCACAATTGGTGCGGAATAATAAAACAAATTTTGATGGGACTCGCTCACCACAAGTGGACCAAACAAATATGTAATTTTACCCTACCTGCTGTAATGAATCTTGTGAAAACAAGGAATTTGTTTGTGCCGACGAGTATTGGAGAAAGATAACAATGACCGATTCTTATCTTAATACTTTAAGGGGTATAATAGGAGTAGGTTTAGGAAAAGTATTAGGAGGTTCGTAGGTATATATTGTTAATATTTGTTGTATTGCTTAAGTTTTAAATTATGAAAATACGTAGATATCTTATTAAATAAGTCTGATTTATAATGTTGACCGGTAAATTATGGCTCGAATTCTAATTAATACAATGTTATGATAGGTACTAATTGTAATTTGCTTACCAAAGAAATATGATCATGCCACTTGTAAATTGTTTTAAATAGTTTTTCCTTCATCTTAGTCTAGATTAGTAAGTACAAATGTCTTTAAATCATTGTCGGAATCACAATTGTCACTTGAGAAGTCATTATTTATTGAAATTATTAATGGTGTCACTGTAATGTCTGCATCTAAGATTTTGTCCAGATTCCACATATTTTCTTCCTCTTTTAATACATGATGAGTTGCTTTTTGCCAATTTACTTTAGTAACTTGTAATAGTGACCTATCTAATAATGCTTGCACACCTTTTAGTTTGAATGTAGTATTATGTTGACCCATAAAACTTTTCACTTGTGCCCATATCAGTTCTATCGGATTTAATTGGCAGTGATATGGGAGAAGTCGCAGTACGTCAATACCGCGTTTTTTTCCTAAGTTTTTTTCCTAATTCGTCGACTGTATATCGAGCAGGAGGCTTATTCAATTATACAATTTTTGAGGATAATTAATATTTTTGTCTGTTAGCCATTCAATGATCTCTTGTTTTCTCCATGATGTGTTTGGCACTTTCTCAATGTGACGAGAATGGTAACTAGCGCTATCTAATACTATGAGTGAACTTTTTGGTATTAGGTCAATCATCTGCTCATAATATTCCTCGAAATGTCGGCGTTCATATCTCCATGGTAGTCTCCAGTTTTTTTTTATTGGAATATTAAAGAGTCACCATCTAAAAACCCATTATCATAGCCAATATGAGTTATGATTAGATGTCGTCCCTCACTGGATGGACTCTTCAATCCTGTAGATAATCCTTAAAAAAAAGCCTGTCGTGAAGATTGAATGTTGGTATATTGCCACATTTTACTGACAGTGTAGCCCTAATTTATCCAAGTCTCACATTTGTTGTATCCCGAAGCCTTCGTGGCTGCTTCATCTACACACCTGACATCAAAGTAATGTTTTTCTTATTTATTTAAATACACAACGGGTGGATAAATTTATATACATAGTATATCTACCACACTATCCACTTACACTTATTTATGTACACAGTTAATTTCTAATTTATATTAAATACACTACGAGATTAAATTGTAGACTGTCTCACCGCTCGTAGGTAGTCTCTTATATAATAAATCCAACTTCTCGAACATTCGGATGCCTGAAATTTCTAGTATGCGGCACTCAATAAACAATCGACCTTCTTGGAAATCTCTATTAAAACAATCACAATAGTTATTTATATAACAAGATTGTAAAACGAGATTTCTTACACGAGATTTAACTGACGAGCCGTAGGTGAGTCAAAATATTAATTGAGGGTGCGAAATTATGTCGCAGCCCTGTTATATAGAATATTTTTTCTACAACTAATTTTATTTAAAACTAAAGTTTAAAAATAGAATAGATAATAATGATAACTAGAGTAGATTTATAAAATATGAGCACAGCTGTGATATACGGTTGGCTGCGGGTGCTAGGAGACAATTTACTTACTAAATAAAAATGTCATCTTCACGCTCAGTCTCGTCGTCGAATGTAACGGTTTCTTCCATTGGGTTTAACTATACTGATTGTATATTTAACATATATTGTACAGAATAATTTGAAAATAAATATGTATTCTCAAATATAAAGTGTACCTCGCACAGATGCGTGAAATGATGCTTTGGTAGTCCAAAGTCAGTTAAAAAATGTCTACATTTTTTGACAGTTGTAGCAAAAAAATATAGTCCTTTCCAGAAATCAGTGCGCTCTCACCAAAATTTTAACTTTGGATATCGAATTATCGTCTTAAATGTGCAATTTCGTAACAATAATTGCATCTGTCGTATCTAGTAAAATACTCCATATACTGAGAGAACCCTCAAAAGCTTTATCGAAACGCATAATAATATATAGGTGCGTGGAAATAATAAAGTGTTTATAAAATTCGCTTGCATTTATTTCGATATATCGGAAAGTGCAGCGAAAATTAATTAACTAGAATTTGAATTGTGTCAACAAAAGGTAAAGTACGTAGTGCTACAAAAAAACAAGAAAAACGTTAGATTTTGTAAAAACAATTAAATGAATAGGTTAGTGTTAGGTTACTGAAATAAAAAACAATTGATTTAAGGCGAGTCCAAAACGATATAATTTGCGACGTTGTCAAATTTAAAAAATTAAGAACAAAATAAAGAAAGAAATTAGATATATATGTATATATATATATATATATATATATATATATATACATATATACATACATACATATATACTAAGTGGTTGGATAGATCAAGTATCTCCGAAGAGTTGATCTGGGTATCTTGGTCTTACGCTACCACGAAAATAATAATATCAAATAGTAGTTGCATACAAAATATAAACAAAATGGATAGTGATGATTATTATACAGAAGATTCGAAGGAAAGAGAAATGGATGGTTCATTTGAAGTAAGCAAGAGGACTAACAGAACCCCACCTAAAAGTAAAAAAGATGAAAAGTGAGATCAAATCATAGCGTTAATGAAGGAAATGTCTGCAGATCAAAAGGGAACAACAACTAATTAAAAACGAGATCAAAGAAACTAAAGATCAACAGGCTCTGTTTAACGAGGGAATATTAAAGTTGAAAACAAAGTATTGAGAAAAGAAAACCAAGCAATTAAAAAAGAAAATGCAGAAATGAAAACAGAAATGGAAGAGATTAAACAAACAATGGAAATTGTAGATAAGGAAAGAATAATGTGACGATAAATGGATTGAAACTTGATACTAATGAGCCGTCGAAATTGGTGGAAAATGTCAGAAACTTTTTGAGTCAACAACTAAAAATAAATATCGAGCCTAAAGCAGTTACCAAGATAGGGGAGAAAATGTGTATAGTGGAATGTTAAAAAGAAGCTGATAAAGAAAAACATTGGGAAATAGAGCTAAATTAAATATGGAGAGGAAAGAGAAGACAGTTTTTACAAATAATGATATGACCAAGAAGGAAAGAGAAAAACAAAAAGAGATAAGGATGTTTGCAAAATTAGAAAACCAAAAGGGAAAAGGCGTAAAAATGGAATACAATAAGGTAACAGTAAATGGGCAAGAATGGAGATGGGATAAAGAAACAAATAGAATGAAAATACTGGAAAAAATACGTTCAAAAAACTAAGTAAAGAAACATATATTCATGGTAACAGAGAAAAAACAAGGCAACGGAATTTGATAAAAAGAAAGTAAAATTAGCAACGGAGAATTGGAATATGGAATGCTGAAGTATTTTAGGAAAAGAAAAAGAATTAGAAGAAGAGTTTGAAAATACAAACTTGAGAATACTAGCTATAACAGAGACAAAAAAAGGACAGGGGATAGTGAAAATGAATAATGGTCATATAATCATATATAGTGGTATTGAAAATGAAAAAAGAGCGGCAGCAGGAGTTGCATGCATAATACATAGAAATTTAGAAGAACAAATTACTGGATGGACGGGATGGTGGGAAAGATTACTGGTGATGGAAATGGAAAATAAAGATATGAACACAAAAACTATAATAATTGTATATGGACCAAATAAAGACGATACAGTAGGAAATAAAGATAGGTTTTGGGATGATCTAACTATGGCTACAGAAAATGCAAAAGGAAAAATAATTATACTTGGAGATTTGAATAGCAGAGTGGGGACAAAAGATGACATTTACAGACCAGTAATAGGAAAACATTTTGAATCATCATTTAGGAATAAGAAAGGAGGACGGCTGTTGGATTATTGCATATTACACAATTTTATTGTAACTAATACATTTATCCAACACAAAGACATACATAAATATACACGTGTGATGGAAAGCAGAAATGAAAGGTCAATGATAGATTCCATATTAGTGGAAAAGAGAAATAGAAAGGAAGTATTGGATACCAAAGTTTGAAGAGGACCAAAAATAGGAAGTGACCACTATTTACTTTTGTAACAAAAATAAGAGAACAAGTATAAATTACAAATCATAATAGACAAAGAGTAGAAAAAAGAATAGAATATGAATCGGTCAGATCATACAAACTCCAAAACATAGATATGGCAGAGAAATACAAAATAGCATTATCAGGAAAGTTCTTAAATAATTGTGATATAATGGAAAATGGTAATTTAGGAGAAATGTGTGATTATTTCAAAAAAACCGTATTGGAAACCGCTAAAGAAATATGTGGTTGTAGCAAGAAAACTAATAAGAAAAAACAAACAGCTTGGTGGACCGACGAAATTATAATAAAAGTGAAAAAGAAGCGTGGAAAATATATATAAATAACAAAACAACGGAAAACTATGAAGTGGTCAAAGAGAAGAGGAAAAGGGTAAAAGAGATGGTAACAGTAGCTAAAAGAAATCAGTGGAAAGAATTTGGCGAAAAAATGCATAGCAATAGTAAATCAAATCAAAAACTGTTTTACAAAACATTGAAGTCATTAAGAAAAGAAAAAACACAAGAAATGAAAACGAAGTGATTGATATATGGAAACAGTATTTTCAGGAATTACTAGGAGCAGACAACAGAATTTAGGACATTTACAAAAAAAGGATGCAATAATAGAAAATAAAGACATTGTAACTCTAAAAGAATTACAGGAAATAATAGATGAATAGGAAAATGGAAAATCTCCAGGAATTGATAAATTAACAGCAGGAATGTGAATTTAGGGGAAACAGGAACAAAAATATTATTGAAAATATACAACACTGCGTGGAGTGAAGAACAGATTCCAGAAGATTGGAAGACAGATTTAATAGTTCCAATATATAAAAAAAGGGGTTATACAAGACTGTAATAATTATATAGGAATAAATCTACTTAGCTATGAAAGTCTACGAGAAGATTATAAACATTAAGAGAAGACCAAGGATAGAAAATACTCTCGAAGAATCGCAAAGTGGATTTAGAAGAGGGCGAAACATCCAAGTCCACATATTCACAGTGACACAGATAATTGATAAGTTCTTACAACAAGACAAAGAGGTATATGTGGGATTCATAGACATGGAAAAAGCTTTTGGCATAGTACCAAGGGAGGATTCATGGAAAGTACTAGAAGGAAGCGGAGTAAATTACCAAATAATAGTCATAATCAAAAACATTTACAAAAATAATTGAAATTGTGTAATATACAGGAATAAAACATCAGAACCATTTTCAATACAAAAAGTATTAAGGCAAGAAGGGGGACTGAGTTCATTATTATTTACAATTTTTATTGATAAAATAATTAAAAAATCGTCAACCAAAATGGCAAAATTACACGTTAGATACAGACATTTAGGAAGAGTGGATATATCAGAAGCAGCTTTTGCAGATGATTTAATAAATATGGCAGAGAAAGAGAAGGATCTACGAAAGAATATGGAATTATGGAACACGGTATCGGAAGAATTTGGAATGATAGTGAATTAAAGTAAAACCAAAGTTATGGTTATAGGACCGAAACAAAAACATCTGAATATACATTTAGAGGGAATGAAAATTGACAAGTTAGAAGATATTGATACTTGGGAGTAGGAATAGAAGAAAATGGAACACAGGAAGTCGCAATTAACAATAGAGTACAAAAAACGGTGAAACTTTATCACACGATGAACTCGACATTCATAAATAAAAAAGAAATTTACAAGAAGTTAAATGTGTTTAAAACAAGTTACCGGCCAATATTAACATTCGGATGTGAATCTTGGGTATTAACAAAGAGAAAAGAGCCGAATACAAGCAGTTGAGATGAAGTATCTTAGGCGAGTTAAAGGAGTCACAAAGAAAGACAAACTAAGAAATACGGAAATAAGAGAAGACCTTGAAATAGAATCAACACTTAAATTTATTGAAAAGAGACAATTAAGCTGGTGGGGACATATACAAAGAGTGAACGATACAAGACCAGTTAAAAAAGTATGGCAAGCAAAAATACAAAAAAGAACGAAAAAGGGAAGACCAAAACAAACATGGAATGGTGTTATGGTAGGCATAATGCAAGAAAAAGGACAAACATGGACAGAGGCAAAAACAATGGCAAGAGATAAACAACAATGGGCTAAATTTGTACATGAATAAAATTCTATCTGGACCAAAGCATCGATGAAAAAATGGATATATGTCTTAAGCATAATGCGATGTAGTTGAAATAAGGATAATTGTAAAAGTATTCCCTACACCATATACTATGGTAATTGGGTTCCTGATAATATATATATATATATATATATATATATATATATATATATATATATATATATATATATATATATATATACGAGGGCAATTCAGAGACTAACCTCCGGTTGATTGAAAAAAATACACCAAGTTAAGTAAAAATATTTTAATATATACATCTTACAACTACATCTTTGCACTATTTTTCGACATAGTCTCCATAACGATTGAGGCACTTATCGTATCTCTTCACAAGCTTTGAAATTCCTTCTGCATAAAAATCACCCGCTTGTGCCTTGAGCCAGCCTGTGATCGCATCTTTGAGCTCTTCGTCGTCATCAAACCGCTGGGACCCGAGCCATTTCTTCATATGCATGAAGAGGTGATAATCGCTTGGCGCCAGATCTGGGCTGTAAGGTGGATGGTTGAAAACGTCCCACTTGAAGGACTCAAGAAGGGCTGTTGTTCTGCGAGCAGAGTGAGGACGGGCGTTATCGTGCAAAAAAACGATACCGGAAGTCAGCATACCACGGCGTTTGTTCTGTATAGCCCGTCGTAATGTTTTTAGTGTTTCACAGTACACGTCTTGATTAATGGTCGTCCCACGTTCCATGAATTCAACCAACAACACCCCTTTGGCATCCCAAAACACCGTTGCCATCAGTTTTCTGGCAGAAAAATCTTGCCGGGCTTTTTTTGGTTTGATAGGCGAATCTGAATGTGCCCACATCTTTGATTGTTCTTTTGTCTCAGTGTTCACGTACTTAATCCAGGTTTCGTCACCGGTCACGATTCTGTTTAACAATGGTTCTCCTTCGTCCTCATAACGTGACAGAAAGTCTAATGCAGAGGCCATTCTTTGACTTTTGTGGTGGTCGGTAAGAATTTTGGGCACCCATCGTGCACAGAACTTACGGTAACCCAATCTTGCTGTCACTATCTCGTACAGAAGAGTCTTAGAAATCTGTGGAAAATCAGTAGACAACTCCGCCATTGTGAAACGTCGATTTTCACGAACTTTTGCATCAACTGTCTGAACGAGTTCGTCAGTCACCAAGGATGGTCTACCACTCCTCTCTTCATCATGAACGTTTTCTCGTCCACTTTTAAATAAACGTACCCATTCACGGACAACTCCTTCACTCATAACTTTTGGTCCGTACACGGCACAAAGCTCACGATGAATAGCTGCTGCAGAGTATCCTTTGGCTGTAAAAAACCTTATAACAGCACGCACTTCACATTTGGCGGGATTTTCTATTGCAGCACACATTTCAAACTGCCACAAAAACTAAACTAGCGCAGGTACGATGTTCACTCGACTACGGCTTGATGCCGACTGACCTGCTGAGCGTGTGAATGCACAGATGGCGCGCTACTCCCCCCACTACCCGCACTGTGACCAATCGGAGGTTAGTTTCTGAATTGCCCTCGTATATATATATATATACATATATATATATATATATATATATATATATATATATATATATATATATTGTTATTTTTTTAATATTATTATTTTTATTAGTCTATTTTATTTATTTCAGAAAAATATTACCATATTATTTTATACAATCTTATTATATTATTATGATAGTTTATATTTTACTCTTTTTATTCATATTTGTCCGGCTAGCTAACATTTTTATGAAAATAAATTTTTGAATGTGATTAAATGCAGTTTTATATTTTATTTTACTCACCCAGTATCTTACCTTATGATGAGTAACTCTTATCTCATACAATGGGCTAAATTGGAAATCTTTCTGCAAACAGTGGCGACACCTAGTTGTGAGAGGTATAAGCAACAACCAATGAGATCAACATACAACAAGTAATCTTTATTATTTTTTTTAACACAATAAATTGAAAAATACGTTGTTATTATTATTAAAGTAACATTTTTAAGGAAATATGAAAGAACCAAACTATACAATATAAAATTCAAATTGGAGCGTTTATATCCTATCTATGAGTTTTAATCAACCTTTTACAAATCAAACCTCCATGGTAGGTTCAAAGTTCAAAAGTATCATAGTTCTACTGTCTATCTTTTGGTAAAACTGTATTTTAATACATTGTATGGTTCATACAAGAAGTTGTTGTGACAAATGGTCACTCATTCTTATTAGTTTATTGCTTAAATTATGGTTTTATATGATCACTAGTACTATGTCATCGTGTGAAAGTTATAATATACACGTATGATTTATTTATTATATATTTCATGTCAACTGATAGGAAGAGTAATGGTGGTTATATTATTATTGGTGTTTCGAGTCCAGTTTTACACAAATGCGATGGAAAGTTCATAAAAATAGTTTAAAAAGGTATTTATTAAGTTTTAATTATTACTACTCACTATTCTTCACTTGAAAGATAGTCTTTTTCCGTCTCTCAGCTGATATATCTCGAATAGACCTCCAAGAAAATTCTAGAAGCATTGATTTTTAATAACAAAATTGATGCATCTCCACCTCTGTTTGCAAAGTGACTCCCCCGCGATCCACTGTCGAAGTCATATTTATAATCTTCCCAAATTTAATCGCATGCTTTGATTAAAATTAAGTCATGTCAACCAAAAATATGACATTTCTATTGAAATCACTTTTTCAAGTGATACATATTTTGTTATGAATCAATATTTTTCACTTTTAATATCTACATTAGGTATTATCAAAAATTCCCTGTCGATTGATACCCCATTTACTGGACTTTTGGGAAAGAAACTTTTTGTATGTTGGAAAATTTTTTGTCCCGAAATTTCTAAACTATCGCAAGTTTTCCGCACTTTTCACTGCACTTCCCGTTAACTTAAAACTAATATTTACAATTTTTCGTTATTTACAATTTTATCGAGTATTATTATAACAATTTTCATCTACTCGATATCATGTAGTATCATAAAACTCATATTTTGGATTCATGTGCCTGCCCATAGAATATTATGTTCATAAAATGATTCAAAAGATTAGTTTCCCTATTTTCTATTTTGTATTACCAAGATTTTCCAAAACTTACACATTATTGTGTACTAAAAATGAGACCTAACCTCAGACATGATATGTGATTTTGAATGGGTAAATTTTATTATTGTTTTTGATTATCTGATGGTTATTTGCCTTAAACTTCATGTTAAGATTATACATAATGCTTTTTAATCATCAATTATTGGTTTTAGGAAATATTTAGACCAAGAATAAATGAATAAAATGATATGCTAACAGCAATATCCTTCTCTAATACATATCAGTAAATGTATTGAGAAATATTATCAAAACTGGATTTCGTTGCGTTTTTCACTCAACCGGATGCATGCTACAACTCACACAAGGTCAGTATGCCACTGTTTATGAATATGGACATTTTATATACAGGGTAGATGATACATTTTCTTGGTACTCCTCAATAAACTTTAATTTCTCAATATATCTTAATTCTGCTTGCAATATGTTTTTTTAAATATTTGTTTTCCCTTCTGAAGGTTGTCTAGATTCTGTATCTATTGATTAAGTTCAAATCTATGCTCTTAGTATCAAATTTTTAGTTTTGCGTTTTTTGTTGAGTAATCGTTTTCTTATTGTTCCTTAAAAAAACATTATAATATATATATATATATATATATATATATATATATATATATATATATATATATATATATATATACATCGGCATAACGCCATTTTCAAGTAGGTACAAAGTTAGATAAAATCATGCAGAAAACCCAACGATCAACATCTCAGGCTGTAGGAATAAATGCAATAAAAATATATTTGATAACAAATTTTACTTCATTCAGCCAAAACCCTCGTACTCTCCTTTTGCTTCAAAGAAAGTAGTATATATATGTATATATATATATATATATATATATATATATATATATATATATATATATATATATATATATATATATATATATACATATATGATAATATATAGAGAGTTCCATTCAAAATAAGGAAGTTCCAATTAACTTCCAGAATAACCAGGAACGGAAAAAGGCTCTCAATATTTTAAATAAATTGGACATATCTGAAAACCTCATACCTTAAAATTTCAGATTTTAGGCATGTCTAGTTTCTCTAAAACGTTTAATTGGAACTTCTAGAGGACCATTCTGTATAAAATAATCAACTCCCATGAAGAAATTGAACTTTCTTAAAAATAAATTGCTTTTAATCAGAAAAGCATTTCCAATCCTGTAAATTCATGAGATGTTCATAAATTTCACTTTTCAATCCCTAAAATATTTAGTTTGTGATTGATTATAAAACATCACTACTCTAGTTATCTCAAAACAAATAAAAACACAATATATTTCATGTCTTCAATTGAAAACTTACCAGCAACGCGACGTCTATAAAACCGTCTAAATGTACACTTACGAAGTTGTTATCCTGTAACATTGGATCCTTGTGATATTCGAAACAGAAACCTTTCAGCAACGACACGATGCTTCTAGTATCAGATTTCAAAGAAAATTCTATCACTTATACCACACATGCGCTCGTTAAATTTTATTTACGTAATTTAAACTTTCATGTTTCAACGAAGATTTTTAGAGAGTACTGAATAAAATATGAAGAATGGTAAAAAATTGTATATTGTTGACTATTCATGTGCAAAACAAACAAAATTACAAAAAAATATAAACAAGAGGCATTCGTGTTCCTACTTGATATTATCATGGCAATTTATTATATTCTAGGGTGGAGACGTCGTCCAGGAAAACATATCGGCGAACATCACCGACGACACCATCACGTTGGAATTCCAGAGATCCGACGGCACGCTTGTCACTCAACTAATTGACTTCAGAAATGTGAGTATACTCTATTTATGTATTGTATACGGGAAATATAAATTCACTTCACATTCCTGAATTATAATAGACCAATTTTCAGGTATTTCGAAATTAATGACGAATTTTTGTGGAAATTTTTCATTGAAAATTTGGGAGCAAATATATCCAATATTAAATTTAATTCCACTGAGTACCCACCACAATATATATATATATATATATATATATATATATATATATATATATATATATATATATATATATATATATGTTTAGTAATAATCCCATAATCTCACTTTAATAAATTTAAGTATATCAGCAATACATTCTATCACTTTATTTTAATTAATCAGGACATTCGATATAATTAACATCAGTAGAAGAAAAAAAATTGAACTAGTTGTGTTTTGCAAATACCTTATCAACAAAAACATGCGTAAAGCGACTACGAGTGAAGAATTGGAATGTGTGTTTTGTGTTAAGCGAAAGGATTGTTAGTTCACCTACAACTGGTAAAAAAATATTTTTAATACTAAGTTTGATTGCCGTAGGCAGATCTATTAAATATTTCTTTAAAATTGTATAATTTGGGATATTGTCGATTACACAATTTTGAAAACGTATATACAGATATAACTGGTTGGGGATAAAGTAGAACTAAAGCAAACGTCTCTGATAATAAGCCTTACTGTGCGAGAGGTCAGTATTTGTGAATTTTAACTTGAAGTTTAGCACAATGCATTTTTATTTCTTCAGGCGTTTTCTTATTCATGGGTGATAACAAGGCTAAATTATAATACGAGTATGGATTTATTGAAACTACTATTAAACTAATGGATAAAAAGTAATCGGGAGCTAAAATATACAGCTGTTTTCTGGTGCAACTTACGGAGGCTATCCTACAGTATCCATTTTTTTAATTTAACGATAAGTACCCCCTTCGTGGGACATTTCACTTATTATAATCTAAAACAACGTTTGTTTTATGAACGTTAGATATTTTCTACACTTTGCGCAACACTCATTTCTTCAATTTACCTAGTTAAATAAATTAGATACCTAATCAATTATTTATGCGCTGAATACTTGGGGAGAAGTCATTATTTATGGGGTTCTATTATACATCCATACACTATTGCAAGACCTAGGAACAAATAATTTTTTTTATGTTCTATGCTTTTCTATGCAATAACTGTTTAACGTATATATATATATATATATATATATATATATATATATATAACAACAACAAAGAGATTAATGGGTAATTCACGCAAAATAAAGGGCTACTGAAATAGAGTGGTAACCGTGGACATGCATGTTTCTGGCTCATTTTGCCTCTTCAGCACGGCATAACCAAATAAGGATGTGAAATTTGGGAGCAAAGATGTTAATAGAAACATGGGAAAACACAAAATAACGGATTTCAGCAGGGAAACCAAACGCTCATTTGTGTCTTCAATTGGAAGATCCCGAGTTTTCAGGACATCAACCAACATCGACACGGAGGCGCATATAGCCCCCCCGCCATGAACCTTCCGACCCATAGTAAATAACAGAGAAGATGTAGGAATATCGCGTGATATGTTAACAACAACAACAAAGAGATTAATGGGTAATTCACGCAAAATAAAGGACTATTTCAGTAGCCGTTAACAAAAACAAAAATGTTGATTAAAGCCAAAAAAACCATTTGATTTGTTTAACTAGGAACCTACAATCCCAAGAAAATTTTTTCCAAAAAAAATATATAATGAAATAAGGTTCAAGAAAAAAAACAAAACTAAATATATATATATATATATATATATATATATATATATATATATATATATAGTGGCTTAACACTCCCGTAGGAGTAGCACCGCTCTTACAAGCTTCCTAGATCCTTTTCTAAGGGTGGATCAGACCACATTTACTTTTTCATATTTTTTCTACTATTTGTTGCCATTGCTTCCTGTCCTGCGTTTTCTCTTCCCAGTATCTAATTCCCATAGTCTTGAGATTACCTACTACCTCCTGTATCCAAGTTATCCTTGGTCTTCCTTCCCCTTCTTCTCTTACTTAAGGGCTTCCACTCTATCATGAAGTATATTATTGCTCTCTTACCTGCTCTCCATATGTGTCCCAACCATTTTAATCTTTGTTCCTTGACTTTTCTTACTTTGTCTTTATGTATCTCTTGATATAGTTCCATATTTGTTCGTCTTCTATATTCTTCACCTATTTTTTTGGCCCCAATATTGTTCTTAGTATTTTTCGTTCCTGTATTCTCATATCCTTTTGTTGTTTTTTAGTCATAGTTAATGTTTCTGCCCCATACATCATCACTGGTCTAATTATTGTGTTATATATTCTTATTTTCGTGCGCTTGCTAATTACTTTATTTTTTAATAATTTTTTGTTAGCCTGAAATGCTTTGTTTGTAGCTACGATTCTTTCCCTTATCTCAGTTTCTCTGTCTCCATTACTACTTATTGTTATTCCCAGATATTTAAGTCTATCCACCTCTTTAAATTCATATCTTCCAATTTTCACATTTTTGTACTCACAATTCTTTTTGAGACTTAATAATTTGGTTTTATGTGTATTTATCACCAGTCCAATTTTCTTTCCCTCTCTTATTATGTCCTCCAACATTTCTTCCATTACCATTCTGTTTTTAGTCACTAGTGCTACGTCGTCGGCATATGCTATTATTTGTCCTCCTCTGGTCCTTAAATTTCCTTTACACATTTTTTTCATCGTATATTCTAGTGCCAAATTGAATAGTGTTGCCGACAGAGAGTCTCCTTGTTTAACTGTGTTTTCCCTCTTTGTGTTATTACTTCTGCTACGCTTTGGTCTAGTGTCATTTTTATTAATCTTATCAGTTTATTTTTCACTCCCATCTCATTCAGCGCTTTCAATAATTGATTCCTTTTTGTTGAGTCAAATGCTCTTTGGAAGTCAATGAATAGTATCTCAATGTCTATGTTATATTCGTTGGACTTTTCCAAAATTTGTTTCAGTATATGTATCGCATCTGTAGTTGACTTTCCCTTTGTAAATCCGTACTGATATTCTCCACCTCTGTAACCTGCGTCATGCAGTCTTCTTTTTATAATTGTTCTTGTTATTTTATATGCTGCATTTAGTAGCGTAATTCCTCTGAAGTTCTCACAAACTTGTTGGTCTCCCTTCTTGTATATTGATACTATCTGTCCCACTTTCCATTCCTCTGGCATCTCTTCTTCTTCCCATATTTCATATGTCAATTGGTATAATTTTTCAACAGTTTAGTCCCTCCGTATTTGATAAGTTCCATGTTTATTCCGTCGCTTCCTGGAGCTTTTCCGTTCTTACTCCTGTTAATTATCTCTCTAATTTCTTCCTTCGTTGGGCTCTCGATTCCATCTTGTTTGTTCTTTGGTTCTATATCAAACTCCTCTCTTACTTCTGTTTCTGTTAGTAATTCCTCAAAGTATTCCATCCATGTCTCTTTATATTCCGTATCTTCATTTACTATTCTTCCCTCTTCGTTTTTTATTCCTGTTGCTTTGTTTTTATATGTTCGGGTCTGTGCATTTATTTTTTGATAAAAAGCTTTTGTGTTCCTTGCATAACTTGCCATTTCTATTTAACTAATTCTGTTTTCAATTGTTTTTCTCTTAGCTTGTTTTATTATTTTCTTTGTTTCTTCCCTTAGTTTTTCATAAGTTCCTCTTTCTTCATTTCCGTTCGTCCTTATCCATTTCACCCATGCTTCTTTTTTCATTTCAATCATTTCTTTGCATCTTTCATCAAGCCATTCTTTCTGTTCTCTGTTTACCACCGTTCCTATTTTTTTGTTCGCAGCTGTATTATACAATTCTCTATTTTTTTCATCCTGCTTGTATTCCTCCAATTTCTTCTGCCTCATTAATAAATTGTTGTTCTATACTATCCCTGTACTCGTTTTGTGTTTCTGTCTTTTCTAGTTTTCATATGTCCCATTTTTTGTTGCATATTTTATTTTTATTTTTAATCTCAATCTTTTGTAGCATAGTGCCTGCAACCATGTAATGATCCGTATCAGCTCACGCCCCTCTATATGTTCTGACATCTTTCATTGACGACCGTTTTCTTTTTGTTATCAATATGTGATCAGTTTTTGTATATGTTGTGCAATCAGGTGATCTCCACGTAACTTTATGCCATTTGGTGTGTTGGAACATCGTACTGCAGATAATCATGTTCATTTCTACTGCCAGATTACAAATATTGTGTCCATTGTTGTTTGTTTTTTCATGTAATGTGTGTATACCGCTTATCTGTCTGTAATATTCTTCTTTTCCAATTTGCGCGTTCAGGTCACCCAATAATATTATCGTGTCTTGTTTTGGTATTTTTGATATTTCTTCTTCTACCTTTTCATAGAAAACCTCCTTTTCGTCATCTTCTGCCACCTCTGTGGGTGCATAAATATTTATTATTGACAGATTGAAGGGTCTCGCCTCAATTCTTATATACGCCATTCTCTCATCGATTGGCCTAAACTCCATTACATTTCCTTTTAGTTTTTCTCTCACTATACATGCTACTCCATATTGTCCTTGCTGTTCTATTCCCGAGTAAAATAATTGATATTTCTTTTTTTCAATACTCCCTTTCCCCGTCCATCTTATTTCCTGTAGTGCTGCCACATCAATATCATATTTTTCCAATTCCCATGCAATTTCATCCATCTTTCCTGGTTCTAGCATTGTCCTCACGTTCCAAGTACTAATTTTAATTTCTTTATTTCTGCGTACTTTTTTTTTCTTCTCCCTTTCTGATCTATATTTACTTTTTTTATCGCCTGTTTTATTATTAGTGTTTTCCCTACCTTTGTCTTGTACCCTTTTTTCAAACATATATTTACAATTATTATTATATATCTCCCTACCTTTTTCATTTGTACTTATATTATCTTCTTTTTTATTGAAATTGACTGTCTCGACCCTTACTTCGTGGAATATGCTCATATTAATGTTTTTAAATGAAACTCAAGGTCTCTAGTTAATTCCACAATATAATACAAGTTATTGAAAATTCTAAAAAATTGGCAATTGTTTCAATAAATCTGACGATGATATTGATTTATTGAAACAATTGTCAATTTTTTAGAATTTTCAATAACTTGTATTATATTGTGGAATTAACTAGAGACCTTGAGTTTCATTTAAAAACACTTCTTTTTTATTATTTCTTTTATCTATCCTAATCCTATCATCTACATTTATCCCTTTATTACTATTTGTTATCATTAATTTACTATTACTAATCTTAAAGTTACTTCTAATTCTAAAACTAATCCTATCTTCCTTCTGTTCTCTATGTTTCTGTTCCTCTTCATTGCTCTTTTCGTCCAGTTGTTCCTCTTCTTCTAGTTTTTTTCTTCTCTTCTAAGCATTTTGGTTATTTTCTCCTCGCTTACTCCTGCCTCCGGTGATCTTACGTTTACTTTTCTTTTAGGATTATTTGTCTCTGTCTTTTTTTTGTTTGTCTGGCTTTCCTGGGAACTATACTTATCAAGAACATTTCCATCTATTATCAATTTATCGTATTTAAAGTATGCTCTACTTCCATTTTCCCCTGCTCTTCTCATAAACTGCATCATGTATTTCCGGTCTTCCTGTACTCTTTTTGGCAAATCATCATTTATCCAAATATTTGTTCCTTTTAAGTTTTTCTTTTTTTCATTTTATCTTGCTTCTTTTCCCATTGGTTGAGCTTTATAATTATTGGTCTCTTAGTTCTACTATTGGATTCTCCTATTCTTCGTAGATCGCTTACTTCATTTTTTAGATTGGATTCTATTCCTGCTTCTTTTAAAATTCCTTCGATTTTTATTTTGTGTCTCCATATCATTCCTCTTCACATTCTTCTATTCCCTGTATGATTATATTGTTTCTTTTTTGTCTCTCGTTCCATCATTTCGATTCTTCTTTCTTGTGTTTTTATCATTTGTTTCATCCAATTATTTTCCTCTTTCTGCTTTCTTAATTCTTCCATGTTATTTTCTTGTTTTGTTTTCGATGGTTGTCATTTTATCAGTCAGACACTCAAACATTCTTCTTATTTCATCCATCTCCCCCAGTCTTTCAACACCGGATTTTAAGTGTCAACAGTTTTTGTTACAGAGCTACTAAGTTCACCCTTAACCCGCAGGCGAGCTAACTTTTTACCGTGACTGATTCCTTTTATTCTTTTGAATAATTTCTGTTTATTCCGCTCCTGTACTATTGATTTTCTAGCTGTATAGAATTTCTTATCGTGTTCCGTGTTACCAGTTTTTATATGTATAATTTATTTCTTGTTAAAATTGATAAATTTCAGTATTTGTTCATTTGTTTCCCAATTTACTTGTTTTTTGCTTTCAGAATTATAATTCATGCAAGCTTACTTACGTCTTTCTATTCCTGGTTGTTTTATCTTTTGTGTGTTATCACTTTCCGTATTTATTGTTCGCTAATTCTCAACAAATTTTCACTTATTCTCTACCGTCACGTTACATTCACTGTGCCTTTTGCGTGCCAAGTATTGCACCTGAAAATCTCCTCTTCCATGACTCATTTCTTCCATTTCCTCGTCAGATCTACTTTCAACTCCTACCTGTCTACCGTCTGGTAATGTCATTTTTATTTCCATCTTATTTTTTTTAATATAGTCAAAAAATTATTATTTCAAAGTTATTTATAATTATTTGCAAATTTTTATATTCGAGCCCCACGTTGGATGCGTCAATTGATATGTCTATTTTAGTTTATGTAGATGAATTTTAATTTGCCCCACGTTGATTCGACAT
Organism: Galeruca laticollis; assembly: GCA_963921935.1. Taxonomy (NCBI): domain Eukaryota; kingdom Metazoa; phylum Arthropoda; class Insecta; order Coleoptera; family Chrysomelidae; genus Galeruca; species Galeruca laticollis. The sequence goes on along the minus strand of OY998178.1, from coordinate 177,627,499 downwards.
TTGATATAGTCTAATATTAATTTAATTGTTTAATTTTACTAGAATTGCCGTACGTTGCAGCGACAATTATTGTATACGTAGCTTAAGCAGCGTATTTTTATTATATTGCAAACAAAGCTTAAACGGCATATATTATGTATATCAAAAGTTGACAGTGCTTGTCAAAAATTTCCCGGCTATCAAGTTGTAATTAATTGAAAGATAAATTTAATATAAAATATCCGAATCACTCTTACCTTCAGAGTGGGTTCAATGCGCTATTGAAAATACAATTTTTATATATATTTCTTTGGTCTGTTTGATCTATCTAACAATATAATGTGACTGTTTGTTCAAGACTATAAAGGCTATTCAATTTCCTTTTTTGACATTCACAATGTATAAATGACTTGTATGTCACCAATAATACACAAATGTCACTTTTTAAAATAAAATTTCTAAATTTGATAAATATATTTAATTTTTATCAATGTTCTTGAATGGTTTGAATGTTATAAATGTGAGTAACAAATTAACAAGTTTGTACAATTATGAATCAAATAATTTTCAAAATTTAGTTTTCCTTTTTTTACAACAACAAAGAACAAACTCGTATCTTCCCAGATATAAACTAAATTAACAACCTACAAACTATAACGCCTTATTTCTATACCAAAAGTTTTATAAAGAGTTTTTGAAAGAGTTCAATCAACTTCAAAAATTTCACTTGACTTGTCAAATATCCGAAATGTCTTTATTTTATTGTGTCTTCAAATTATTTAATATTCTATGCGAATTCAAAAGTTTAGATGCATCTATAATTCAATTTATTTTCAAAGCCTGAATCTTTCAATTAAATAATAATTCTGGAGTGGACTCACCAGTATTCGATGATGACAGTCAGCTCCTACAATTCTAAAAACTTTAGAATTCTGGATCTTACACCTCTGCTTCAATATTGATAAAGTTTTCTTTTTTCACTCACGTACATAATTTGAATGGGATACCGAATAATGCTTTCTATTATTAATCACTGATGAAATTATTATAATACAAATTTTTGAATAGATCTAAAACTTATATGTTACTCTTTGGAGAGCTCCTTCTTACAAGTTCTCTCTTCGGAGGATTCAACGTTACTGAATATTTTTTTCAATAAACAACCCAAATCATATTGTAGTTACCAAACTTTCTCTTTTTCAAAAAAAAAACTAAATTTTTATCTTCTTACTATAAATAGATTTGGATTTCTTGTATTAACTAAATACCTTAAAATGACTATTTATTTCTCTAACCTTGAATATCTTTTGAATTATCATCGAAATGTCATCAGAAATTAAATAGTGTCAAATTGTATGTATACAGGGTTATTAAATTATATTGAGTACATAGACAAAACAGGGTTTTCCAAAAGTATTGCATAAGAATATTTTAAGTGAATTCTTTAAAATTTGAAATAGGAGTCCTGTATTAAATTTTATTGTAATTTATCTTATATGAATTTAATTATGTGTTGTATCTTTGATTTCAATAAGGTTTTTTAATTTGCCCCGGTATATTTTAAAAAATTATTTAGATTCAACAATGTCACACAGTGCACTTACCTTTATATCTCTTTTAATTATTAATTTTTTTTTAAATGAGCACTCAGCTTCTCAGGATGTTGAGTTCATAGGATTAAATATTCATATGATTCCTTTAACAATAAACGCCAGATCTTAATATTGAATTTTGATAAAAAAATTTGTGATCTAAAATATTTGTATTCATTAAATTTTAAATTTTTCTCTTAAATAGTTAGAATTGTATATATATATATATATATATATATATATATATATATATATGTACAAGGTACATAATAAAGTTTAAATGAATTTCTTTAGTTTGATTTAGTTTAATTTTGACTCTCGAATAGTTTTCCTTTCAATAATCGTATACTCGTTAATATCTGAAATTGTAATTGACTCGTGTTAGATATATATACAGTGTGTAGCATCATTTTTCCACATTAATATATATATATATATATTGAGATAAAATATTCAATAAGGAATAATATATAAAGATGATAGATATTAAAGGTATAAGTCAAGTAGCAAAACTTCTTCGAAAGCCTAAGTAGATTTTAAGATTAAAATTCTAAGTTATTAAATAGATCATAAAATTTAAGGAAATGAAATTTTGATAATAAAATTTTATCAAACACACAAAACTCACGGGAGTCAAGATTAATGTCTATAGATTTGTCAGGAAATTAGATAATTAACTTTAATTTTAAGAAAGATGTAAAACTGTTGGTTATAACAAAATGTTTCAGACAAAGATATTTAGTTCAATAAAATCTTATGCAATTTGAAACGTGACATCTAAATATGTTCATAATATAGTTTCTAGTTTGAAAAGAAAATTCAAAATTAAACAAGATCACTTAATTTAAATTTAGAAACAATGAAAGAGAGATTATATATGGAAAAGAATTATAAAATTTATATATAGCGTATGTAGAATGAACAAGTATGTAAATAATATTGATTACATAATATATAATAAATAATCATTTGTCAATTATATTTCTCTAAATTTATCAATTCTAAGTATTTATCAGGATATCAAATTAAATTTCATTGTAGTATAATCAAGGATAAATAAATAAGCCAGATTAAAATCATTGCAAATTATCAATAAGGTAATTTTACGTTATAAGTAACATAAGACAGAACTTCAAAAGAAACCAAGCTGAACTAATTAATTTGACGGAAGCCGAAACATTAGACACGGAAAGATTCATTTGTTAGCTACATGAATTTTAAAGAAATCTGTAATCTGCGAGTAAAGTCAATATAAGGAATTAAAACATTAGACAGGAGTACCAACTGATAATACTATGATTATTGACAAATAATGAGAATAAAATATAAAAAAAGAAAACTAACGAAATGTTATGTTTAAAATGTGGTGAACAGAAAACAAATATGAAATAAATTGCAAACATATGCTTTTGAATATTTCTGTTGCAAAATTGTGATATATCAAAATTAGAGTTGACCAATCAGACAATAGGACTATGAATAGAACATTCTAGAGAGTGTAAACTTCCGGTCAACAACAAAGGGTTGTTGATAAAAGAGAAAAAAAAGGGGAGTGAAAAAAAGATGCGTGAGGCAACATCTGTGAATAGCGGAGTTAAAATTTGAATTAGAAGTGATAAAAAATATCAATAATTAAGTCTAATCAAAAGAAACTGTGATTAAGTTGACAATCCATAATACGCATAAACAAGTTTTCCGGAGGAGAGTGAGATACGAACGAGTTATCCAGAAATGATGAGTTGCAGCCAATAGATGTATAAAGTGTTTAAACGCGGACATATTCGTGAAGCTAGTTCTCACAAGGTTGGTGATATTTGAATATATTTCGGTCCAAAATAATATAACAAATTACTGAATAAAACAAATGATCATTATAAATTTATTTAAAATTTAAAAGGCCGAAATTAATAAAAGACATTGAATGTAACGTAAAGAATAACTATATAAGTGAAATATTAAATGACAGTGGTATAAGAGTTAGAACTTACCTGATATTTTGTAGTAGAATATAATTTGCATGTATATAGTTCATAAGAAATTGTAATTTTTATAACTCACAAATTTTATCATTTCACACACACATATATTATATAAATATCAAACTTCACTTTGCTAAAATATTTGTAATAATTTTAAACGATCCACCACAAGAAATGCGTTTAAACATACTGTTTCAAAGTTTAAAATATAAATTCTTTTCCACATAAAAGTTTGTGTTAACAAAAAATAAAGTTTTGTATCAGCAGGTGTCTTTCTAAGCTTTCAAGGTTAAACAATATGAAAATTATGCAAATGAGTTTCATAGGCGTCACATTTTATAATTTGTAAACATTTGTATAAAAATTTACATAAATGATTTTAGTCAAAATTTGGTTTAATTGCTAATATATCTAATTTCCGTTTTGAGACTAATCGCCCTGAGATAAATTTATGTTTCACAAATATTTGAAGGAGAGGAACTTATAAAAGGTAAGAAATGAAATTAATTTATTCATGTGAGCAAAACATTAAAAAAAACTTGAAACATTAAAAATAATTAGTTATATCATAGATAGAAAGTTAATCTGAGAATAAAATAAACATAAATAATAACAAAGATAAATAATAACTATAATAAAAATGGCATCCCAACGTGGTGATACATTATATATATATATATATATATATATATATATATATATATATATATATATATATATATATATATATATATATGTATATATATATATATATATATATATATATATATATATATATATATATATATATATATATATATATATATATATATATATATATATATATATATTATTGTGGATTGGTACTCCTGTGGTACCTTTATTATTTTTATTTTAGTTTAGTTGATATTTATTGTTAGTTTTTGTTTGCCCGGTATATTATAAATTTTTAAAATAGGTTATAAAATAATTATACCTTTGCATGAAAGACTCCACAATCTCAAAGTAGGGTTCAAATGTTAAAAACGAAACAATTTTAATTTCAAATATGAGCGCCAAAGTTAAATAAAATCCTTACATTTAAATAAAAAAATTTTGTTAATCAAAAAAATACTTGCTTTTTATCTCTCAATAAATTCTAGAGACGGTCCTGTATGTTTGATTTCGAACCCCTCCACGATTTAAAGACGTCGGGTCAATACTGCCAACTGCTGAATATAGATGGAGCAATCACCAAGAAATGAAAAATCTCAACAATACAATTTTAGAAAGTTTTTCAAGTGAAAAAACGTTATTTAATATTTTGAAAACAAATACATCATTCTTTAACAAAAACTTATGAAAACAAACTATCTATGATGATCATTCATTTAACAAACCATACACTCAGATGAAATATTATTTTTATATGTGATTACAAAATAGGCAACATTATATACAAATTTGAAAACGAATTCCATCACAAACTGTCCATGACACAAAACGGCGAAAACAATGCTGATAAAAATGTATGAAATATCAAAGTTCAATTCTTTGCACAAAACAAGTAAGTTTATTTGATCTTTTTCTATATAAATGAAATAGTTTCAAATACCTGTTCACTGTTCCGTTCTAATACACTTCAATGATTGGTTTTTTTTATTTATTCTAGGCTACCTCCTAAAAAACCAAACAATCCGTCCAGCTTGGGTAATATCAAAAATTGATGCTATTTTTCGTCCACATCAATACATTTTAGACGAATTCCATAATCCAGTCCTTTCTGAAATGTATTGTGGAGACACCATTTCCACAATACAATATTTTACTTGGTTATATTGATAAATTTTACGGTCAGTACTCTATTATATTTACCAGTTTTCTTGTTAAAATTATGTTCATCTACTTGATTAATCAAATTGCTGAGTTGCTTTTAAGAATAATGAATTTCGTATTATAATTACCATTCCAAAAATGTTGCTTTTTAAAGAGTTTGAATTATTTCTCTCAAAATTTTGCTTCTCACCCATTCACTTCTACCAAAAAAAAATTCTACTTAGTGAATAGTGTACATTATCAACAAATTGTTTTATTCAATTTTTTAATTATTAATCTGCTTGTCGCTGATGAAAATATTTCAAATGCATTCCTCCAATCAAAATTTGCTATAGAAATTCTTGTTGATAAGTTTCACTTCAAGTTATAAATTGTCCATCTATCTTTCTAGGACATTCTGTTTGAAGTCTTTAAATGATTAAAACCCATATACTACTCCCTTTAAATTGTATTCCAAAATATTAATAAATGACAGTTCTTTTTATTTCAATTATATCTATGCGGAATGACAATTCATTTCACAAATGTCATGCTCCATAAACTTGGTGTTATTATTTGACTTTTTACCTTGACATATATTAAATAATTACATAATCTTATCAGAAAACTTCTTTCAATATCTAATTATTACTTTTTAAGACAAATTATAATATTTTTCACTTTTACAATGTGAGAAATAGATTGTTATAATTTATATGAAGCAACGTTCAAAAATTCTCTCTCTCAAATGTTAAAACCATGGTCTATATTTCACATATGTATTCACAAAGTGTATTTAAAATTTTCTCCATAATTCTACAGTTTGACTCTTGTCTTCTTTCTCTATTGAATAATGAATAATACAGATTGTCTCCATTTCAGACAATTTTTAAAAAAAAATTCGAATTCTAAATTTTTGTATTTGCTTACAGTGTGTAGTCTTTCATTCCATATTTTAGTATACAGAGTGTTGCAGGTTTCTCTCTATGTTAATTATATATATATATATATATATATATATATATATATATATATATATATATATATATATATATATTGTTATGTATTCTATATCTATTTATTATTTTATTATTTGTGATTGAATAATCGTTAAACATGTATAACAAACTCTATTAAAGGGTAGGGTTCAATTGCGCCATTCAAATTTACTCTAATTATTGGATTGTGAAATTAAAATGGACAAGCTTATGATTTCAGGAATTTTAATTATGAAATATTGTTACTGCATCTATATACACATACCATAGGTAACAATCCAAAATTATTACCATAATAACATACAATTATAATTTTCTTATTCTAAATAAAAAATATAAACCGCCAATGACCGTCAAATTTTAGAAAATGTGTATTTATTTTTCTCCGCAAATGTTAGAAAGGAAACCCCAATGACACTGATCACGCACAGATCCGTTTTATGAGCTCATAAAACTGATAAAATTTTCGTACCTTATATTACTCCGGATTTATGGTTGTGTGGTCCAAAACAAACTTCGAATATTCTTCAACACCAACAGATATGACTTTTGTAAGCACCTTTACGTTTCTCAACTCTCTATGCCATTTGATTCCAATTTTGAATAAATTTTAGTACGTACCAAATTGTATTGCAATAGTTTAAATATTCTTATTTCTTCTGATTATTACTTTGAAATTCGTTTAATTTTCCTTTTTATTAAATATACAGGTTTTAATCTTTTATATTCAGGATACAATTTATCTCCTTTCCCAAATTTTTTGACGTCTCCAAATTTTTTTGACGTTTTTATTCTTTTTATCATAATCTATCTCGTTGCGGGTTGCTAGCGAAACTAAATCTCTATCGTATGAACTGTGAATTTCTAAAGCCGTATATACATGAAAATAACATTTTATTATTAGAAATTAGAATATATAGAGATGAAGATTTTTATACATATAAATATTAACATATCTTACTTACTATTTATTGAAAATTCCTGAAATCCCTTGCATAAAACAACATATTTACTAACTATATAAAAATTTAACGTGTTTCTTTCAAATTACATTCTAATTTCGACGGATTCTTTTGAAATTGATTACCATAAATCCACTTAAACAAACATGTTTGTTATCTTCATGGATTCTTCCGCATTTACATGGAATGCCCCTTTTATCCTTTGAAGAATGATCGATTTGAGTTTGAGCGTTTCTTGAAGATTCGATACGGTTCATAAGATTAATTAATACAGAACTACTCAAGTGATTTCGTAATTTCTGTGTTGTTTCTTCGATTATCTTATCTTTGGCCCTTCATTTTGCTTCCAATGTAGTGACTGCTACTTTTAAATCGGACAATGTTTTCGGTACAATGCTAGAAGCTTGTTTTACCAAGAGTGGGTTTATCGTTTCTGAATTGCCGCATCTCTCATCTATATAACTAGCTCTCTTTTCTTAAGTAAACATATAAAATACAATACTGTACACTTATAGTTAAATTAATTCCAAATAGAACTGAAATACAGGCCATAAAGACAGTAGCAAAATATTCATTTTATTAAAATGAATTACTATTATTACAAGAAGTATTGGTCTGAAGGAATGTAGATTATTATTATTTAACTCGATTAATCATTTATTACATTATAAAAGCATCTTTTCCCATATTATTTTATTCCCTATTATATTTATTATATGACGAAGCACTTTTTGGATCTCCGTTCTTAGGATTCATGTTTGGGTTAATTTTAGAACCAAAGAATGATGTATCTCCATATAGTTTAAATTTTGAATATCAGCAGTTTTATTAATTTCGTCACAACGTCAATGCATTCAAGAAAATAGATTCAAAGTACTCATTATACTTGCTGATTGGTTCATACTATGAAATATATATATATATATATATATATATATATATATAAGCAACGAATAGTATAGTGGGTATTGCACGCAAATAGAAGAAGGGGCTACTGAAAAGCGTGGTAACCGCAGACATGCATGTTTCTGGCTCACTAGCCCCTTCTTCTATTCTATATACTATTCGTTGCTTATTGCTCTTATGTCACGCACTATTCGTACATCTTGTTATTATATATATATATATATATATATATATATATATATATTTATATATATATATATATATCAATATTTCACAAATTTATTAAACTTTTTTCTATGCAACTTATCAGGTAATGGTGTCGTAACATCGTATTTTAATCAATCGTTGTCCTAACGATTTGATTGATCTTTCAACCCTTATAACGCCCAAATTGTTAAGTAGAAATGACTTTCGATATCCACATGATTTGGAGAACAGTTCCAATATTCTACATCCATATTGTCCGAAAATCTATCATTCACAGATAAATTTCAAAGCCAAAATAGGGGAGACCGGTGACAATAGTAAAATTTTTTTTATATGGCGACATCTTTTTGTGCATATTGAATATAATGCTATAAGGTTTCTGCAATATATAAACCTTATATCAGTCTTTTTCTTACCAGAGACTGGAATGCGCAGATCAGTGTACCTCTGATAATCAAATAAAATCCCAACATATAACGATAAAATACTCGTAGATTAGTTAAATTACATGAAAAAGATTAATAAAAATATTTCTCACAAGTTGCATACTCAGTGGGTAAATTAACCAAATTATTCTACCCCAGTGAGTTATAGTATAATACAAAAGCATTGTAATCACACTTTTTACTTTTTTGGCATTCTGCTTTTTTGATTTTGCTTCTGCCAATGTAGCTGGTTTCCTTTCCTTCTATTGCTAATACACAGTTTATCTATATATAATGAAAAAGTTCCCAGAACTGCTTTCATCCCCATGTGCATCTGTGGTGGAGGAATTTGGGTGTGATATTACAGCAGCCTCCGGTCCGGTAGGGGAACCCGGCGATGCCCATATTTAATACTTATTTTAGCCTTATCTTGATCCTTTACTGGGTCTAAATGATTTTATAACAAAGTTTATGATGATATCAAACGGCCTTTAAAAACATTGGAAAAGTTTTTGACAGAAAAAAAGACAAAATAATTTTGCCAGCTAATGTAGCAAATAATGTTCTCAATAATGTAGTCGCTTGGGTGTCAAAATATTTCCCGACATCAGTTAAGGTTTAATATCTAAAATAATACCGAAGTATGTATGTGATTTTAAAATGTACAGATACATAAAATGAAATATACTATTTTACTTGGGGGCGAAACAGTCGGAGCGAAACCGTGGGGGCGAAACGTCCCCATACCTCCAGAATTATGTTGACTACTTTCTCTTTAAACAATAGAACAATTTTAAAGCAGTTTATGGGCAGATTTCTAATAATACTTTATTCCATTTTCTTGAACGTTGGGGTTCAAATATCTTAAGAGAAATCGGGAAGTATGCTTTTTTTCAGGCACTGTATATAAGTTTTGGATAGTGGTTCCTTACTTAGAGTTTCTGGTCCACTGTAATTTCACTTAACGAGGATTATTTTATATACCAAACTAACACCCACATCGATAATAAATTACTTAGTATGAAATCGTAATAAACAGTGATTGGAGCTATTGCCGAACCTAATCTTAAGACATGGGCTTTTCGAACATGTAAATGTATGTCAATGAACTCAAAAGTAGAGACTAGGAATCAAAATGATCGGTTATTGCTTGGTAAAAAAAGTATTCAGAAGCGCATCTTCTTTGAAAGTGAGTATAGAATCTAGTTTTATATAATCTTTTACATGGGATCGATTCATTTCTACTTCACATTAATAAGAAGCAATAATACTGAACAATAAAAGTATTACTATTGTTCTATTTAACTGTTAGTACCTTCTTTTTTCCACTCCAAGTATCACATCTTTTCGAAATCAGCTTTTTCAGAATGATCTAAAATTGATATCAAATACTTAAACAAAAATACCGATGACGTCATCGCATTAATATGGAGCACCGTGTACAATGAAATTATGTTATATATTATAGAATATCACAATGAAAAAATCAAATTTTTCCAGCTTTTTTCCGAATGGCTTTTCCTTCAAGAAATATCGAATTTATTCGAACACACTGTATATAAACGTACGCCACTAAGAATCTGGCATCTACGGGGTGTTAGTTTGAGAACGTACCATCCTCTATATTTCGGCCCCTATAGAAAATTCAAAAATTTGCAAAGCCACGTCACACTTATTTTTTAAGGACACAGTTTGTAGTCCAGTTTTCAACTGCATTACATCAACTCTCTAGCGTGGGCGGCTACAACCCCTAATATCTTAAGTAAAAAGAGGGGTTGACTGATCATCATTTTAAAGGTGGTTCAACTACCTTCTCAAAAATATCACATACTTGTTCTGATAAAAACTGTAAACAAGTTTTGGTTATCAAAAACACTGTGATATTATTTTAATGAATGAAACTGAAGTCGTATTAAATAGCAATACATTTTTAAAGCATTTTTTCTACTTCCGTTACTAAAACCGCACTTTGAACACGGGTTTGACATGCTCAAAACGACTCTTTATACACTAGTGTTTAAAATGCGAAAAGTCACATCTCGTTTATCTTTTGTTTTTTATACGTCAAATCAAGTGTATCTTTTGTATGTTAAATTTCATGTTCCGTGATAATTTTGTTATTCTGCGTCATTTGATTTGTCAGTCTGCTGTCAGCCATCGTCCGCCATGTAATGAATATAATTCAAATATAATATAATGTTTTCCTTCCCGCGGGCCAAGAAAAGTATTATACGCACCTCGTGTTAAATACGTCTTTAGTCACTCGTTTCACAAGGCACTTGTCCCGCTTCGCTTCACTCGTGCCTAGTAAAACTCGTGGCTAAAGTAACCTTTTTGACACTTGCTACTTAATATACTATTTACTTCTAATATCCAACAAAATAATAAAGTAGAATATTATTCAGTTGAAAATGATAATTAAACATAATGTAATTTACCGAAACTAGTATTTGTTGTAGTCATAAAGGTTATACCGTAGAAAAAAAGAGCCCAGTTATAGCATTATTGAGATTTTTGTTAAAACATTCTTTATCATTCCCGACACCATTCCTTGTCGCCAAAATTCCTTTATTGTAAAATTTTGCGAGTTAAAGGTTGTGCGTTTACAATTCTTTTCAACAAAGAACTGAAATATTCCAACTTTTGGAAAATGCGGAAGAAGAACGTGAACTATGTTTAATTAAAAATATCCGAATAGTATTTTTTTTATTCAGCATAACCTGCTTGAAACACCGATTCCCCACAGGAATAGGTTCGTGTCACTACCGTTGAACCTCGTAGCAGGAACGGAATCAATAAAACGTCATACAATAATCATTGGTGGATTTATTATAATTGAAACTTGTACTCACATTGAGCGGAATACGTTACACGTACTATCACATAACTATAAAATATTCGGAACTTGAATTCTACATAACGATGTTAAAATAAATATTAAGGATACGATGAGTAACATTAACCTACGTCATAGTTATTTACTATTACTACGACTACTACTTATTTGCAATCAACTGGTCAGAGGCACTTGAAATAACTTTTAATTTAAGATATTAATTGTCTTATGACCTACAGGATTTCTATGACGCGTAAATTAATTATAGGGATTCACTACGCACGAGTTACAGTTATTGATACAATATATAATTAATAATAAAAGGTAACATTATATGAGGTAATCAAATGAAATTACATTTAATAGTATGAAAGTAGGAAGCTTAGAAGTTAACATTAAATTTATAATGTATATATTGTTCTACATCTTTAAGGACGCGGATAAAGAACTCGGCTTATTTGATCCATACCATTCAGCATTTCCCTCATGGTGGATTTTAGGCCAAATACTCTTCTTGGAGTAGTAAAGATAGGGCATTCCTCAAGTATATGTTTGACGTGAAATTGGGTATTACATTGTTAGTATTTCGATTGAGGAGAAGCGGACATGAGGTGACCGTGAGTTAAACGAGTGTGAGCGATCCTCAATCTGGAGAGTGCGTGTATGTTGAATGCTTGGTTTGATAGTGTAGAGCTTTGAATTATTTTTGTCCCGTTGTTCTTGCCATAAGTTTCTGACCAGGTTTTCTATTTTAGATTTGAGATCTTTAGAGATTTGGATGTTGTTTTGCGTAGATGAAGTGGCATCTTCTTTTGCGAGGCGATCAGCATTTTCTTCGCCAGTGATCCCTAAGTGAGAAGGAATCCCGATGAGTAACCTTTGAATGTTGAGCAATCAGTTGTTCAAAGGTATCATATATGTCTTGAACTAACGGGTGATTGCTAAATAAATATTTGATAGATTGGATTTATACGAGTAAATCGGTCTTTATGGCGTAGAAATGCGTTTGAAGGCGTAGAGAGTACCATAAAAGGCGTATACACTAACGCGCTGTGCGGCGAACGCGCACTTATTCGTCTAAGTTGGTTTGCGTTTTCAAGTTGCACGCGCCCCGCGCACAAATGGCGCACCTCGATCCTTCTCTTGTCGTTTTTTTTAACGCTCCGCTTGTAGGTTCGTTATTCAAATTTAGACGGCGTTGAGAGAGTTCTGTTGTTTTCCCCGCGCTTTCATTTAATTTTTGTGAATACCAACCAAACGACATTCTTAATGTTAGTACAATAAATTTTGGTATTGACAGTAATATGGTTTTTCCCATATAATACTGAGTATTAATAACCATATCAGTGTTTTAAATGAAACTCAATGTTTCTAGCTAATTCCACAATATAATGGAAAATGTTGAAAATTCTAAAAAAATGATAATTGTTTCGATACCGGTTATTCATTACGTATGATAAATAAGCTAATTAATAAAAAATAGGAAAAAGTGGCATCACAACTAATATTTCGTAAACAAACTGAAGAAATGAAAATTATAAAACCATCACTTATTCGGGAAATATTTCAAAGATAATATCTTTAGCAACGAATACAACAATTTCTTTTAAAACAGAAAGTAACGTAAGTACAAAATTGTTAAATGTAAAAACGAAAATACCATGTTAAAGAAATCAGGTATATATAAACTCAAATGTCCAGAATGTAATGCTGTCTATTTGGGTCAGACCCTTAGAAATTTTGAAATCCGATACAGTGAACATTTACGTGCATACAGATTAAAACAACCAGAAAAATGTCATTACGCAAAACATCTACTTGACACCAATCATTCATTGACACCTAACACAGAACTAGAAGTACCACATATTTGGGATAAGAAACAAAAACTGGATTTCCTTGAAGAGTTGGAAATTAGAAGACACTCAAGAAACCCACAATATAAAGTCGTCAATGAACAGATAAATCTAGGGAGTTGTCCTCTTTTAAACTGTCTTCTTAAGTTATAATTGTGAAGATCAGCAGATATAGTTTTCTATGATAAAGGTACACACAGGCTACGTTATAGTATTTTTTATTCTTTTTTCTCGGCTTGGGTATATTTATTACATACTTGGTATTTAATTTTCAATTTTCAACTTTTTTTACCTGATTTTTTTTCTGTTGTTTGTTTTGTTTATTCATTTAGAGTCAGCATTTAGTATTTGATTTCGGGTTGAGTCGAAGAGCACAGCTAAGTCTTTCTAAGGATAATAGCTTGAACTCTAGCTTTTTGGTAGCTACATTTTTTTTTCAGCTGAATCAATGCCATGCATGATTATTTGTATGCAGATTGCCAATAGAAGGCTTCATTATTATTACTAATATTCTTCAGTAATAGAGTGGTCAGAAGAATATTTAATGAAGCTTTTCGATCCCTATCGAGGCAAATCTTGTTTGTGAGACCCACACACTGAAAGTAGATGACTGGAGTCGATAGTCGAAGATATCTGCTTATATATGTAAAAAGATTATTCTTTACTTTTTTCCTACCGGTGCGAGAAAGCAAAGTAAAAAGCAGCCAGACTACAGGATTGTTTATAAAACACAGCCCCGAGAGATTGGGAAGATTTGAAGAGAACAGCTGCATGTAGAGGGCTTCAGATAAAAGTTTTTCGAAATGTTAGAGAACAGACTTTATTAATGTTTAGAAAATAATGGACAACATTTCGAAAATTTCATAAAATAAGTTGCTTTTTATTAATTTTTTATGCTGTATTGTGAAACGATACATAAATATCTTCACGACTTTACTTGATTTATCCAAGTGTGCTAAAAAGAAAGATCAAGTATGTGGTATTTTTGGAAAGGTAGTTAAACGACCTTTAAAATAAGGTATCACTCAATCCTTATTCCCATTTAAGATTTTAGGGGTTGTGTCCACCCCGTTAGAGTTATTTAACAATTAAAACCAGCCTACAAACTGTCCCCCTTAATAATAAGTGTGACGTGGCTTTGCAAATTTTCAATTTTCTATCGAGGTCGAAATATAGAGGGTGGTACGTTTTCAAATTGATACCCCGTATATAAATTCTTCTTAGGAATGTTAATAATTACTCACCACTTCGAAATGGAACCCTATGTAAATATGAATTGAACTAGTCGTAAAAAGTATTGAATTATAAAATTCGTATTATGCATGTTATGATTAATTCTATTCAGCAAAGATTTTACACAACACTTAAACTCGACATACGAGTAGGTTCGACAGAAATAAGTTTCAAATATTTACTTTCCAAAAAGTATAAACTCTCGTTTCCAATAGAGTTGGCGTATAAGTCGAAGGGCAAATCCCTTAACCCGCTAGTTGTAAAGTCTCTCTTGAGTACCATAACCAACTTTTAAAGTTTTAGAAGTTGTTGGAGTGGAAATAGAACGGTGTCGTCTTAGGTGAATGAGAGATCGAATTAAATTTATTCTAACTTTTCAAAATAAATTACGAGAAGATGTACTTTAATATACCCTTTCGGATTAATTCCAAATGTAACGGTAAATTGAATTAAATTCCTGTGAAAAACGTTTGTGAAATTACTTTCCAAATTATATATAAGCAGAGTCCAGAAGCAGTAACGTAAAATTTGTGGATATTATTCAGAAATGTGATTGTGCTATTTGATAGAGAAACAGAGAAGCTTGCCTGAGAAGAGAAACTTCCGGTTTGGGTTCGTGCTATTTTGAATTGTACGCTCGATGGTCCGCACGCAATAAGGTGATTTTTTCGGGAGAAAAAAGGGTGCTTATATCGGGACAATCGTAGCTTGAGCATCAGCCAACCAAGTACCAATTGTCATATACATACTCCCAGGGGCAACTGCTTTGTCTTGGTGTCTGAATTGAGAGTGATTGTTCCAAGATTACGGAGAGGTTTCTGTTTGGTTGCTGGGGCTTGGTTGACTGATGCTAAGGTTCTCAAGGTATGAATTTATTTAATTTTTTTCTTCTATAGAAGTTGCATATTATAGCCGGTGATACATTGATCTTATAGCTCATAATGACGCGATCTCAATCCAGAAGATTTTCTCGACAAATTGACACTGGCCACTGAAGACTCCCTACTTCTAAGAGCGTACTTACACTCCCTAGCACAGGATGTGTCAGAATTTACGCCCGTCATGAATCCAGGGTTTGAATTAAATCAAATTGTAGGAAGAAGAATTTTGCGCTTTGTCCTTGGTTACCGATTTATTGATAAAAACAATGATCTACAATTAGATCTGTGTTTCGTTGGGTTATAATGAAAGGTTACAAATTATAAATAATATTATACAAGCAAATCGTCAAATGTGGTATCCTTGTACATACGCTGGGAAAACAGCAAGCTGTCATTACTTCAGCGTACCAACCCACTCAGTTTAATTACCATGAACTATCCTATCCCTGAATTTTTCTATCCTCAGACTCCTTTCTTTTCATAATTTCCACGATATAGCTTGTGATTTTCTTCCATTTCTCAGGACATTCCACCATCTCCTGGATAATACCCTCAACCTCAGGTATATTGCCAATTTTGCTGGTGATTTCCCTGCGCTCCGTCTCCCATCTCACACACTAATACAGGACATGTCCCGGGTCGTCCCTCTTATCGCAAATTGCGCATAGATCG
The DNA here is from genome assembly GCA_963921935.1 of Galeruca laticollis. Classification (NCBI taxonomy): domain Eukaryota; kingdom Metazoa; phylum Arthropoda; class Insecta; order Coleoptera; family Chrysomelidae; genus Galeruca; species Galeruca laticollis. The sequence continues at coordinate 177,611,200 of OY998178.1, read as the reverse complement.
CTGTCCGTCTTTTGGATCTTATGGGTGAAAGTTCCGAACGAGCCATGTCCTGATAGAAATTGTGTGACATGGTAAGACGTGGTTTTGTGTTTACACGTTACCTAGATTTTTATATCCCTGTTTAGCGTCTTAGTCCATTGTGCCTTAGACGTCAAGTTGTCCCACCTGTCCTGCCATTTTCGGTAGGTGCTTTCCCTCGCCATTCTCCTATTCCCCGCCAACATCCCTCCGACTGTGTATAGGAAACACCTTTCCGCAATCATAAGGTCTATTAGGGGGAAGCCCGAAATCACCTGGGATGCCTCCGCCGATACCGTCCTGTACGCAGATATGATACGTAATATGTTTTTCTCTGCTCGGCTATTAATTTATTCCTATATTTTTGCACCTTAACGATGTCCTTCCAAACCGGGGTTGCATATAGTAAAACACTATGGACTACCTGGCATAAAACTCGTCGCTTGTGGTAACCCGGACCTCCAACATTCGGCATAAGCCTTTGTAATTGTGCGCTCTTAGCGGCCGCCTTCTCGATGGTCTGATTAATATGCATAGCAAAGTTTAGGTTCTTAGCAATAATGACCCCTAGGTACTTTATACTGTCTTTAGCCTCAATCTTCTGCCCGTCCACCATTATGGAGAGCTTACGCATTGCGTTTCTCGGCCTTTTTATAACTGCCACCTCCGTTTTGTGTGGAGCCACCTTCAATCCATTTTCGGGTCCATTGAATAGCGAGCCTGGTGGCCTTTTCCGCCCTATACCTGATCTCCTGGTCTTCATTTCCTTCGATCCAATAGATTATGTCATCCGCGTATGCCATAGGTGTCACCTTTAGTCCGTAGTCTATTCTAATGATCCCATCACACATAACGTTCCACAGCACCGGTCCTAACACCGAGCCCTGTAGAACCCCCATCGTACATTTATGTGCGATGATACCCGAGACCACTTTCCTGTTATGTAGATAATTTTTAACGAACTTAACCAAGTACTGGCTTACCCCTCCATTCACGAGAGCCTTTATTATCTTCTCCCACTTAGCTGTATTAAACGCATTCTGCAACCAGTGCACCCCACTTAGAAGTTCCTTCATTGATCTTCGATTTTAAACTCAAAATGGCGGACACAGTAGATCTTGCCGCCCTAAACCCGTGTTGTTGGGGGATAGAACATTTTTGTCTTCAAGTTCCATCGTTAGCCTGTTGGCCACTAATCGTTCTAGTAATTTCCCAAAAGTATTTATTACGCAGATGGGTCTATAACTAGAGGCTTCCTTCGGGTCCTTACCACCCTTAGGCAGTAATATTACTCTCGCTGTTTTCCAGTCCTCCAGAAAAACTTGCTTTTCCAGCAACGTATTTAGGTAATTTTGGATTCCTTATGGCCTAACCTTATATTCTATTTTTAAAGCCTCCACAGTCAGACCATCAGGTCCCGGTGCCTTACCGTTTTTCATCTTACGCATGGCCTCATCCAATTCTTGGATAGTAAATGGATCCGGGCTTGCGATCTTCGTGTTCCCCATACTTATTTTTCTAGAATTTATGGTTGGAAAAAGCTCCTTTAGAATCTGTTTTCTGCGCTTAGTCGTTATCTGACCCATAGCTTTATGTGCCAGTCTGCCGGTCGCGATGCGGTACCCTTGCCCCCAGATGTCCTCATCCAGGTCAGTAAATAGCTTCTCCCAGTCGATTTTTTTGGAGGCCATAATCAACTTCTTTAGGGATCTGCTTAATTCCTTCATTCTACCCGCAAGACTTATTCTTTTTTTCCCCTCACATTCCCGGATGTACTCCCTCCTCATTCTGACGTAGGTAGCTCTTGCCTCTTCAATTTCCGCATTCCACCAGTACGGTTTCACATTGCCCTTAGCCTCTTTGGTGGTAGCTATTTTGTACGCACTAAGTATGTCTGTATAAGTGGCATTTTTTTCCCTAAGGGCTTTCGTATATTTGGCAATGTCCAGGTAGACCGTCTTTCTTGGAGTCGCTTTCCTTATGTTGCCGCAGCTTTTGATTTTGAATTTTATTTGCCGGTGGTGGCTATATGGGTTGTTGTAATGCACACTCCAGCCCTTAATTTTCTTGGCCAACTTTTCAGAGCATCCTTGTATCCTTACCCCACTCCTTCAATGGGTTTTTAATAAAAGGTACCGGAACTAGCTCCCAAAATATATATGTATATATATATATATATATTTATTTATATATATATATTATAATATGTGTATAATTATATATAATGTATTTAATTTAATAATAATTTTTTAAATGTTAATTATTTCTTATATGTATGGGCGCCATTTTATTATAACATTAATGTGAATGATTAAATTTATTTATTTGATGAAATCTAGTTGAATAATAATTTTTAAGTTTAATTTTTCCCTTATATGACTAGCTCAAATTATCTTATAAAGTTTTATAATTACGCCTATGGAGGTTAAATCATTCGCTCTGCGGGAATCGTATACGACAGTTCGTCATTCACAGAAAGACTCGTAGAACATGATGAAAAATATACAAACGTTTTGATTATGTACAATTTAATAAACAATAAACTTTGATGATGGAATGTGTGTGTGTAGATATTGATGGAACGAAATGAATAACTTTATATATAATCAAGTGAGTACCTTACAAGCTATGTATTACTTAGTTAAATCTTTTAATTCCTTTTAACTTATGAATTATCTTAATTATGCTTTTTTTATCTTTTAGACTTATTGTTCGACTCAAATGGTACCATTAGAAAGTATGATTTTTTTATAATTGATCAATTGATTTGTTATCACTGACCTTCTACGTTGCCGCACACAAAGTTCTATATTTTCGTTGATGAAATAAAAATCAGCTGATGATGTTCCCCGTGAATGAAATGGATCGTTGTACAAATGCTTCTTGGATGGTAGACTCTCAGTTATTCTTGGGTGAGTACAAATTCACTTATTCTTGTTACGTTTCGTGGATGCTAAATTTGTTTATTCTTTTGATTATTTCATTATATACTGCATGACGAATGTTTCAATAGTTAGTTATATTGTTTTTAGGTTTATTTTTACTGTTTGAGGACCTTTTTAAGGAGTTTTATATACTTTTTAATAAATTCTTACGATGCGTCTCCTTATGCCTCCTTCTCCAAACCACGCTTCTCACCGACTCTATTTTGTCTTCCAAATCAACAAACTTTTTACCATCTGTTGCTAAACAATTTCATGTATGCCTTGATCTCCTATGTTATTTTGACGTTCAAAAGTATTTCACTAATTTAATAGTTGTTAAAAAATATAATTTAATTCTTTGTATTTCATTTTTAGTTGTTTCCAATTGTATAAATATACGTTAAAATGTTGAGTAATGTGTTCATATTGAAAATATTTTGAATTACAAATTTACAGTCTAAATTTACATTAAAATGTGCGTGAGACCTTTTTAAATATTCACTTAATCTAATTTTACAATTGGTTTCAATATACTATTCCTAGCTGATATTTTTCGTTCCTCGCAAAATTAATATTATTTACAAACAAATCATCTCACACGTTTTACGAGTTTCCTTGTTCTGCTCTCTCTGTCGCTAGCGTTTGTCGCAGCGTAATGTCACTGTAGCATTTTGACACTTATGGCATCAAGAATTCTAATCAAACATATTTTGTAAATATTAAATCATAACATTGAATATTGTCTTTCGCATTGTTGAATATACTTATTCTTTAGTATTTCTTTCTGATTATGGATTCAAGATATTTCCTTGTAAGAGATTTTGTAGTAATGGATGATGTTTATTTAATGGTTCAAATACATGTGTTTATAATCAAAGGTAATGTTTCTTTTTGTTTCATTATAAGTTATAATGTTTTTTAAAATCACACAAAAGCTGTCTTAGTAGATTGAGATGAAAGTATTTATAATTATCTCGAGAACATAAATAAATTGAATATCTCATTCTTAACTTTTTATAAAGTATGATCTAGACCATTACTATTCCAGTATTTCATAATGACTCTATCTTATAATAATCTTTATATCTCATTTAACCGTTATAATATATATATATATATATATATATATATATATATATATATATATATACATATATATACAAATATATACAAATATATATATAAAAAAAATGTAGGAATATCGTTTGATATGTTAACTACAACAACAAATAGATTCATGGGTACGATGAAATAAAACAATATAGTGTGTTTAAATCTTCATTTATTAAATGAAGATTTAAACAAACTATATTGTTTTATTTCATCGTTCAGTATGGATCTTCATCAAGTAAAAGCCTCATCTATTCGATTCATGGGTAATTCACGCAAAATAAAGGGCTGCTGAAACAGAGTGGTAACCGCGGACATGCATGTTTCTGGCTCATTTGTCTCTTTAGCACGGTATAACCAAATAAGGATGTGAAATTTGGAAGCAAAGATGTTAATCGAAACATGAGAAAACAGAAAACAACGGATTTCAGCAGGGAAACCAAACGCTCATTTGTGCCTTCAATTGGAAGATCCCGAGTTTTAAGGACAACAACCAAGATCGACACGGAGTAAATAACAAAGAAGATGTAGGAATGTCGCGTGATATGTTAACAACAACAACAAAGAGATTCATGGGTAATTCACGCAAAATAAAGGGCTACTGAAACATGCATGTCCGCGGTTACCACTCTGTTTCAGTAGCCCTTTATTTTGCGTGAATTACCCATGAATCTGTTGATATATATATATATATATATATATATATATATATATATATATTGTGTATTTTTATTAATGATTATAATTATAATTTTGAAATTACAAAACTTTGTTCTAATGGAACAATAAATATAAAGAATATATATAAGAAACGCTTGTCTTTTCGACAACAATTCAACTATGAAATATTCCTACTACCAATACTCGCAATTCATCGAAGAAGAAAAATACGGAACGCGGCTTCCGTTCGAAATAAACAAACAGCTGTTATGCCTCACTGCAATTGACCTAAAGAAAAAGAATGCTTCTTATTATCCACTGTGTTATAACCTAAATATAAACTATGAGTTGCGAACGATATATTGCGAATATTCGTAAAAATTTGAAATCAAATTCTTCTGTAAGTATAAAATTTCTATCATAAATAATACAACCTATAAATTAACTTTATCTAAGCACTTTAGATCATGTTCAATACTATAGAATTTTTCAACCTCAAATAACACTCACTATATGAATCCACAAATATTTGTGAATTTATTCCAGCTTCTGGATACTGGAACCTCGTTCAGATTAATCTACACGATTAATATGTCTCGTACAAATTACGTAAAAAGCAAATAAAAGTTTTTATATTTGAATATCTCACAGACTCTGAAGACTTGAAGTTTCTCTTTTCTGACTATTATCATCAACTCTTGAAGATCTCGACGACTAATTACTTGCTTACCTTTTTCGTTAGCACCTTGCTAGCCGTAATCTCTGATATATTTTTAGGAGAATTTTTTTCTTGAAACCTTTCTTTCACTATCCCTTGTCAACAACCTTCCTTAGTTTCTCCTTAGCAACCACTATGAAACAATTTTTTCTTCTGACCTGAATGTCTTACCACCATATTATATATCATTAGGTAAGTACTTATTTAATTTCAATTTGTCACTTAATGACATTTATATAAATTCGTTATTTACAATATTATCATTAACTAAATTCATATCATAAATAAAATCAGAGTAGCATTCTAACTTGTATTAAATGTTATTAAAAATCTTATCTTTTAAATTAAATACAAGTACTACAGAAGTGACATACAAACATTATATTCCGATTGGATATACTATTGATAGTATACTTCAAAAATTGTTATTGTGCATTTACCTTTGACTATTGAATGTCAACATCTATAATTTTAGAGAATGGACATACCAAAATTGTTCATGGATAAATAAAATTTTTTCTTTTTCTATAAATTGTTTCAATTTATTTTAAATTGTGACATCTTAAATTTCTGTTGATATCATTATATTACGATATAAAATCTATATATATATATATATATATATATATATATATATATATATATATATATATATATCGAAGCAGTTTCATTTAGTTGTATTCAATTTAATAAGGATTAATAGTATTCGTGAAATAGGTCAAATTGATTCTCCCAACTTGTACTTTATTAGCCATGATTTTAACGAATATTTATAAAATTGTACAAGAAAAAACATGTCTAAATCAATTATAGATGCCGATTGTAAAAACAGTGAACAAAATCCTCACAATACTGACGAAAATATGATATTGAAACAGACGATATACTCGTTAAACCGATAGAATCGAAAATATCAAAATCCGTTCCAGATTCAACGGAAATTAACACTAATAATTCAGTAGATGATGTAATTTCAAAAGAATCCGTCTAAATTAGAATGAAATTTAAAATAATTTAAAAGAAACACGACAAATTTTTATATAGTTAGTAAATATATTATTTTATTATTTTATGCAAGGGATTTCAGGAATTTCAATAAATAGTGATTAAGTTATGTTAATAATTATATGTATAACAAGTTAATGGGTTTACAAAAGTATTTAAAAAGAAACGTACAGACTTCAATAGTAATAAGTTGTCATATATGAAAAATTAATATAGAACATAAAACTTTGGGAGAATTTTTATATATAGTGTGTAGTAGAATATTCAAATATAGTTAGTCTTTACAATGAAAGTGGAACAAGAATCAGAACGTTTTGTATTGAAGAACAAAAATGGACATCGAAGAAAATCGTTTACCGAATGTAATTATTGATGTAAAACATATTCACGTATGTCATAAAAAAATCAGTTTCTCTAACAAACCTTAACGACTATTATTATTGATCGTGAATTAAAAATGTCAGTCTGATTTGAACGTAAATGAGCGAAGCATATAATAAATTATTTCCATAATAAAAACGATTGAATTGGTCATATTTATTAAAAAAAATGAAAATGAGCCCAATTTTGAGTTGACAATATAAAGAAACAATACAATTCGATATAATAATGGATTTAAACCAAAAATTGAGAAAGGAGATAAATTGTATCTTCAATAAAAACGATTAAAACCTGTATATTTCATAAAAAGGAAAATTAAACGAATATTAAAGTAATAATCAGAAGAAAGAAGAATATTGAAACTATTATAATACAATTTGGTACGTACTAAAATTTATTCAAAATTGAAATCAAATGGCATAGAGAGTTGAGAAACAAAAAGGTGCTTACAAAAGTCATAGCTGTTGGTGATGAAAAATATTCGAAGTTTGTTTTGGACCACACAACCATAAATCCGGAGTAATATAATGTACGAAAATTTTATTAATTTCATGAGCTCATAAAACGGATCTGTCCGTGATCAGTGTCATTGGGGCTTCCTTCTAACATCTGCGGAGAAAAATAAATACACATTTTCTCAAATTTGACGGTCATTGGCGGTTTTTTAAAATAAGAAAATAGTAATTGTATGTTATTATCGTAATGATTTTTTATTGTTTCCTATGATATGTTTATATAGTTGCAGTAAAAATCGTTCATAATTGAAATTCCTGAAATCATCAATTTATTTATTTTAATTTCACAATAAAATAGTTAGAGTAAATTTGAATTGCGCAATTGAACCCTACCTGTTGATAGAGTTTTGTTCATGTTTGACGATTGATGTGTTCCTAATAATAATCAATATAATCGTAGCTAAAAAACAGCAAAAAAAACTCATCTAGAGCTAGCAAAGTTAAATAATAGTCTGGGCAATTATAAGAAATAAAATTTTTCGATAAATGTATTAATATTGAAAATAAGACTACAATTGGTATAATCAAATTATAAATTCTATTGGTCTTTTTTATTTAATTATATATTGTTTATTTTGTATTCTTGGGATTGAGGACCATTTTTAAAGACATTTAACTAGTAGTTAATACATTTTCATTTAACGTTTCGGTCTTCCCATGACCTTCATCAGAAATAAAAATTTTTGTTAAAACTTCGACAGAACGTTCATTTGATTATTCAGTTGATTATTCATATACTTTATAGATGTTTAGGACGTATCACATAACAGAACATAACTCACACCCAAACAAAACGAACATTTTAAAAAACATGACATTCATTGATGAAATTTTTTATTTGAATATACAAGTATTTGTTCTATATAATGAATTGAGTGTTGTGTTGAGTCAACACAAAAACGACACATTAAAATCTCGTTACACCTGCTTTCATTGTATAGAACAAATACTCGTATATTCAAATAAAAATTTTCATCAATGAATGTCATGTTTTTTAAAATGTTCGTTTTGTTTGGTTGTGAGTTATGTTCTGTTATGTGATACGTCCTAAACATCTATAAAGTATATGAATAATCAAATGAACGTTCTGTCGAAGTTTTAACAAAATTTTTTATTTCTGATGAAGGTCATAGAAAACACCGAAACGTTAAATAAAAAATAAAAATGTATTAACTACTAGTTAAATGTCTTTAAAAATGGTCCTCAATCCCAAGAATCCCAAGAATACAAAATAATTCATGTTTGTGTCGCCATCAGTGCTTTTTGTTGTGTTGGAACATTTTTGACTATTTCGCTGCTTTTTGTGAGAAAGAAAGATTTTGCGATTGGTCGGGGTTGTTTTGGCTCGGCGGATTATGGTGTTAGTCGCATTTAGTCGGCTCTTCCGCTATCAGTTGCGAATCACCACAGATGTCCGTATCGGAAAAATGGCCGATCGACGTCACGGTTTCCGAAGGGGATGTAATTCAATATTCTGCGTGGTATTAGACAGGAACGTAGTTGTTTTTCCCTTCAAAGAACGGTCAGGCCAATACGTCGAAATTATTGAAATTTCGACTTAAACAGGTGTAGTAGAAAATCGAAATTTATATTTCCTATAGACACCTCGTATTTTATGAAATTATATTCATTATATTCATTTTATGTATATATATATATACATATATATATATATATATATATATATATATATATATATAAGGTATTTGGATTTTCCCTGGACCAATTTATATATATATATATTTCTATTTGGTAATTTCTTGGGATTCCGTCCTTATTATAAACTTTCATCAGATTACATAATGTAATTCATCTAATACACTTTATTCAACGTTTCGGCTGATTTTTTAGCCTTTTTCAAAAACAGTACAATAGAAATTCATATTGACAATACACAGCTCAATAATTACTCCTAATCATACAGCTAAAATTCAAATAAATAAAATTCTACTTACAGTTATTGGGAACAAAAACTTTTTTATCCACATAGTGGGAACGTCACATTTAAAACTGATCTATAAAATAACTTCACATACACAAACAGCGACTTAATGATTGATAATTGTTTTCTTTCGATACCCATTATCGTTTTTATTTTGCGTTGCATTTAACATGAACGGACAATAAATCTATTTGTAAGTACATTTTCTTGAAGGCATTCCAATACAATTTGTGCGAAAGTTAATAAAATTGGTGAACCGATAGTGCACCCATTTGAGTTGTTAAAAAATTTATATTGAAAAGAAATATTGTTTTAGATTAGCATTATTCCTTTTATGAATTCGTGATATGTGAGGGTTGTGTGTTCTTTTAATGATTCTCATTTATGGTTTAATATATTGGTTATTAGTTCGTTTGGAATGCTGGTATACATTGTTTCAATGCAAGCAATATACACTGTGCATGGTAGTTCATTTTCGGTATTGTATGAAATCGCAAAATTTTTACCCAACGCCAACACATCTGCTCTATTGGCAGGTAAATTTGTATTTGATAGATTTTGAATCCATTTTGTTATGTCAATTTCAATATCCTTTCTATGGATAGTTTGTCCAAAGGTTCCATCAAGACTTATGGTATTGTTGGAAATGAGAATATCTTCATACTCTTCAACAAAGCTCCAAGTGGCTAACGCATCATTACGTTCTCCTAACATAGGGCAACTAGTCTTATTCCATGAGGATAATATTCCCCCGGGCATTGAATCATGGCTTGAATTACTGCCTTACATCATGGTCAAGGTGGTATTGTAAGGGTTCTAATCGTTCGGGCCACCAATGAAATTTTAAAGCGTCCATTGGTCAAACTGTCCCCTTTGCAGATAGACGACAATTAATGTACTCCTAATAAGTAACATTTTCTAGTCTCATATTCATTTCTAGTATTTGTGAATATATAACCAGACACAAAATTTTCAAGGTACACACAATTTTTTTCCGATTTTTTCTTTTTCGGAAGATATCTATTTTCCTTTCTGCACTCATGCATTTGGCGGGGGAGAATGTTCGTGATAGCATTACACTCGATTCATTTCATATTTTCAAATTTAACCGCGTAAGATGACATTTCACCTCGCCCTGTTTTGGGTCAATCGGTCGAGTCCAGACCTAGACGATCAGTGTATGAATTATACTTGCGAATTTGAAATACCGTGTTTATGACAGGTAGCATTGTGTGACTGTTAAATACAACAAGAATGCATGAAGACCAGAGATACTGCCTCCTCATAAATCAGAAATTATCCTTTATACCTGCGTCCTAACAGGGTCGGAGTAATCACCAACCAGGTAAAGCAAGGGTGCAGTCTATCAGTCTGTGACTTTTCAACGTTGTGCATTGTGCAAATAAAAATTGCAGTGTTTCGTTCATGGGAAAACATTGTGACGAATAAAATGGAAATAGAGAATAAAGTGATTGAAATTAGTGACAACAGTGATACTGAAGATGATGTTTCGGACAACAGGAAGGTTTTGTCAAGTGACGCAAAAACGATAATAAAAAATGTTTACCAAGGTCTAATTGAAAAAGGGTGTTCAACTTCTTTCACCGTGACAAGCGAATTAACGAAAGTCCTTGTATCTACGGTAAGGGACATTATTAACAAGTGAGAGACAGAAACGAGAAATGAAAAAAATTTCCAGAATCGATGAAGCGGCGGGAACTGAAATAAAATAACAAATTTACTCTTTTTACAAAAAAAATAGGGTGCCAACAACGTCTATGATTTTGGAAAGACTGAAAGTTTCGGTAATTGAAGTAACCTATTCGGAACAACGGTTTCGGAAATATTTGAAAACCATAGGTTTTAAGCGTAAAACCCTCAACGGAAGGATGAGCATCATGGAAAGTGGAGGATTAAAAAGATTTCGTTGGGAGTACGTTACAGAAATAAGAAGATTTCGCCAAGAAGGTCGATACATAGTTTGGTTGGGTGAAACATGGTACGATAGCCATAGTTATAAAGAAAGGATGGACTGATGGCACAAAAAGTTGTTGTCTAGAGGCCCCTCCGTCTAGGGGAAAGAAAATAATAATTTTACATGCCGATGGCAGTGATGGATGGGTGTCCAATGCGTTGCTGTTGTCCGTAAAAAATATAAAAAATTGTTCAGCCGACTATCACGAAGACATGAATTCACCACTTTTTGAGACTTGGTTTCAAGAACAGCTGTTGCCTAATTTTCCCGATAATTCTGTCATTATGATGGACAACGCCAGTTATCATTGAAAACAAATTAACAAGAAACCCGCCACACGCTCGAAAAATGCAGCAATCCTGCAACATATAGCTGAAATTGATATAGAAATACCTAAATCAAAATGCACCAAAAAAGATCTTGTAACCATTATAAACGACCTGAACATTCCTACCAAATATTGGATTGACGCAATGGCACAAGCAAAATGTCATACGATATTGCGTCTTCCACCCTACTACAGTGTATTAAATTCCATTGAACTCATCTGGAGTACTCTAAAACAGGGAATTCGGCGTAAAAATACAGCTCCAAGGCTAAGTTCTGCTGTAGTAGATTTAATTAGAAGTGAGGTGGAAAATATGGACAGTATTTTATGGAAAAATTGCATCGCACATGTAGTTGAAGTGGAAGATTCATATGTGTCTCCAAAGGTACAACAATTTATAATTAATTTGGACGAAGACAGCGATAATAGTGACCTGTTTGTTGATAGTGACGGTGATTTATAACGCAAATATTTGTTATTATTGTAACATATTATGTGCCTATATAGATGTGTATTGTATATATCATTTTCAACAAGTCAGTTAAACAGTTTCTGATTGAGAAGGTTGTTTATGATGTAGATGACTTTTTATTTTACTGACTGTTCTCGTATACTGTGTCTTCATTGTGTATACGTAGATATATATTTATGTATAATATGTACTTTTGTTTTGTTGACATGTTCAGCGTAAATCTAATATTTTTTCTATGTATGTTTCAATGAATGAATAAATGTATTATTATAAAAAAATTATTACATCATATTATAATATTGAACTAATTTTCCTTTTACCCTAATATAGTTGTGTATAATTATAATGTAATAATTATATTAGTCGTTTTTGTTTGTAAATATATAGAATCCTTATCAAGAAGCAATTGTTTTCTACTTTGCTCAAATTTTTAAAGACGTCCCTGCGTAGGGTCGGACTGTGTACTTGGTCTTGATTTACAAATATGCTATTTACGATCCATAAATTGTTCCCCACTGTGTAAAGATACTAACGGTCAAAGATAATAAACACGGTATTTCAAATTCGCAACTATGCCTCTAGAGCAGAACCGTGTCCATATATCAGTAATCATGCTGTGTTCCATCACTTCCAAGCCGGCTAGCTATCAGATTGTCCATAGGAGCGAAGTTACCAAGGTAACGTGTCATTTTAAATTAAATTGATCATACAGTCCATTTAATATAAATTCAAAAAAATTAAAGCGCGTTCGTTGTGAACATATAGGTATGTACTCAAAATTTCCTCGGTTTCTTCTTTTTGCGGTGACGAAGATAACTAAGCAAAATTGCATCCTCTTCACCATTTCACATCTTTGAAACTATTCTACTACAAAATTAGGCAAAAGAACAGGACGATCAAATACGCTTGAAAACCGACTCGTTAGCGGATTTAAAGTTGTAAAGGAATCGTTGCTTCAAGGCGATTCTTGTACGCAGCTATGCTGATAAACTCCGTGTGCAGAACGCCTTAAATTACGCAGTATCTTTTTTGTAATGAAGCATTAATTCTAATTCCATTTTTATGTAAAAATACCTATTTATGAATGTAAGAAGGGTAAATACGTTAGATTATTCAACCCATGCGATACATTTGACGGCTGATTTCATCTAAGGTATAAAATATCATATAGTTACAAAAATCACGTGCTCAAAGGATCATCAAAGATTTCTGTCTCACGACAAGCGTTTTCGAGACTATTGAAAGTTTCGGCGTTTCGTATTACGCTAAAACAAAACACCCCAGGGTAAAAACATAAGACAAGTGGAGTGCCATTATTGAATTCGTACTTTCATCAAGCAAACCTTATTTGTGTCTCACCCGGGGGAATATAGCCGGAGTCGATTTATCTCCTATATATCTCGCACCAGCCCTAGAAAATATGAAGGGAAAAAGGAATTGGCTATTCAACCAACAGTCGATCAGTATCGAATTGAATTAGTGATGAGTTAATGAGAAATATTGCAATTGGTAAAGAGTAAGGATAAAAGAACAAAAATGTTGCAAGTAGTAACTTACCTATACTTCTGGAATATATAAAAAAATAAGTTAGGCCTTCATGTCAAACTACTGACCTTAAAGGTATCGGTAGAATAACTTAATATTCGATTTCATTTAATTTCACTATATGAGATATACTTTATTATATTATGTTGTTCATTTAGTATCTCGGTTGGGGCAGAGCAACCTACTTATTTTTGAATTGAATACAAGAAGAATACGGATGTGCATTTCTATAATATCAAGTACAACACCTAGCTTTAAATATTATATCAGGCAGATGACGTCCATTATTGTCAATACACTGTGTGCTCCGTTCAACTCTTTCCAGTATATCTACGCATATATTGCTTATAGTTTGACGAATGCTGTTCTTAAGGTGAACAGCATCATATTCCAAAAGAAGGGAGTGAGTTTCATCTCTGAAGAAAATGAGAACGTCGTCAGGCATTGCAATAAGTGCCTCCACGTAAATTTTCCGAATCACAGAACAGGCAGGAAACCCAACAAACAACAGCATGTTTTCGAGCAGAGCGTCTTGGGTACCACCTTATCAAGTCGATGTTTTGCGACGTCTTTACTGTTCGCGGGTGTCCAGGTTTCTTCTTCTCACACCACCAGGTTCCCTGAAGTTGTTCACCTAGGCAAAAATCAACTGCCGACCTGGATACACGGCCACGGAGAGTAATACTGAAATGAACACGGAATGCAAGTTGCGTGATGATAATCGAGGGATTATCTATAAAATCGGCACTGACAGTGACGGCGCGTTGCACGTTCGTCCACTACATGATGTGGGTTAAAACAATCGGCATAAAATTATACGATCCACTCTTCCGACTATGCCTATCCCCTCCCTCCTCCAAGCATTCGTCGCTACTTTCTCTTTCTGAAGAAGAGACACGGATTCATTTGACACAAATATCAGTGGATCCTATATACCTCAGAAATAATTTTCGTAGTGTTTTTTTTTTCACTCCTAATACTGATCAAACAGAATTATCATTAACAAGCGTAAACAGCGCGGCCGCTAACTCTATGAAAGTTAGAACATCAGCAACATTTACATCAGCACGTCCAATATGGTAGGAGCAAGAATGTGATCATATCGCCAGGGAAACAAAAAAGGCTTTAATAAATTATCAAAGACTAACAAATTTTGAAAACTATATAGAATTCAAAAAGAAACAAAGCTCAAAGTAAATTAATTTTTAAACAAAAACGAATAAAATGTTGGATAGATTATGTGAATACTTTAAATAAAAACACTCCTATATCAAAAATATGGGAAATCATACGAAAAATTTTAAATAAAAATATGGTTTGTAAGAAGAATCTCCTTCCCCAGAACTCAATCAATCAACTTCTCGATTTACTTGCCCCGAGCTAAGTAAATAATAATTTGACCATAATAAGAAATGATGCAATATCTAACAAATGTACAGAACTTGAACTTCCATTTGAACTTGCAGATTTAGATGCTTCAATCAATAATACCAAAAGTACAGCTACCGGGGTTGATTTTATTACATATGAGTTAATTAATAATTTACCTGTAGTAGGTAAAGAATTACTTTTAAAAATATTTAATAATTGGTGGGTTAATCAGGCATATATAGATCATTTTAAGAAAATAATTTTTACTTTTTTAATAAACAACAAAAAATTTGGTCACCTCCTATAGACCAATTTCATTGATGTCGTGCTTGACAAAAACATTCGAACGCATGATTAAACTAAGATTGGAGTGGTTTTTACAAAAAAATAAAGTGTTACCTACCAATTTGAATTTCGGAGAGGATTCGGTACATTACACGTTGTTACACAATTGGTTTCAGATATACAGATGACATATTGTAACAATCAATATTTGGGTTGTCTGTTCCTTGATCTGAGGGGAGTCTATGATTCTGTGGATCTGAATATTCTGAAACATAAGTTAGTGAATATGCGCGACCATAAAAATGTACTTCATGGACCCAGAACTCTCTATCGTCTCTTACGTCAAGGCTCTGTTCTCAGCCCACCCTGTTTAATATATATTCAGCTAATACACATTCTTCATTCAATAATAATGTTAAATGTTTCCAATATGCGGATGAATCTGCTATGACAATATATCCTAAAGAGTTCTCTATAATGTTCTTCACTAGGCATAGGTTGCATACACCAGGAAGGTTTGTACTGGCTGGGTGTACTGTGCTAGTGGCCAAAGAATGCAAATATCTGGGTATTGTTCTGGACAGAAAACTCCTCTGGACGGGGCATATTCAGCATATAATAGGTAAATGTGCATAACGACCATAGGTAGGGCGCTTACCCCAAAGTTGCACTTATGTTTTACAGGGCCTACGTGCGTTCAATTATAGACTATGGTAGCGGTCTATACGGTTCGGCAAGTAACAGTAATTTAGAAATCCTGGATAGCATCCAACACAAATGCCTTACGTTATGCCTAGTAGCAATGGTTTCAACCCCAGTAAATATCCTATTAGCTGAAAGTAATGAACTTCCATTAGAATTTCGTCGTCAAATACTTGCTCAAAATTATGTTATAAAGATAAGCAGCCTTGAGCCGAAGATTATGGTTTACCAAAAAAAATGGGTGAGGTTGAAAAAGAGCCCCAAATCTTAAAAGCCATAAACCTTCTAAAGAACAACAAATCACCTGGTGATAATGGCATACCCGCCGAAACAATAAAAGCTATGGGCAAGCTCGGTGTTGATGCAATCCACAGGCTGTTGAGATTTGGCAAACTGGGGTGTGGCCAAAAGAATGGTGCGAATCGGTGTACATGCCGCTACACAAAAAAGGCTCTCCTACAAACTGTAGTAACTATAGAACAATAGCGCTTATGTCACATGCCAGTAAAATTCTGCTTCACATTATAAACAACCGCTTAAAACCTTCCTTACTTTCATAGATTCTCGACGAACAGACAGTATTTATGCCAGGAAAGGGAACAAGGGAACACATTCTGAATGTTAGACAGATAATAGAAAAAGCATACGAATTCAATGTAAAAACTTATTTGTGCTTTGTCAATAGCAAGGCCTTCGAAGAACGGTCAGGCCAATACGTCGAAATTATTAAAATTTCGACTAAAAGCAGGTGTAGTAGAAAATCGAAAGGTAGGTTTCATATAGACACCTCGTATTTTATGAAATTGTATTCATTTTATTTAATACGACTAATAAGGTCGAATTTATCTGAGGTGTTGGTTCGCAACTGAATGTGAAGATGGCGCCAGCTGACTACTTCTCGCTCGTGTGTAACTACACGAGCGAAGTAGAAGTTGTCGGAGGACGGAATCTTCAGTTCGTATTAGAGACTGAACTGGAAGGCATTACGACGCTCTTAAAAAGACCCAAGAAGGTCGAAACTTGTCAGTGTACTATGCCATTCTGCTATCAGTTGCGAATCACCACAGATGTCCGTATCGGCAAAATGGTGTATGTTTAAGATTATGAAGGCCTTTTAATTATCTTATGACATTTACGACTTTTCTGTCACCAATAATTATCCAATTGTCACTGACTAAATTAAAATGTTTATTGAATGCTATATGTTTAAGTTCTATAATAATATGTTCTAAATGAATACCACAGTAAGTTAGATTAACAAAACTTATATTCTATTATCAAATAACAAAAATTCAAAATTTAGTGTATATATATATATATATATATATATATATCTATATATATATATATATATATATATATATATATATATTGCATTAGCGTCCGCGCTGGCGTCCGTATAAAAAGTAACCACCTTAGCCTCCGCCCAATATACAACGTGTATATTGAGCCACTCAGTTAGCGTCTTTCGCTACCTCCTTACATTTGACAACGTTGCGTCTCTTGTATCGAAGATATGACCTTGCTTTTATTGATTTTATGATATTTCAAGCCGCTATATACTGTTGTTATAGAGATCGCGCTCGAGTTGGCTTCCACCTATTTTACAAAACTTGAGTTATTTATACATATTGAATGAGATTATTATTTCGACCGTTGACCTTCACAGCTGGAAAATTATCTATTTCAGACCGCATATTTCTCACTAATTTTAAAAACCTATTCATAAAATACTTATTGGATTCAGACTTAGTATTATTTTGTACAATTTAAGAATTGTAGTGGATTTTGAGATCCGCGTAACTTATCTAAATGAGATTTGAATTGAAAAACAATAAAACAAAAATAGCTTTTTATTTTCTTCTTATTAAATTGATGTTTGTTATATACGACTATCCGTAATATCCTGGATATTTTATCTAAAATTCAGATCCTGATGAAAAACTGATTAATTTGGATAGAAAGTAATACATTTATTAATAATCGATTTATATTAGAATGTTTCATTGGCAACAAAAGTGGATACTTTTGTGATGATTCTGTTGGTTCCCAGTTTACAGACTAGCCATAAAGCTACACTACTGTCCAAAATTAACGCATTAATTGTTTTAAGCTATTTTTCTTCTGAACCATTGATTGGATACCGGTTATTTTTTTCACATCATGGGACTACTAAAAATTACTGTTAGAATGTTTTCTGAGAAATCTCAACCATATACAAGGTGTATAAATAAAATTGTATTTTTCTATCTTATTTTGCAACACCCTGTGGAATTTATTACAAGCACATGCTAAATCTCATTAACATTGCGAGATAGATTCATCTTTTCTCGACATTCTCGTTATAAAGTCATCTGGATATCTCTGTTATCAGAGTAAAAAAGTACGTCCAATGCATAACGTGATTTTATTGAATTGTAATACGCATACACTTCATTCACATTTAAAACAGCTAAAATGTGAGCAAACACTTCCTGAATAATCTTAAACAACCTTTTCGCAAAAAACACTGCCTCTATTTTTAATTACCTCTTCTCAGTGACTAGGAATACTTAAAATCAAGCGTCGTATATATTCTTGCTCAATTGCACCATATACAAGAAAGGCAGGTAGGTATTGGTTGCCGGATCCTGAGTTCACGATCAATAATATTCCGTATGGGATTTAGATCAGAACTGCAGGGTGGGCAGTTCATGGTTTGCCTACTAACCTCATCCAAATAATTACGGATCCTACGTGCAACATGTAGTCGTGCATTAACATTTATTAAAAGAAAGTTATTTCATATGTAAGGAGCAAAGTCTATTTTACGATAACTTAATCCTTCATTGGTTAAATAATTGCCTGCACACTTTCATCGCGGCTCAGATTTCTTGAAATACTGTCCATGTCAAATAACAAACTTACGCAAAGCAGCAAGACAATTTATTCAATTTTGTACAGTATTGTCAGTTTTAAACTGACCAGACATTTTTTTGCCTTTTCATAGCAAACTACCTACTTATATTCGATTAATGAGTATTACGATTCAATAAAATCACGTTATGCTTTCGACGTCTTTTTCTTCTTCAATAACAGAGATATCGAGATGACTTTTTTACGAAAATGTTGAGAAAGGAAGAAGATATCTCGCAATATTCATAAAATGTAGCGTACGGTTCTGATTTATTTCACGGGGTGTTGCAAGTTAATATGAAAAAAGACATCTCCATTTTCACACCCCGTATATGGATAAAACACTGATTAATTTTAAAATGGGGAAAATTAATAAATCACCCTGTATCTTGGTTATGAAGAACGAAAGATCCATAAAATATAAGTTATTAAGAAGGTGTTCTCCATCTATCCTTATTGTATGCGCATTTCCCAACGAATTACCCTGTATGAATATTAACAAAAACGAAATGACATTGATATAATTGATTTTATAAAATTTAAAATCACAATACACAATCATATCACAGATAACGCAAGGGAACATCCACCTAATTTACAAAAACTGGGTTATTTAGTTATTGAATGTTAGGACCATTGACTTTTCCCAGATGGAAAATTAATATTATTATTTAAGATTATGATAGACAAAATAGAAATACAGGTTTTTCAATGCACATTATAATTATTAAGATGTTCTAATTGGTATTTAGATATTATTTTGTACATTTAAAGATATAAAATTAAACAGGAAAAATAGTGAAGTGAATATAGAAGAATTATTCTTTGTACTTCGATCTGAAAGTTCTTTTGGGCCTTTCTATCTCAAACCACAAAGAATCATTTTATTCATAATAAATATTGTAATATGTTGATTACCTACATTGTACTTAATTTGTAATGATCTATTTTTCTCTCCTAGATGGAAAGAATTCGCTAAATAATTCCGATAATTATAACTGCACAACTAAATTTTAAATTTGGCAGAATAAATAATAGTAGTTTGTGTAACTAGTGTGGATGGCTTCTGGTTTTATGTCAAATGACCTTACAATAGTATTGGCGATATCTGTTTCCCTCACTCAAGGAATGTTCTATAGGTTTCCGTTACCGCGGTTATTTTCAAGCAACCGAAATTTTTACTGTTAAGGCACCATTTACTACAACTACAGGGAAGTGGCATCTGAACGATGGAAAGACTATATAAATACGCATTTGGTCATTTTTAAAAATGGGGAATACTTTTCTACTCACTACCAATTTTGTTGATTCCGTCTACTTGTTCAATACATTTTCTCTTTTGATAATTAACAAAAAATAGTTCCATATCTAGTGGTCTAAGCAATATACAGGGAGATTCATAAGTATTGGGACAAAGTGTAACTACAGATTCAGAAGACAAAAAGAATAGTGAAATTAACTGTCTCGACCCTTACTTCGTGGAATCTGCTCATATTAGTGTTTTAAATGAAACTCACGGTTTCTAGTTAATTCCACAATATAATAAAAATCATTGAAAAATCTAAAAAATTGACAATTGTTTCGATGATATTGATTTATCGAAACAATTGTCAATTTTTTAGAATTTTCAATAATTTTTATTATATTGTGGAAATAACTAGAAACCGTGAGTTTCATTTAAAACACTAAAAATAATAGTATTCTCATCAACAACAATGGGTCTATATCTGCTCGTTAGTGATATACAGGATGATAAATTGAAAAAAACTAAATGGATTTTTATTGATAGAACAGTTATTTTTCGAGATAATTACTTGAAAATTGGGTATGAATAAGTTTCAGCATGGACAAACAAGAATATGAGAGATGATTTGAGTAAACTCGTAGATGTCGCCACATGCGACATATCTAGTAGATGAAATCAGCCACAAATTTTATGTCACTCATTAATTCCTAACTCACGTACTTAATTAGGATAGCCTCATCATTTCTGTAGGAAACAGGTATACTTCTTTGAGCTTCAAAATATTTACCGTTTTTGAGATATTTGAATTTAATTATTTCAACGCATTGCCCCAATGGCTGTACTTTACATTTATCTAACCGTAATTCATAATAATATTAAAATGAAATGATACAAAAATTGAGTAATAAATCATATTTATGTTTAAAAAGTACTATACGCCTGTAAAAAAATGTCGGACAACATTAGAACAGACTTGAGCTAGAGCTACTTATGAGAACTCTTTTCTAAAACCTAAAAGTTGAAGTGTTGTGAGACAGTAAAATTCAAATATCTCGAAAACGGCTGATATTTTGCCTATCAAAGAACACACCTTTTTTCTACAGAAATTATGGGTTTTTCCAAATTAAATGAGTGAGTTATAAATTTAATCAGTGACAAAAAATTTGTAGCTGATAAGGCGACATCTATGAGTTTACTCAAATCTTCTCTCATGTTCTTGTTTGCCCTTCCTAAAACATGTTCATATCCAATTTTCAAGTCATCTCGAAAAATAACTGTTCTATTAATAAAAATCTATTTAACATTATGTATCTCAGCAAGGTGCAACCTTAGACCCATTGTTGTTAATGGAAATATTATTCTTTTTGTCTTCTGAACCTGTAGTTACAATTTGGCCCACTACTTACGAATCACCCTGTATATTTATGGACACCTCGTAAAACATGCCAGGAGTTTCAAAGGATCTGTCTGCTTTTATATCGATTAATTCAACTTGAAATTTATTTCCTAAATCTCTATCATGTTTTATTGATTTTGTTGTTCAATAAGGTTATTTGTCACAAAATACAGTAAAATAAAAATGTTCACTTTTATATATAATAAATTAGTACTAAAAATGTGATAATGAAATGCTATTTTTTCAGTGCCTTGAATTTGTGCAAAAATTTAAACTTAAATCTCTAGTAGCAAATTAGGTTAATTAAATGAAAAAGTATTTAAAACAAATGCATTCCACACAGCCGACAACACCGAAAATGGTGTATATGGCAGCCATCAGGTACTATAAATGAGTAAAAAGACTGCTGGAGGCCACGAGCAGCGCGTAAGTGATCGCAAGGTATACTTCATGCGACTGTAGAGAACCGTGCGGTAACTGCTCAAACTATGGTGTATAAAAAAGTACAAAAATCGACCGGGAGGGCCTCCGGCTGATATTTTGTTAAACTATAGCAGTGGTCCATTTTTTTCATTTGGTATAATTTCTAGCCAAAATCCTCGTGGCCTCCGTATATCGGAAGTCACGAGGCCGCGGAGGTCACGGCAGACGCAATGGTGTGTCGCTTATTAGTGGACAAACTTCCGCCATTCCTTTTTAATTCTAGCTTTTTTCGCCGCCTCTGTCCATGTTATTCCTTTTTATTTTAAAATTTCGGCTACTGTGTTATCCCATGTTTTCTTTTGGCGACCTCTTTATCTCTTACTTACTTCTTTAGCTTGCCAAATCATTTTTGCTGGTCTACTGTTCTCCATTCTACAAAGGTGCCCAAACCATCTAAGTTGCTGTTTTTCGATTGTTTTTAGTATTGGTTCTATGTTTAGGTTCTCCCTTATTATTTCAATCCGCATTCGATCTTTTCTGGTGACACCTTTGACCCTGCGTAAATACTTCATCTCTGTTGCTTGTATTCTGCTTTTGAGTGAGTTTGTAAGTACCCAGCTTTCACTACCATGCATAAGGATTGGTCGAAAGACTGACTTGTACACGTTCAATTTGGTTTTAGTTGTAATTTCTTTTCTTCCCAGGAAATTTCGATTTAATGAGTAATATACTTTGACTGCTGCACTTATTCTTTCGTTCACTTCTTCTTCCTGTTCTCCATTGTTTTGTATATCTACTCCCAGATATTTGAAACTCTTTACTTGTTTTATCGGCATTTCACCAATTTCGATATTGAGGTGCTCTTCTTCTTGTCCCACCACCTTTTTTTGTGTTTTCCATATTCATATTCATGTTTCGTAGTTTCAATATATGCTTCCATGTTATTAAATTATGTTTTAGCTCTTTTTTGTTTCTAGCGAACAATACTAAATCGTCGGCAAAAACGCATTCAGATATTCCAACTACTTCCATATTTCTATAACCTATTTGAATTTGTTTAACTTTTGTTTTTACTTCCTTCAAAATATCATCCATTATCATTATGAATAATGCCGGGCTCAGTACTCCTCCCTGTCTTAATCCTTCTTTTGTTATGAAATCATCGGACTGTTCATTATCTTTCCTTACACGGTTTCTGGTTGTTTCGTAAATGCATTTAATGTTATTTCTTAGTTTTGATCCAACTCGTCTTTGTTGTAGACTTTTCCATATTTGATTTATGGGAACGCTGTCAAAGGCTTTTTGAATATCTATAAAACCGAGGTACACTTTTTGATTTGTTCTCAGTTTTTTGCCTATTACTTGTTTCAATGTAAATACGTGATCTGGGCTACTTCTTCCTTTCCTATAGCCGCTTTGGGATTCTTTCAAATGTTTTTCTATTATTTTCCTAAGTCGAGTCTCTAAGATACTTTCGTAAACTTTCAATGCCGCGCTCAGCAATGTTATACCTGTATAATTCTTACAATTAGTTTTGTCTCCTTTTTTGAAAATTGGCAATATGATACCTACTTCCCAATCTTTCGGAACTTTTTCTTCGTTCCATATTCTTTGAAACAATTTAGTTAGAATTTGTATCCCTCTTTCTCCTAGACTTTGTAACATTTCTGCGGTAATACTGTCGTAACCCTTTACCTCTTTTCAACTTTTGTATTGCTTGTTTCACTTCTTCTATTTGTATCAGTGATTCATTTTCCTCATTTTCCAGTTCCTGATGTCTTTCGTCTTGTAGTTCCATCTGTTCTTCTTTCTCTACATTAAGTAATTCCTCAAAGTATTCTCTCCACCTCTCTATAATTCCCTTATCTTGTCGTATCATAACTCCATTTTTATTTTTTATCTATTTTACATTGCTCGACTTTCCCTTTCTTAGTGTTTTTAGTACCTCGAAGAAGAGTTTCTGATTTCCTTTACTGTCTTCTTCCATCTTTTTGCCAAATTCTTCCCACGTCTCTTTTTTAGTATTCCTCAATAATATAGTTAAATGACAAAACGTATTTTCATACAGACATTAAAATTAAAAAAAAAACATATGTACTAGAATACGCCTAATCTCTAATTTCAACGATTATAAATACTTTAAACAAGAGTTCAATATTTAGAATTTTCACTTGACATGTATAAATGTCGAATACCACGATCACAGTCCAAAAATGTTTGTTTCATAAATTCGTCGAATGATTTAAATTTTCATACGTAATGGTTATTTCGTTTGAATTCAAAATGATATCTTTATAGATGCATCTATTCAATTTTATTAACAAGGCCTGTTATTCTCGATAGATAACAATAAACTGGTGCGGACTCACCGATACTATGGAACAGGAAAAGACTCGTACTATTCTAAATATAATTTAGAATTCTGGAAACTTTCTAAAAATAATTTGAAAATCTGGAACTTTCACTCGAAATAAATAGGATAAAACGTTCTTCAAATTACGCACGCACTGATTTTAGAATGGATGGATTTATGAATTTAATTATACTATTAGACTATTTCTACAATTATCACAAAAAGTGAGACAACTCTAAAATACGATTTTGTCTCGTGGGGTTTTCAAATTCCACTCAGTAAACTTTCTTCAAATAAATAATCCTCTTCTCCTGTGGTAACAAATTTTCTCTTTTTTTTCAAAAAATACTAAATTATGTTTCCCAATAACAAAGAGAGATTTTGAATTCTTTGATTCTAATTGTAAGTATGCTAGCAGAGACCTCTGTATTTTGAAATTTCGAATATTTTTTTTCCAAATCGTAACATGATCAATCTATCATTAAATACATTCTGCATGCATTTCCAATATTTATAAGTTTTCTTATATATATATATATATATATATATATATATATATATATGTATATATATACGGTACCGGTCTTTACTATCATTATCGAAAACTGTTGATGAAAGCATAAATTGAATATTCTCTAATATGGGTTGAGTGGAAGAGCATTTTCGTAATGGAACTAGGTGTCAAAATGAACTCCGCCCTTTATTTTCAATAGATATATACTGGTACATCATGCATCAAATTCAAACAAAATGTTATTTTGTTATTTGAAAATAATAAAGGATTATTATCATTATTATCAATAAACAAATGTTGAGATTTAGACTTATGACAGATGCTGTATTGTAATAACCAATAAAACTGCCCTTTTCCTATTACAAATCTAATGCCACGACAGTTTTTTTTTCACAAAATAATTCTATAGAGTATACAGTTTTGGTTTTTTTTTTCATTTCAGTTTTTGTTGAACATAGGTATCGTATTTTTCAATTTCATTCTAAATAATACTACCTATATCCGACAGAATTATTTCTTTTAAACCTAAGGTTAAGTGCTATTTTCGCATGTATTCGAAATAATGGTGTTTATTCTTCATCATAATATTTTGATATAAATAATTAAACTTCAAATTTAAGACTGTGTACACATTCTTAATCCTATTGATTGATGCGGTCAAGTGTGAAAAAATTAATAAGGCTAAGTATTGAGTTAATTGAAATAGGTATCGGTAGTTATTTTGACCGCACTCCGGTTCTATGGTTCAATCATTAGGAATATTTTTCCATTATTCACTACGAATTGATTCCTTTGTAGTTTGTGAACATACTTCTTCACTTTTGCTGAGCATGTCAATTGATTTCCGGTTAACCAGTTCGTTTTCCATCGGTTGGGTAGTCAGCGCCTGCCGATTAAAAAAAAAAACTAAAACTGGAGTCAATCGCGGTCGCTCGCTGGCGTATGCATGTCACGTACAGTGTACGAGAGTGTTGGTTTTATTTGTTTTCGAATAACTTCTGTATGAAATGGGAAATGAATCGCACCAAACACGAAAGGGAATTGTGATTTTATTAGTTTCATAAAATTTCGTGTATGTCATTTACTTTTAGCTGTTATTCGAAAACTTCTCGTTCGCTTCCTGTGTGACCAGTAACTTCATTTCAATACAAATTAGTTCTACAAATGTGGTTTACATTCTAGGAACTAAGAAAAACAGAATTATAATTACTTGTTTTTAGTAATAGGTTCAATATTCCAACAGCGCAATATGAAATATTGATAATATACTTCAAACTGTAACTCCTGAACCGTCGGATCGACATAAATTTTCTACGGTTAGTACTTACTAGAACAAAAGAGTAATTCTGCATTTGTAGCGCCATCTAGGTATAAAATCGGAAACTAATCAACCGATGTACTTAATATATAAAATACAATATGTAATCTCAACTCTCAACCTAAATTATCACTATGCTACTGAATGGTTATAGCAACTCAAGCTATTTTTTGGTATTACATTTTTTAAATTGAGATTGTCATTGTTGTAGGGAAAAAATCCGAAAAATTTGTTTTGGGCGACTGATGCGTATAAACGGATGGAACTTTTTTAATATAAAGCCAAATATTAGATTTTTTACGAGAACGATCGTAATAAAAGCATTGTAAAATGTAGGTTTGGATACTTAATTGAAACAGCGTTCTGGTTTATAGAAATATAACATGGCAGGATTGTTTGTTCGTGAAAAAAATTTTAAATTGCGATAATTTTATCACCAATTCACTTGTTTTTCAAATTTTAATTGGAATGGAACAATTACGGAATGTTTTTATGGGCAGTTCTGAACTTATTGCAAAATAGATTATTGATTTACGGTATATTCATTTAAGCATGTATACCCAATATTAAATTTGAAGGGATTCCTACTACAGCGGCCGACTAGTGAAGATCGATCAAGTAGGTCATTTAAATAAATTCAGCAATTAAGTATTTATTATTAGTTTTTGCTACGTGTTTCTTTGGACTGTGATTAGCAATGCATTAAGCATGTGATAATAACTTGTGAGGCAGCCAAAAAAAACTTTACCACTGAATCTATTCAAGAAATAAGCAGTGGCGTAACATCTTCGTTCGTTGATAAGTGACTGTTACTCACCTACTTACCCCGATAAACCCGGAATACCACTTTCAGTGTAGTGATTTTGGTATCCCGAATCACGCACAAAATGTCATTATCTACCCCATCTAACCAACTAACTACATCATCTCATAATAATTTTGTCAACTCTTCTTCTCAATTGATTCATCCAAATGCACCTAATGTCACTAGCCCCTCAAATCCAAAATCGTACGTAGCGGCAACACTCACAAAACCCCCTCCTCCATCCTTCCCCAAAAGAGAACAAGCGATAATCATGCATTCAATTCCAAACACGGTCCTTTTCGAATACATCAAAGCAACATTGTCTCACCCAAAAATATAACTTTTGCCTCTAGGATTTCAAATAATCGCATCTGCATATATCTTTCTTCTATCGCCATCGTAGATTACCTCCTTAAATCAAATCCTATCGTGGTGATAAACTCTACTTCTGTCCCAATTAGAAGACGAATTACTCCTGCTAAACGAATCCTAATCTCCAATGTCCGTCCATCCCTCATTCAGTAATTGAATCAGCTCTCAGAGAACTTGGCTTGGAACTAGCCTCACCAGTTTCGTTCGTAAAATGTGGTGCCACTGGTAATGAATATGCACATCTCATGAGTTTTAGACGAATCTCCTACGTAATACCTGACAGTGACAATTTTAATATTCAAACATCTCTTCCAGTCTCATATGAAAATACGCAATATCGAATATTTATATCTACTGATAGACTAGAGTGTTTTATTGGAAAACTGGACATACTGCCGATACTTGCTGAAATGCACCCAATGCCCTGACATCCAACAACAGCTATCCAACTCTTCTGCTAGCTCCTCCTCCAATAATCCACCTCTCTCTACTCTATCTTCACAACCTACACCCCAACCCATTAAAGATAAACTCACAATTGATTCTCAAATATCATCTGATATCCCTTTATATAGCTCAGCCCATCAATCTGGTCAAAAAAGAATTCGCTCTAATGACAGTCACCTTGATTCTCCTCTTGCACTTTCACCTGTGTCAATGCCCGTACCTGCACAAAAGACTAGTGAAATACAAACAGCAAAATTTACAGCCTCTCGAGATATTCCCAAACATGCCAAGAAAAGAACCAGGACTTCCATCTCTCAAGACAACAAATTGTGCCCTAATGCCCTGATAACCATTCATAATCTCTACGAAAATACATCTGAATCTTTCTCGCTAGATGAAATACAACTTATTGCTTTCCTACAAAATTTTTCTGGTCATAATGAAGAATCGCATTACTAGATTACAAAAAAAGTTAAAATCCCAATAGTACCCTGAAGGTTCATCTGATTGCGAAAGTCTCTCGTCGGATACCTCTGTGGATGAGCTCACCAATTCATTCGATTTCTAACTAATAAATTCCCTTCTCTCCTTTTCTTTAAAACATCTTCACTTTAGTCCAATGGAACTGTGACGGATTCTTTCCCCGCCTGGAGAGAATTCAACACCTAATCTCACAAACTAACCCTGACATATTATGCCTACAGGAAATCATTTCTAAGCTTACTAATCAACCTCATCTAAAAAAATTTGAAGGGTACCATTTCATCCGTACCAGTTGCTCCAGAGCAAGTGGTGGGACGTCAATACTAGTATCCAGTAACCTATATTCAACTCTTCTTCCTATTAATACTAATCTTGAGGCCATTGCCGTAACTACTTGGTGCCCATATAAAACCACAATTTGTAGCATATACATCCCTCCAGACCACCCTCTAAAAGAAGAAGAACTGGTACACCTTATCTATCAGCTACCCTCTCCATATATCCTTGTATGCGATTTTAATGCCCATAATACCATGTGGGGCTCCATTCAAACATCTGGAAAAGGCAAAACAGTAGAGAATTTACTTAATATATCCGGCTCATGCCTATTAAACACTGGTTCAGATACACATCGTAATATATCCTCTGGAACATTCTCTGCCATTGATCTAAGTATATGCGATCCTAGATCAGCTCCTTCACTTACATGGTCTACTGATGATGACTTGCACGATAGCAACCATTTTCCCATCATTATTACCAATAATACGAACAGTTGCAACCAAGTCGTTACTAGAAGTTTTTGGCGTTTTAAAAAAGCTAACTGGGAAGGATACACCTCCCAAACCGAAGCCCATATACCCTTAATCCCTATATATGACAGCATCGATGACTCTACCAATGCATTCACTCATGCAATCATATCTGCTGCAGAAACCCACATTGGAAAGACAGTTATCTCGCAAAACCAAAAAACTGTACTTTGGTGGAATACCTCCTGTGAAAAAGCTGTTGAGCAATACAAAATAGCCCTTAAAAAATTCCGCTGAAATAGAACACAAGAAAACATAATCTTTCTGAAAAAAGCCAAAGCTAAATCCAAATTCATAATAATACAGAGCAAAAAACCTTCATGGCAAAACTACGTATCATCTTTGACTAAAGATACAAATCCAAGTCAAGTATGGAAAAAAATCCGACAAATACAAGGAAATAAAACGAATCCCAATATTCCTAGTCCAGTAAGCAATGGCTCAGTAATCACTGACAACTTACAAATTGGTAACTGTTTAGCTCAAAGCTTTGAAGAAAAATTTGAAAGCAAGAATAATTCTCTATCAACTTTATCTGCAAATACTCTCCAACCACTCCCCCTACCAACCACTATAACACAAGATGTCAATTATTTGAATACTTCTTTCACCTATTTCGAACTATCATCTGCTCTCAATTTCTGCAAAAACACCGCTTCGGGTCCCGACGACCTCCCCTACATTTCTCTCAAAAAACTTACAACACCATGCCTCTATAAACTTCTTGAAATTTATAACGTGATCTGGACATCACATACTTTTCCTAAACAATGGCTCAACTCTATTATCCTGCCCATCAATAAACCCGACCATCCTTCATCATTACCTCAATCTTATAGACCCATCTCATTGACTTTCACCATGTGCAACTTATGAAAAAAATGATAAATAAAAGACACTTGTGGTTTCTAAACAAACATAAAATTATCTTTGAAGCCCAATCGGGCTTCAGACCTCACCGCTCTACCTACGATAACCTGGTGCTTCTTCAAACACATATAGCTGATGGAATGAATGATAAACACAACATGATCGCAGCCATTTTTGATATAGAGTGAGCTTTTGACATCATATCCAGAACAGCGATAATCAATACATTAAAACAATGCAGCGTTGAAGGCAACATTCTATCCTTCAATCAAAACTTTTTATCCACCAGAAAGTTCCAGGTATCCGTCAATGGTATCCTCACTTCTCCCCACATTCAAAGAGACGGTGTGCCTCAAGGCTCCGTCCTAAGTCCTACTTTATTTATTCTTTCACTGAATAACCTTAGCTCAGACTTCCCAAGTCCTGTCAAACACATCCTATATGCTGACGATCTAGTATTATATTGCCATGGAAAATTTACACCCACTATATGCTTATTGCTGCAAAATGCAGTAAATCTACTACACAGCAGAACGAAGCTCCTAGGTTTAACTCTATGTCCTCAAAAATCTAAAATTATCAAATTCAGCAGATTACCTCCATCTCAAACTCCTTGCATCCTAATTAATGACTCCCCTCTTCCTGTTGTTGAACAATGTAAAATACTAGGATTAATTTTTGACTCACGTCTCACTTGGAAACAGCACATTATGGATACTGAGGGTAAATGCCTTCAAAGACTAAATATCATCAAAACTCTTGCGCATCATAACTGGGGTGCAGATGAAAATACCCTACTTAAAGTATACAAAGCCCTGATGCGCTCCAAAATTGACTATGCTAGTTTCATTTACATGTCTGCTAGCAAAACCTATTTAAACTTACTAAACTCTCTGCATAACACCGCCATTCGTTTGTGTCTAGGAGCCTTTCGCTTCAGCCCAGCAGAAAGTTTTTATATCGAGGCTAATGAACCACCTCTCTGGCTGAGACGCCAACAGCTTCTCCTTAAATATGCAGCATCGAACCCCTCAAATCCTACGCATGCTCTCCTTACTAATATCCCAAACAATCAACCCAATCAATCAAAATCAAAATCTATCCCACATCTTCTCTCGCCAATAATAAGCTACATCAACCTCTCACATACACTTCCGTTTCCAACTCAATCTTCTCCCCCCCCTGGCATAAACATATTCCTCGCTTAAATACCTTCCTGAGTAATTATGACAAATATGACGCCTCAAAGGACCTAATAATCCAAAATTTCATGGAAATCATTCAAACAAACAATTATTATCCGGTACTATACACGGACGCTTCAAAAAACGAAACTGGTGTAGGCTGTTCTGTCACAACTACCTATGGCCCCGTAAACTCATCTCGTATCCCCTCCCATTGCAGTATCCACATGGGCGCACTATTCAGCATACTTTTAGCATTCCAACAAATAAGAATATTGGCATTTATACAGACTCTTTAGCAGCAATCCACTCCATACGCAACATTTTCACTGACCATCCCCTCGTACAAAAGATACATGATACATACCAAAATCTTTCCTCCCAGGGTGTAACAGTCACTATCATCAGGATACCTTCACACATCGGCATAAAAGGCAATGAGCTCGCTGATAGTTATGCAAAAAAATCTGTCACATCCACTACTGGTTCTTCCAACATCCAGATCTACAAGGATATGAAATTGGAAATAAAGAGAATAACAAACAGCAGATGGCAATTGCATTGGCACCAAAACCATACAAAACTCTATCAAATCCGACCGAATCTTGATCGACCGACCTTCCCCGAAATTTCTAGAAAAGAGATGGTCATTCTAAGAAGACTAAGATTAGGCCATACAAAACTAACGCATGGTTATCTAATGGCAACAAGTGCTAAACCAATGTGTCAATTCTGCCAATCCCTCCTGACCGTTAAACACATCCTGACTGAATGCCATCAGCATACAATGAGAAGACAGCAACTAAATATCGAAGATCTTCAAATCATATTTAATGATCTGCATATAATCATCGCTGTTATTAAACTTTTAAAGGACATTCAACTTTATAACAAAATATGAACCAAAAAATAAGTTTGATATATTTCTGACAATTTTTATAGTTTACTCTTTCTTTTTTCTTTAATCGTATAATCCATTGCAACTTATAAATCCATTATAATTGTGAATCCATTGTAATCTTATAATACATAGAAATTGTATAATTCATCGTAAATGTGTAAATGGCCATAGTTGTCGAGCACGTTAAACTGAATAAAAAAAATTTAAAGGTTAATTATTCAAATTATATTATGTTGAAGAATAAACACAACTATTTTGACTATTTGAAATTAATAACACTTCACCATATGCTTATTAGAAATAATAGAAATTAAAAGTGTTATTTGACAAGGGTAATGCTCTCCATACTTTTTCAAAGAAGTTTAAATATATTGGGATTTTGTGGTCAAGTCGTACTATAATATTTTTGTTATTAATATTCAAAAGTTATCTAGCGTTAATTATTAATATTGTTTTTAATATTATTATTGAATGATAATAATAAGATCATTAATAGAGGTGAATATGCGTTGCAATCAAACCATGTGAAAAAATTTCAGATTGATGCTGATTTGATGATTATTGGGGGCTCAATACATGCTAGTATGAAACATTGATCTCACAATGTTGATGTAAGTTCTCAACTTTTTTTGTTGTCTACATCTTTTAAAACTAACATGTTATTACAGATAATCTTAAACGGATTAAGTGATATTGAGAATGCAACGTGTGCTTACCCAAGAGGGATAAAATGTCACCATATTGCCACTTATTATGAATACATAAAAAATCCAGAGGCTAATATATCGTTCAAGCTTTCATCGTAGTTACAGGCATCTATCT